>PVKB01003644.1:0-186890 GCA_004027205.1 Ctenodactylus gundi | reverse complement strand
TTTTGTAGCCTGAGACTTGGCTGAATTTTTTTATTGTTTCCAGGAGTTTTGTAGTGAAGTTTTTAGGGTCTTCCATGTAAATAATCATATCATCTGCAAATAAGGGGACTTTGACCTCCTCCTTTCCAATGCAGATTCCCTTTATTTCATTTTCTTGTCTGATTGCCATGGCAAGTGTTTCAAGGACTATGTTGAATAGAAGTGGTGAAAGTGGGCAACCTTGTCTTGTTCCTGATTTGAAAAGGAATTATTTCAATTTTTCTCCATTTACTATGATATTTGCAGTAGGCTTAGAATATATGGCTTCTATGAGATTTAGGTAAGGTCCTTCTGTACCTGTTTTTCTCAGTGTTTTTATCATGAAGGGGTGCTGGATTTTGTCAAAGGCTTTTTCTGCATCAATAGAGATGATCATGTGGTTTTTGTTTTCTCTTTTGTTGATATGGTGTATTACATTGATTGATTTACATATGTTGAACCAGCCTTGCATCTCAGGGATGAAGTTGACTTGATCATGGTGTATGATCTTTCTGATTACTTGTTGGATTCTGTTTGCCAGGCTCTTATTGAGGATTTTTGCATCTATATTCATTATAGATATTGGTCTATAATTTTCCTATGGGTCTTTGTCTGGTTTTGGGACTAGTGTGATGCTAGCTTTAAGAAATGAGTTTGGTAGCATTCCTTCACTTTCTACTTTATGAAATAGTTTGAGGAGGATTGGAGTAAGTTCTTCCCTAAATTACTGAAAAAATTCTGCTGTGAATCCATCTGGGCCTGGACTTTTGTTTGTAGGTAGAGCTTATATTACTGCTTCAATTCTGTGTGTGTGATAGGGTTGTTCAAGATTTTTATATCTTCCTCATTTAATTTTGGTATTTTATATGTATCTAGGAAGTTGTCCATTTCTTCCCAGTTCTCAAATTTGTTAGAGTATAGGTGTCCAAAGTAATTTCTTATAATATTCTGGATTTCTGCAGAGTCTGCTGTAATTTCACCCTTTTCATTTCTGAGCGTGCTAATCTGTGCCTTTTCTTTCCTTTTCTTGATGAGATTGGCAAGAGGTTTGTCAATTTTGTTAATTCTTTCAAAGAACCAGCTCTTTGGCTCATTAGTCTTTTTTCTTGTCTTTTTAATCTCAATCTCATTTACTTCAGATCTGATCTTTATAATTTCTTCTCTTCTACTGCCTCTTGGGTTAAGTTGTTCTTGTTTCTCTAGGCCCTTAAGGTGCATCATTAGCAAATTTATTTGTGACTGTTCTGTTCTTTTGATGTGTGCATTTATGGCTATGAATTTTCCTCTAAGGACTGCGTTCATTGTGTCCCACAGGTTTTGATATGATGTACTTCCATCGTCATTTAACTCTGAAGTTTTTGATTTCTTCTCTGATTTCTTCTGTTATCCATTGTTTGGTCATTTAAGTACACTATTTATTTAATGCACATATATAAATAATAAACCTTCTTTAATGCAATTTTCATCATGACATTAAAAATACCAAGAGCAAATTAACAACATGCCGTAAGTTAAACATTCCTATTATGAATAATACTCAAGAATCTGTTGAAACATACAGCAATTTGGATGAAGTAAGTAATGAACAGAAAGCTGTAAAGGATCTGTAATTCTTTTAGGTTACATTGTAACATAATTATGGAAATGGAGAACAGACTGTTGGAAGCAAGGACTTAGATAAGAAGAGAAATTGGTGGATGTGACTGTAGAGGAATGTGGACTAATCAAATATCTTGAGGGTGGCAGTTGTTATGGCTCCACTGCAGTAAATTTGCCTGAAGCTACAGGCATACACATGTGCATGTAACTAGTGAATTCTAAACAAGCTATATAAATTGCACCAATGTTAACTTTCTAGCTTTAATATTGGACTACACGGATATGGGAAGCCTTTTTTTTTTTTTTTCTTTGAGCAGGGTCTCACTATGTCATCCTAGCTGGCATCAAACTCCTAATCTCCCACGTAGCTGGGACTAGGGGTATGAGCCACCATGCCAAGAGGAGAGGAGTCAGGGAAGCAAAACTGATCAAAAAGGAGAGAAAGAAAGGAATCTCAATTTATAATTAGATATAATTATACATCAAGTTTAGAAAGCAAAGGTATTATTGTATGAAATGAAAGAGGCTTGCCATCACTAAACAAGTGGCTTCCTTATATTTCTGTTGAGTGATCGCGTCAGAGAAGAAATAGGAGCAACTAAAGTCAGCTTGGGTTCAGTCCCTGTACAACAACAACAACAGTGACAACAGCTAAGTATGTGACCACATCTAAATGCTTGTGGTAGAAAATTTAAAAAAAAAATTAAAAATATCTTGTGGGTTTAAATATAGGAGATGTGATTGAAAGATACGATGATTCTTTAAATTTGAAAAATGTATTTTATTATAATAAAAGACTTATTGCCAAGAGTCCCTCTCAAGACACTCCAACAGCCCTCTCACTTTAAGCTCATGTGTTGCACCATTTCCACTACTTTGGGAAGCAGCTCTGGAAGCCCACTTTCGTGTCTTGGTTGCACTGTCATTGCTGTCTTGATTTCCTGAATCAACTCAGAAGTTCGCCTTTCACAGTCGTTTAGACTTGGGAGAACTGCCAGAAGCTGTCCCACGCCTGGTTCTAGTGAATAATTGGATGAGAGCCCACCATGTTTTAGGAGCCTCCCTTTCTGCTGCATGACCCTTGGCAGTGGCAGCCTCCATGGTTTTAGTCAAATCTCTAAGAGGCTCTGGAAAGAATACCCTCGAAGCTGCTTCTAAACTTGGCAAGAATGATGAGTAAATGTGTGGGGAAGTATTTTGAGGGAGATTAATCACAATGTGTTTTTTTTCCTGTGAAAAATTTTAAATTTAAATATCCATCATCCATTTTGAATATTCCTCATATATAGAGAAATATAAAATATAACAATAATAATATAATCCATTGGTTATAAGGAATGTGAAGCATTCTATACAATCTACCTTATGTTTCATGAACACAAAAGAAATCGCTAACCAGGTCCAGAGTGTCACAGGCCTGATCCCAGCACTTTCAGAGACTGGCAGGAGAATTACACGTCTGATCTCAGCTTGGGAAAGGTAGCAACTTGGCAAGACTCTGTCTCAAATAAATACTAAAAGGCGAAAGGAATGTAGCTCAGGCCAAAGGCATTGTGTTTAATCCCCAGTACCACACACACACACACACACACACACACACACACACACACACACAAAATAAAACCAAAATAATATAAAACAACCCCAAACTCTTTTCACCCTTATCACTGAGGAAATTCCAAGGTCTTTGTAAGATCTCTGTGAGAAACAGGGGTCAAAGTCCTAAAGTCTTTCTATGCTACCCCATCTCCAGGCTCTAAAGATCACTTTGTTGTGGGCATTGAAATAAAAAAGTACAGGCATACCTGTCACTTACTTGTTGCTTCTCTTAGTCATCCGGAAGTTGTTGCGATCTACACGTTATGTGTTTCTGTAGGGTTATACATTCTCATTGCTGTTTAGTTTCACCGCTTGAAGGTACCACACTTTGTTTTTTCACTCTTTGTTAGATGCATTTGAGTTCCATATGCCCTTTATTTATAATCAGTGAATTAGAAAAAGGAGCAGTGTGGAACTTGTCATTGTCACCCAGGGTGTTGCAGGCTTCTGGGATTGAGTCCTTTCCTTTGTGGAATCTGACAACAATTCTTGGAATAATGTCAGGTTTGCATTAAGTTGTCGGTTTCCAATTGGTGTCCAGAGCATCAGAAAATTGGTTTTAGTATTGGGAAACAATTTTCAGGCATTCTTAGGTAATAAATGTTTATAGTGACAATAAAAAGGTGATTATCACGTAGGTCTGAAGAGTGGTTAATTTTAGGAGATGGAGCAGTGATTGTGAGAGGGGAGAGCACGCTGTTCCCGGCTTAGTAGCTCTAAAACCTGCTCTTGTAATAGCCTACAGATGAGTTCTTTGAGGAATGAATTCTAAACCAACCTGACAAATTGTTTACTTACCTTGAGAAATTTAACATCTAAAGAGACCAAACAGGCAAGACTTTTGTCTTGAACAATCTTTTCTCATACTAAATAGGAACTAACTGAAATATGGCTTATGTACTCCCTGTGGCATGTTATGTGCATTTTCTCTGCTCTTGGTGTCACAATCACATTGACAGAACAGATTTTGTCCTATCCGTTTTAAGGATGAGACTACTAAGGCTTATGGAACTGATTGCTCTGCATTCGTACAGCCAGTATGCAACTTGTACTCAAATCCAGGTCAATAAACACCCCAACATAAATCTTCCTGTTCAACCATATTATCTTCCCCAACTCTCATTTAGGGCACATGAACTCAGAGTAACAACTTACTATGTATTATTATTCACCTGTGGTGGCCCTGTGCATTGGCAATCTGAAGTTGTGTTTGCTATAGTGATAGAAGTGTGGATAGCCTTCCCTTAAAACATTAGTTCTAAAAAGAAATGCTGGATGTACATTGGGAAATTTTCTCATTATTCTGCCATGCTTCGTGTTCTGTTCTAGTTATGTTTCTTTCTAAAAAAAATTGGACAACATAGTGCAGTACGAATCTACCATAAGGAAAGCTAAATTAGAGTGTCTGCAGGAAAATGGATGCGCCGTGAGACCATTATGTTATTGAAAAGAACCAGACATAGAAACTTCAGCACCACATGATTTCTGTAATAAAGAAACTCAAAGCATAGAGAAGAAAAAGAGGCAAATTAGAGTTATGGTAGGAAACGGAGAGACAGATTTTGTGAGGAGGGAAAGGGATAGAGGAGGGAGTGAGGCGGTGGGAATGGGGGTAAGGAAAATAAAAAGGATGAAGATGTGATATGTATGTGTGCCTGTTTCTCAAGTTGAATGTAATTGTTATTTATGACAATTACATACTAATACAAGGAATAATTTGGGGGAAATTAATAACTAGAAATGTGTGGTAAGAGACAAATCAAATTTACACATTGACAGACATCATCCTTCTTATAGAAACTGCTATTGATGTACGAATGTGCTACTTTCATCATGGACTTACTTAATGTATTTGAGTTTTGAATTGCTTCACTATTTCCACTCACCATTACCTATGTTTATTCTCCTATTAAGAAATTTTTCTCCAACTAAGAAATGAGATTATAGAAAATTTCCTCCTACTAAGAAATAACATTATAGAAAATCTCACCTAAAATCAAATGAATTACTTTGAGAGATGATTTTGTTGAAAAATACAACTTCCTAGCTGGAAATTGTTCTATGTGATTTGCCAGCATCTCTGTGGGAATAGTTGTTTTTGATGAGAAGTCTTATTATAGGCTTACATTTTATTATTAAGATGGTCTCAAAGCACATAATGAATCTTTAAATTTTAATCTGAGAACATCTGTGTACTAGAAAAAAAGGTTAGGATGCTATTGTGGTTTGGCTCTAGAATGTTCCCCAAAAGTCTCTTGTATTTAAATATTATGGATTGTCTATGGAGCCTTGTGCTGTTGGTAGATTGGGCCCTAGTCTGGAAGGGTGGATTACAAGCACGTAAGTTAGGATTAACAGTGTGCAGTGGCCACACCGTCCACACCGGGGTCCAGGAGGGGCTAATCACTGGGCTGAGACCTGGAGGGATATATAAGCTGCTTCCTGCCTTCCTTGGAGGACTGGCCTCAACTAGTCTCAACTTGCCTTGCTGTTTGTGATGTCGTGAGAAGCTGCCTCCACCTCTGCCTCTGCCATGTACTTCCATTGCTGCTGGCCATCCCTGAATGGACTGTGACCTTCTGAAACTGTGAGCGAAAATAAACCTTTCCTCCTCTAAATTTGTGTAAGTTGGGTATTGAGTCACAGCCTTGGAAATGTAACTGAGACAGAAATTGGTACTGAAAGTGGGGTTGTTGCTGTACTTTACCTGAAAGTGTGGCTCAGAAGTCTTTGGAACCGTTTTGTAGAAGAAATCTGGAAAAGTTTGAGGATGCAAGATGAAGAAGCCTTGGAGTGCTCTGAGCCAAGCTTGAGGGAAGATTCTGGTCAGAGCTCAGAAGATCAGAATGCTGATAGAAGTGTGGATTGGAAAGGTCAGGCTCAAGAAGTTTCAGAGGGAAGGAGGACTGTATCAGCAGGTGGCCTAAAAATAATGTGTGCTACACTCTGAAAAAAAAATTGGTTGGCATTTTGCTCTTCTCCAGAGACTTTGCCTAAAACTGAGATTAAGGCTGGTGGACTACTTACTGTGGTGGAGGAAATCTCAAGGCCTACTGATAATTCAAACTGTTATAAGGCTTCAGTTTGCAGCTTTTAGTGAGCTCTGTAGTGAAAGACAGGAGATAATGGCAGAGAGAACAGATGTAAAAAGCTTGCCGTCTTCAGTGGAAAAACATGTGGCTGTTCAAGAGACTGACATTAAACAGAAACCAAGAAGTTGGAATTAGGACTGTAAAAAAGAGGCCTTCACAGTGTCTCAGGAATCAACAAGATCCCGCCCTTTACCAGTTAAAGGGTGCCAAGGCAAAAGATCTTGTCCTGTGAAGAGTACCCCAGGACTCCCTGTAGGGTCAAGGAGGGAAGTGTTTGCTGGAATCCAACTCCCTGGAGTTCCACCGTTCAGGCCCTCAGAAGCGGCTGCAACCATGGCACAAAAGAGCCAGATTCCTGCTCAAACCAGTGAAGAATCTTGGAGACATCCACGTGGTTCCGGCTTTACAAGCTTGCAGGGCCCAATAGTAGTGGGTTCATGGAGGCTTCCACCCAGATTTCAGAGAAAGGCCTTGGAGGCCAAGCAGTGTGCCCCTGGGAGGACAGTGTGTAAAGTTGTGAAGGAGAAGCCTCAGGTGCAATGGAGAAGTTGAAAACTTGGAGAAGCCAGGAGCATGGATTGTCAGCTGAGAAACACAGCAGGCCATGAGTGGATCCAGCCCAAAGAACAGAAGATGGAGGTTGCAGCCAGCAGCAATGCCACAGGGGTGGTGCCACCCAAGCGCTTTGGAATTCATACCTTGCCAGAATACAACCCAGTTGCTGGACATAGAGCTATAGTATTTAACCCTTTCCCTGCTGGGTTTAGGAATTGTTTGGATCCTGTTTCCCTATATCTCCTTATTTCTCCCTTTTGGAATGGAACAATGGATTGGATCTCTAGACATGCAGAGTTTTTCAGTTTGTTATTATTTTTATTTGTAGCCATTACTATAAAACAACTTTAAAAAGTGTTATTTTCTCTGCTTTTGTCTGTGCATTATATTCTGTAGTGTACATTGAGGCTAACTATATGCCCTTTTTGCCTATTACAAATGAGTGTCATAAAGTTAATTTTCTATTACATCATATTTTATGGTACCAAAAGCTTTGCAAGCCAAGGCTGCCAATTTTTCTTATCCCCTAGGTGTAAGTGGTTTTATGTTTGCAAATATGACTGTTTGCACTGGTGGGTTATTGGTGAAGAATAGGTGACCTGGAATAAACAAAGAGTTGTGGCAGTTTGGGTGGTATGTCACCCCAGTTGACTTCAGGACACAGCAGGAGATAGGTGGGGCCCACATGTGGGTTTGTACGGGTAGGGCACTGAGCCTGGCATTGCCGCCTGTGCCTCATCCCTCACGCCTTCCTCTCTGATCATGCTTCCCACCTTGCTCCTTTGCGTCCGTAACCGAAGCATCTGTGCCTCACATCTGTCTTCTGTCATGACCTTTCTGCCTTGGAGCCAGCTGACCATGGACTGGATCCCCTTGAAACCATGAAACAAAATAAGACTCTCCTCTTTAAGTTATAAATGTTGGCTATTGTGTCACCACTACAGAAAAACTGACTAATACAGAAAATTGATATCAAGAGTTGGGTAGTTGCTGTGATTTGTCTGACCATGAGGAACCCTCCTGGTCTGTGGGAAGTGTTTGGGAATATTTGGAGATGAGAGCTAGAGATGCTCTAGAGTGCTCTAAGTGTAGCTTGAGGGGTGATTCTAGTGGTAGTTCAGAAGACCAGATTGCTAATAGAAATGCAGGCAATAAAGGCCAGGATCATGAGGTTACAGTTGGAAACAGAGACTTCAGTGAGCTAGAGGCCATGTATGATACATGCTAGGCAAAATAAATAAGTAAATAAATACACACACATTAAATACATGCATAGATACTGCATTTTTCCTACATCCTGACGATAATTCAAGACACCCCAGAATTCAAGCTGTTGCATGAATATTGGGTGTCTGCTTTTAGCCAGATGTATAGTGAGAATTGAGGGCAAAAAGCTGAACAGAAACCTGAAAAACTTGAATTTTGATTCAGAAGAACTATGTCAAGTTGGGACCAAAAGATATATGGTTGCTAAAGACACTAGTGTCATTAAAGAAAGCCAATACTTTGTACAGGCATGAGAAAGAAAGACATCTTGAGGGCATCTCAGAAATTAGTGCGATCCCATCTATCACATGCTTAGGAGTACAGAAGTGTAACCCTTTCACTTGAGAAGAGATCACCAGGGCTCCCTGCTTATGAAGGGCCACCTAGGGCATCGTTTCTGTGGGATTTGTTTCATTGTGCTTTGCCCTCTAGCACTTTAGAGGCCTCTACAGAGATGGTCCAAAGGAACCTGGCTACACACCTCTGACAAGTGGCCATGGTGTCATCCAAGTGATTCAGGTTTAACCAGCATGTGGAATGTAGGAGTTGTGCAGTCATGGAGACTTCTACCCAGATGTCAAAGGAAAGCCTAGGAGGCTAGGCAAGAAGCCTATGAGAGGGTTGTGCATAAAGTTGCGGGAATAAAGAAAAAGATGAAGAATAGCGCCCAAGAAGTTCGATATGACAGGAAACTGAAAAATCTACCAAGAGGTAAGCTGTGAGTGGGACCAGTCCAAGAGACAGGCCATGTTGGGCGCAGCTGACAAGGCCGTAGGCATAGGGCCACCGAAGCTGTTTGGAACGCAGATTTTATTGCTGTGTGCTACTGATGCCAGTTGTTGTGCTACAGGGGTTAATGTTTGCCCTGTGCGCTCCTGTCCTGCTTGGATCCGGTTCTTTTCCATCTCTTTATTCTTTCCTTTTTAAAGGAGAATGGTCGCCTTGTCCCGTGGGACCTTGGAATTACATAACTTTTTGAAAGCATGAACCGGTGAAATCCTTCATCCTTAATTTTTGGATAATTGATATTGTGTCCCTGTGAGGGAAAGTGTCGGAAGAGAAAAATTTTAAGAGACCTAAAAAAGCCCCATAATATTGAAGCATATGCAGATTTAGAATGAATTAATTCAATCACTAGATATTATTACCAGTTGTGAACTAAAATGATAGTCTGCATATGACAATTTATTAATATTTAAAATATTTATAGGCACTGAGTAAAATCAGACCTGATATTGCATAAATATATAAGAATAATAATACATACTAAAATGTTCGCTAACACTTGGGGGGGATATGTTATTAAGGGCTAAGTCAGAATGGAAGCCACACTGTGTATTTGGGTCATTAAGAAGTTAAGTAAAAATGAGTTCACAAGTTAGATGGTAAGTGCCAGTAAAGGTTGGGAGAGCGGTGTTGTCCTGAAGGACCAGAGGATGTGATTCTAAGGAACCCAGCCTGGAAGCTGCTGCAGCTCTCCAGGACCTTTGTACCTGTCCACAAACTCACTGGGAAGCTGCTGTGACTCATTCCTGTACCCTCATAGCCAACTGCCTGCAGTCAGTTCTGGAGAATAATTTCTTCTGTGCCTCTCTGCTTTCCAACACCCCCCCCCCACACACACACACACACACACACACATTTCTGTCTTTGGGACACTCCAATGGGTCAGGTGATAGAGATCGTGGGGAGCAGTTTTCAGTCTTAGAAGGAAGTGGTAGACAGTCTGTCAGTGGCAGTCTGCCTACAAGGCACCCAAGTTGCAAATGCGTTGCACTCATTATCTTTTCAGTCTCTGTGGCCACCCTGTAATGCAGGTACTATTGTCACTCATATGTAGTAGGTGGAGTACTGCATGTTGAGGTGATTGAGTGCCTTGCTCAGAGTCACACGCTAGTACATATGAGGTAAGTGATTCAAAAAATGTCCATCTAGTTTCTACGTTTCTAAGCCAGTCTCATCACTCCTATTCCTTGTAACTCACGTTTTGTACACATCTACAGTAGTATTGATGTTTGAATTTATAAATAATTTAGGCTTCTGCCGGTAACAACTGAGAATACGTTTTATTTTCAACTTAAATTCTGCAGCTTCATTTGGCCACCGTGTATAAACAGGTTCACATTGAAATTAAGACTTGCATTTTATTAATACCCAAATCATTGGCTGAAGATGCCAGCAAGTCCTTTTTTCCAGGCCAGCAGTGCTATTAGTAGTTTCACTGTTCCTTTAACTTAGGTACACCCACTGCCAACACCTCCCAGGGCATTTATGTCATGTTTCTTGGACTGATGGCAAGCAGTATAGAGGAGCCTGCTCTTCCTCCCGGACGCACTGTTCCCTGGCCATGTTCAGCCTGCGTACCTGAGCCTGCTTGATGTTCTGGAATACTGAATGATCCTTGTGAAACTTTCTGTGATCAATTTCTAGCTACAACTTGACATTCAAGCCGCACAACTCAATTCTTTCTTCTTCAAATTTATGAGCCCCTCAGTTCTATTTTTGTGTTGCTAAATCCTAGTGGTGGAAAGAAATCAATCTTTTTATTGCCAGAACCGTCTTTTGCAAATCTAAGGATTTGAATTTTCATGTCTGGGAAACTGATATTTGCAAGTGCAAGTTCTCAAAATCGTTTGAATTCTAATACCAATGGATATGTAGATTAAGTAAGAGACGGGATAATTCCTTTTTTAAAATAGAATTGTGCAATCTCTTGCCAAACCAAGGTAAACCACCAACCCAATTGCAAAAAAATCACTATTTTTATTCTGTTTATGACTTTGTTATATGTCTACAATCTCATATTTATTCAAAACTAGTTACTAGATTGATAGTACCTTCGAAATGTAAGAGAAGTTCTTGATTTATTGTAATAGTAGAATCTTGTCTCCACAGAGAGCATAAGGACAGAAATTTATTTTAAAAAAAAACAGGGTAAGGGTAAGAATTCTAAAAGGCACTTGAGATTTCCTGAGTTCTTGAGAGAAAAAAGTGCTGTGAATTCAGAGCCTTTTTTTCTACCTTAGTTTGTTTTCTCTTTTTGCTCGGGCCTTATGTGACAGTAGTAGTCTACTTGGCCTTTCTTCTAGTGGCCTTTGTAATGGAAAGTGAGTTCAAATAGAAGGTAGCACTTTTCTCTTATCCGTGCAGAGTCTCAAGTGTTTTAAATTGAATCCCACTGACATATATTTGAGTTTATTTGAACTCTGCATTCTTTTCTAAATGACTGCTCTTACAACAGCAGAAGAGTAGCTTCTTTAGTTAGCAAGACAATCACTGAGATTTTTCTGTAGCAGAAATAAAGAAGACCTAGGCCAACTGGCTGTTTAACTACCTGTTTGTCAGAATATAAAAAGTATGACTCTGTCTGGTAAATATTTTACATCATAGTGTATTTGTAATTTAAGCGTTTTGCTCTTTTTAAGTTCCAACTCTATGTTCAATCTATTAACATTTTGAGACAATATGATTATCTTATCTATGTGTGGAAGACCAAGTAAAGATCTCATCAGTTACAAAACTTACTTTGCCAGTACTTGAATAAATCCCAGTGTTGGCAAATGGTTATAAATATAAATAAATAAATATCCCTGAGATAATCCCGAAAAAATTTCTTGCATAGACAAGTAGAAGATTGTATTTTGCTGAGCAAAAAAAAAAAAAAAAAAATCTGTGAGTGTTTTTATTGTTATGTATTGGTACAAAAAGTTAGTTTAATTATTCAGATTTACTTATAGTCAGTAAATGAATGCATGCATTCATTATTTATTCAACATCCAAGTATGAGCTAGGCAGAAGCCCTAGGTAGAGAGGAGAGAGGAAATTGGGGGAGATGTTGTTGCTTTTACTAACAGAATAGAGAAAGGGGCACACAACAACCAAGTGAGCAGATATTAGGCAAAATGACTGAGAAGTACAAAATGCTATGAAGAAAATAAGATAATAAAGTAGTAATAATACCGACTAACGGTTAGTCTACCATCTGACTATCTCAGGGAAGAGCATTCAAAGCATTATGAAGTAGACTCCGCCAACTAAAAAAATTACAAGGTGGGTGGTTTCCTGTAATGCTTCCATTAGGATCCTGATATCTGGTATTTTTTTCTAGCCTACTCACTAGGACTGCTGCTTTTCACAGACTCTAAACTTAGAAAGACAATTGACAGACTAGAATTCTAGGCAAAAATCAACCCCATGACATGGGACTAATAGGGAGATAAAACATAGCCCGTGAGTTAACAAACCTAATTCCACAACGCAGTGCTCTCCACATGGCCTGACAGCTGCCCATGTCTGAACAATCCGGGAATTCTAGGTGACTGCAAATTGGAGCTTGTTCTTTGCTCTTCCAGACTAGCCAAAGAAAAGCATCCTAGACATTACCCTTTGGTAAATTCTGGCCCAATTTAAAGTATCGTTAGAATTATCTAAAAATGGAACAGTCTATTTTGCAGGTAGAGACTCCTATATTACTTAACTCGTGAGGGATAGAGAGGGAAATGGAGAGAATAAGTGAGGGAAAGAGTAGAAAATCACTCAGCTGACTCTTTATAAAAAGGAGATTTGGTGTTAAGAGTGCTTAAGACACATTTTGGCTTCTGTGAGTCTATGTCTTAGTACTCATTTCTTTCATTCCAAAAAATTATTCATTTGGGGATATTTATATATGGTAAAAAAGAAAAAATGACTTTCATATATAAAGTATGTGATGAATTTAGCTAAAACTTAGTTTGTAATGACATCTCATAAAACTGTGATCTGAAATTTATAATTCAGAATTTATACCCTGATGGAAACATTTTTGAGCTGCCTCTGTGAGCCCAGCCTTGGCAACTTAGCAACTTAGCAAGATCTTGTCTCAAAATGAAAACTAAAAACCGGGCCAGGAATGTAGCTCAATGTTAAGATCCTAGGCTTGATCCCAAGTACTGCTTCAGAAATAGCTTTAATAAAACTTCTAGTATGTTTTTGGCTGAATATAATAAGAAAAACAAAAGCAATGAAATATATTTTGGTTTTCCCATATGTTAGCCATGTAACCTAGAAAGTTTATGGCTGTGTACTTTGGCATTCTCAAAATGAGAACAATAATTTGTATCCACTTGAAAAGTTTCTTAGGAGGGTGAAATTGGTTGCTCTATTTAGACATTTAGAGCAACGACTGAGCTAATAAATGCTCAGCCAGTGTTTGCTGTTACTGCAGTAGTCACTAGATGTAAGTGTGTGCTCTTTTCTGCCTTCAGGAGTTAATGACTAAGTTGATAACTGAGACGCCTGACCAACCCATCCCATTTCTCATTGACCATCTTCAGTCCAAACAAGGAAACCGAGGACAGCTTCAGAGAACTTTGTCTGGGTCTGCAGCTCTCTGGGCAGAGAGTGAAACATCAGGTAAGTGAAAAATATGTTTTGTAGTTAACTTTAGATATACCTCACATAAGAATGTCAAAAGTTTTTTTATTACAATACATTAAGATAAAACTGGATGGTAGCACCCAGAGTTTTTATGTGTTTATTTGTGACTTTACTCATATGCTAAAATTCGTCATAAAATACGCTTAAAGTTGAATACATTGTAATGTGTTGTGAGTCAAAATATGTCCATCAGTGTATTCCATTTCAATAGAAATGAGTTGAATTTTCACAAATATATTTCATCCAGGGCTGGAGAAATGGCACAGCAGTTAAATCACTTTCCTAGCAAGCTCACAGTCCTGATGTTGATTCCCCAGCATTGCATAAGCTGGGCATGGTGGCTCATGCCTGTAATCCCAGCACTCAGGAGGCTGAGGCAGGAGGATTGTCATGAGTCCAAGAGCAGCCTGAACCCCATAGTGAGTTCAGAACCAGCTTGGGATACACAGTGAGACCCTGTCTCAAGAAAAAAAAAATCATCCTGTGTGTATTCAGTCGTTCAAAAGTTATTTTATGAATAAATTGAATTAAATGCTAATGGCTCATTTATCTAGAAAAATCTAGAAAGGACTAGGTATCTGTTAGGTATCTGTTTCTGTTCTTGTTTTTGAAATTGATAATTATTCTGTATGTCTCCCAAACCCACTATTATCCTATATAGTCCTTTCAACTTTGGGAAGAGTCGTTGACCCCAGACTTTGAGGAACCAACCTTTGAAGACTACAGTAGCCTCTTTTCCTGGGAACTTAATTAGGTAGCCTTGACTTCAACCTTTCAATATATTGGTTTGACAGTTACTTTCCACCTCAAATATCCTCACATCTGTTGCTTGGCGAAACACATCACTTTGCCTAATTCCCATGGGAATCTCACTGGCTAAACTCCAAATGCTTCCCTGACATGGGACCATGATTCCCCTCCTTTTCTTCCTCCTCTATGGGCTCTTTTATTTTTCTTTTGCAATGTTCTTATGTTAGTGATTTCCTGAGACCATGTCTTAAAACTCACTAAGGTATCTTCTGAGTATCATACCCTCTGAAGAAGGTAGACATCCCTAGTCTCGGTAATCTATACAGATCTTATATAGAGCATACAAAGAAAACAGGAACATTAGTTTTTAGTGTACAAAATAGAGAATTCTTACTTTTTCTTGGTCTCACTTTCTTGGATTTAGCTTATAAGTCAGGAGGATATATAGACATGGACTCTGCTCAGAGATCCAAGATGACACCCACCATGTGAAGATAAATTAGACAAGCATCTGTGAGGCTCCTGAAGCTCACGAGAGCTCATATTTTATGTATCATCATTCCCAGAGAAACAGTAATGTGTTAAACGCAGCATTTTAATCAGTGTACATCTAACGGTTCAGTGTCCTTGTGTGAGAAGTGTATGCATAGGCTCACTGTCTATTCATCCTTACAGTACAGGAACTCAAGATATTGGCTGTGTTGTCTTCTCATTTGGAGGCTGGACTAGGGAGAAATATGACCTCGAGATCATTAGTATTGTTCGTAGAGTTAATTTCCTGTGCTGATGTTTTAAGGACCTTGTTTCCTTTTTGACTCAGCAAGGACCTGTTTTCAGCTCTTAGAAGCAACTCAGAGTTTATCACCCCATGACTCTTTCACCTCATGACAACCAGCAAGGGAATGTCTCTCACTCGAATCTGCTGGATTGGAGTCTTACGTATATAACATATAATCATGTCATAGATATCCCAACGCTTTTGCTGTGGTTAGTGGACACAACCAGGTCATAGGTTCTGTCCTCCATTAAGAACAGATAATAATATAGGGAATAACACCATAGTACAGAGATCATGGGTAGAAATTATGGTAGAATTCTTAGTTTTCAGACTCACACAAGTGCATACTGACTTTGGAAAAGGAAAAGGACACCAAAAATGATCGTGACTATCAATTTTCTGCTTTCAGTGGCTGTTTAATGTTCATTTCATAACTCAAGACTAATTTAGTCATGGAACTAAATTTATGAAGGACAGTATAAGTTTAATTTCTATTAATGGGTTAAGAGTTTCCAATGTTGAACCTTAGACAATAGCTCCATTGGGTATGACGGTAAAGGTCTGGGAAAGTTTCAAAGTAGTATTCGAGTAGGACACAATTAGTATTATAGAAACAATTATGAAAACCACAAGAGCATAAATATAAGGAACCTTGTGGTTAAATTCGTAGGCAGAGTGTAGGATGGACTGGGAGAAGGTAAATGTGAGATTAACCTGGATATCTTAAGTTTTGCTGTTTGTTAAAAAGTAAGGCTGTTTACTGAGATTGGATAGTCGGGGACTGGATAGATGAGAATGGAGTGAGAGATGCCATTTATGAAAAGCTGTCAAAGGAAAAGAGAAGAGAGCTGCAGAACAAAAACTGAAAAGACAATTAGGTAGTTCTGAGACTTAACTCAATTGGAGACATTAATTAATTACTATTGATCATGGAAACTACAGCAAGAGTAATTTTTCTCTGAATCTGATGGTATGCATGTCTGTAGTGCCAACACTCTAAGAGGCAGAGGCAAGAGGATTGTAAGCTTGAGCCCAAGCTGGCCAACTTAACAACTGGGTGAGACCCTGTCTCAAAATCAAACAATAAATCATGGGCTTGGCATATAACCCAGCGTGAAGGCCCTCATCTTAAGCTACACACACAGTAAAAGGTAGTGACTTTTCTGTAGCCAGGCCAAGAAATCCTGGACAGTGAGGCGTAAAACGGTTGGAGGGAGTGACTGAGGACTGTGGTGATGTTACAACAGTAAGACAGAGACGGAAGAAGAATGTTGCAGAGGCAATGAGTGTCAGTGAGCTGTGCAGGTGATCTAGCACCAGTTCCCGTGGCAGTGAGTGAGCACATGCAGGAAGAGATCCAGACATGGGGAGCCAGAGAACCCGAAACCTTCTGGAGGTTGATGCATTGGAACCCTAAGAGATCCAGCCATTATGAGCTGTGCTCAAAGTGCCTGTTATTTGACACCAAGGTGTTTGAGGTGGAATGGCTCCAGATCATTAGATGCTCTGGTGTGTGGCCTTTGTTGTGGGGAAAGGGGAGTGTGTGAGTGTGAGTGTGTGTGTGTGTGTGTGTGTGTGTGTGTGTGTGTGTGTGTGTGTCTGAATATTAGATAAGTGAGGGCCTTCAGAGGTGAAGAGGGTCAGGGAGTCCAAGGATAAATGCACAATTTTTCTAAGAATAAAGAAGTCACCGGAGTTTTGTCTAAGTTGTTGAAAGAGTGAGAGAGAGTAGGGCTGTGGGAGTCAGCAGAGGAAGAAAGACAAGTAATGAGAGTGGTGAATAGTACAGTAGTGAATAGTACATTGCTCTCAGGAGCAAAGACATGCCCACTTTACTGTTAAAGTTTTCTGTTACAGGAGAATTTCTACACTAGGGGGTGTTGACCCTGCTTCTACAGCCTGTGATGAGTGGTACTTGGAGGATGAAAATCTTTCTCCAAGAAGTTACACGAAGAGAGTGCACACTTGTGGGAAAAAAGTTGAGTTGTGTCTTGAGACAGAAAATGGGGACTGAAAATGAAAGAATGCTTATTTTCATCAAATGTATGGTCTAGAAAGAAAATGGACATATTTACAAGGGAAGAGAGTGGTGGAAAAAAGAAGGAAAGACAGGCTAATTCTTGGAATGGAACTGAACCAAAAGTTATCACATGGGTGGTGGCAAATAATTCCCATTGAAATCTTGACTGCAGTGTTTTAGTTCTTAATTTTGGTGTATCTTTTGATGACTTAGAAGACATCTTAATGATCAAAGTACAGACATATGATACTTTTGAAAATATGTAAAGATCTCTTGTTGCCTCCAAAGGCATCTAGCAATTTGGATGCAACATTTTCTATCCACAAATATGTCATTTAATGTTGTCAAGGAGAAACTTGAAAGAAGGCTTTTTTTTTCTTCTTTGGAAGGAAAAAGGAATTCTTTTTCTAGAATATTTACAAAATTTTTCACTTTCGATATCAAAAGTTTACTGGGATATCAACTGTGATCTTTCAGGAAAATCAGTTGTGTGAAAATTGAATCTTCTCTACTCCTCTTTGTTTCTTTTTCATTTGGCATGGTGTTTGCCTTCCCATTTTATTGACCTACTTTAAGAAGGCGGAGTGAATGAAGTGCGTTCTTTGTGTCACTGATTCCATTTCTGATAGTGTCTGTTTTCTATTTCTGACTTGAAGCACAAATTTAAACAAGTTACTGCATTTTAGCTTCCTATCAGTGCTTGTTGATCTTGTCTTTTAAAAATATTTCTGTTAACTATTGTTTTTAATTGTAGATCAGACAACCTATTTTAATGTTTTTTCATAGAATTTATTTCATTTTTATTGAGAAGACAAAAACAATAATATTTATTTTAAAATATTTCTATACTGGGATGGTTTTTTGTTAAGTCTCTAAATTTCCCAGATTGGGCTGAAATTTGTAGTCCTCCTGCCTCAGTCTCCCCAGAGTGCTGGGAGTATAGCATTACACCCATTCTTGTTTTCTTTTAAATTTTTTTTAGAATGCTGTGGTTTTCTCTCTCTTTTCTTTGGAGGGGTCGGGGTTGGATTTTCTCTTCTTTTCTTTTCTTTTTTTTTTTTTTTTTTTTTTTTTTTTTTGTTTTGTTTTTTGAGACAGAGTCTTGTTCTATAGCCCAGGCTGTCCTGAATCACTTTGTAGACCAAATTGGCCTTGACCTCACAGCAATCGTCCTATCTTACCTCCCCAGTGCTGAGATTGCAGGCGACCATCACCACCCTCATCTTTATGTGATACAAGGGAATCAAACTCAGGGCCTTGTGCTTGCAAGGCAAGAGCTTTAAATGCTGCGCCATTCCTCCAGCCTCTCTCTCTCTCTCTCTCTTTCTCTCTGTCTGTCTGTCTCTCTGTCTCTTCCACTTCCCTTTTTCTGAGATAGTCTCACTCTGTTTTCTGTTCAAAGTTAAACACGAAGTATTTTTTTTACTTTCGTTTTTAAATAAATTATTATAGGTGATGCCATCTTTGTCCCCTTATCATATAGCTTGAAATGATTTAGATCCTTTCAACTTTTTAGATAGGTGACATTCAGACTGCCTTTGAAATTTCTATTATTACTCATGTCCTGTATATCTCTGCAAAGCTGATGAAATGATTTCTTGGCTCGAATCTCTTTCAACCAGTGATATAAGAATATCCTTGCTAGATTATTTTAATTAAAATAAGTTTTTTTCCCCTTGCCAGAAGTGGAGATTTAAAGCAGTCTACAGATTCCCAAGTCAATTCTTCCTTATTTCTGAGTTTTGTGTATATTTTGTTTTAACAGAATCTAAAGGAACAAGAAGGGATTTCAGAAGCTATGATAAACCTTGGCAATTAAATGCAAAGAAACCTAAAAAATCCAAAAGTGACCTTGCTGTGTCTAACATTTCTCCCCCATCTCCGGATTCCAAATCGTGTAAGTTTGTTATCTAAATGTATTCAAGTTGTCTGTCTGTGCGATTTAGAAAATTAAGAAAAGGAGTTATGGAAGCCAGACTTTTTAATGGACAGTTCCCAGTGAATTCCATTTTCATTTCAGCATTGACACTGAATCGTGTGTGTGTGCGTGCATGTGTGCATAGTGTGTGCTTACATGTGTATGTAATATGGTCACTTACACTCACATACAGGTGTCACTATTTAGACCTTCTCTGGAATTCTGTTCCTTAAGAATATGTACTCATTAGAGAGATCCCCTCACAGCTGTGTATTCAGAGCAGAACAAAGCCTACATTTACAGAGGTTCATAAGAGTAAATGTAAGTTTCATAGAGCTGAAGGAAAGCGAAGGAAAATTTTATTCCAAACATTAAAAAAAAAATGCAAAACTTTCCACCTATGACCTTCCTGAGGCAGTGTGCAACACTGGTTGTGATTTAAGTCTGCATGTGTTTGATCCCCCAACCCCGCTCCAGGTGTTTTTTCTTGGTGGCCGCCCTCTCCGTCTGCTGACTCAGTGGCCACTGCGCCTCTCCAAGGGGCTTCGTCCACCACACGGGGAAGTGTGTTAAGTGCGATAGCTTTGGGACTGGCAGCACGTCTTCATTACGCTTGGAAGACAGGAGAGTCTTTCTCTCTTTGTCATCTATCAATTCCTTGTGCTTTTTACTGAGCGAAATGTTTGATTTTAAGTTCAGCAGAGAAAAGTGTAGGTTGAAAATGTTTGCTTTTGCTTGAAAACGTTTCAAAAACCATGTGCTAACTGGAATCTGTATCTGGGTCATTCATGAAAGGCTAGAATTAATTCCGTGTGATCTTCATTTACATAGTAGTGCTCATAAATAGTATTGTTTCAATCATACTCAGCTACGGTGAGAATTGTATGGATTATTATGCCCTTTAAAATGCTCATTGGATTTCTCTCTCCCTCCCTCCGTCTCCCCCTCCCTATACTATATCTATAACCCTAGAAGATTGCTAATTAATATAGCCAGTTCTGGATTCCATCACTTATTTAGGGGAGAATGTCGAAGGCTCGTTTGTTCTATAGGTCCTGTTCATTGTAGGATGCTGTCTGGTGACAGGGTGTTTCTCACATCCTGGCCTTGGACTCTGTCACTTTCTGATCATATTAAGTGCTCTCAGTGTCTCATCCCACCAGATTATTAGCACATTTCTCATGGTTGATAAGATTTGAAACAAAATAACATTTCATAGCACACATAACTATTATATACTAATACAGTGAGTTTTGGTTACTCATTAAAAACATATTTTCAATCATATTAAATTATTAATAGAATATCTTTCAAACATAGATTGTGGAAGGTTAAGGTTGCGGTATTGTAATCTCTAATGAATGACTAAAATACAGCCCAAAGTACATTTTAAAAAATCAGTAGAGGAATAGTATTCAGGATGAAAAGTTTTGCCAAAGATAAACGGACCATCTCGTAATGGTCTGTTTTTATCATAATGATCATCTTTATCATAATGATAAAAAGTTAAAACTGAAGAAACCACTCTAAATGGTTAGGTATCCAAGAAAAAAGTTCCAAGAACATGATGCAGAAATTTGAAGGACTAAAAAGAGATGTAAACAGAGAAAGTAGTCCAGGAAAATCAGCAAGGATATGGAAGATTTGAACAACATTGTCAACCACCTTGAGTGATTATTAAAGAGTGCTGTGCCCAGTGAGGTTAGAATGTATACAATTCTTAATTACAGATAGAATATTCAGAAATATAGACAATATAATCTGTCATAGGACTAACATTATATGAAGCATATTTTATGACAAGACTATCATGTTAGAAAAAATTACAGAAAGCCTAGAAAACCTTCCTGCCCCATGTTTTGAAATTAAAAACACATTTTAAGTGACTCAGATATTTTTTCCATAATAGTTATTTTTAGTGTATATTTTTAATACAGAATAATTACATTCATCTTAGTGAACTGATATATACATATTATATGTTAAGAACCAAATCCTAAAGCAAATTAGATGACAACTGGACAAACAAAACATCATAAATTTATAGGATGGAGCAAAAGCAGTGTTTGGAAAAATATTTGAAGCTCTAATATAGGAATTTTTAAGATTCTTGTATTAGAAAATAATAATGGCATAAAACCACTTATCTGAGGTCTTACCTTAAGAGAATAAATGATCAATTAATTACACCAGGAATATTTTGAAAAAAATGGTAAAAATGTTAATAGCAGTTGAAATAGAAAGAGAAAATAAAGAAAACTCAATCTATAAGTTGGCCTTTTGGTAGGTTTGAAAATATTAATTTTAGGAAAAAAAACTAACAAGATTTATCAAATAGAAACTAAAACTATCATAGTGAAAGAATAAGGAGAATTTGAGATGAAGAAATTTCTTCCTTCAGGTACACCAAGTCTTGTCTTTTATTTGGAGGGTTTGAGGCTACATGTATATATTTATAATGATTGAATATATATAATGTTATGATGGATTGGCCAGCTTGCCAAGACATAATGTCCTTGTGTTTTGCAATGATTTCTGTCATAAAGCCTACTTATCTGGTATTAGTACAGCTACCTCAACTCCTTTTTGCTAATATTTGCATGGGTTATGTTTTAATTGTTATTTCTTCAAATATTCTTTCCAGTTATTTCTTCTCTCCTTTTGAGATTACTGTACATTAGTACATCACACGTATTCATAAAAAGAAAAAATCTTATGACGTCTCAATCAGTATTTGAATAATATTTTATATAAATCATATGTATTTATTTTAAAATATAATGAAATGAAAACTCTTTTAAGAATACGAAGATTCATTCTTAACTAACACATCACCTGACACAAATATTTGTGGAATAAAGTTAAAAGGTTTTTATAAGTGATGGTTATTTTTAAAGAAAAACAAGACCAAATTATTAACAATCATTAAATTTCAGATCCAAAGAAAATATAACTCACTTAAATTTTTTCTGAAATTTACTAAAGATTAGATGCCACATACTAACCAGAGTAATTTTGTGAAAAACAAAATGACCTCGTAGCATAATAAGTTTCATGAATCAGGGAATTTTATTACTTTAATTCCCACTGATTTATCCCTGGCATTTAGACAAATACCTAATACACAGTTTGTGTTTTATAAATGAATAAATAAATGAATTAGCACATGACGATCATTAAGGATAGACTAATGCTAAAATATATTCTAGTCTTCATAAGATTTCAGTTTAGAAGCTGAGATTTTTATATAACCAACAAATAACACTTAAATAGTGCAGGTCCGTATTGGGCAAACACTTACAAAAAAGTATGTTGTCAATTTTCAAAAGTTATTTGTCAGGGATAAGATAGATAAAATTTGATGAAAGTTTGCTATGTGATGTTAAATATACTAGTTACCCTGTGTGTGGATCGGCTGCATACATGAATGACGCTTTGGCAGAAAGGACATTAATTTTCTGTGCACTTTAGTGTGTGGTATATCTCACAGATACTTCATATTTATAACCTACATGAGAAAGTTGAAGTATAAAACATAACACTGAAACCTTGCTGTGATTTTATAAAACTTGTGCATCTGAGAGAGTATTTTTTTCAGTTTTCTTGTTGTTTTACTGTTGCTTTAGAATAAAATAAACAAAGAGGAAATAGTAGATAGTTGTAGACTATCACAATTTTAGGATGAAAAGGAAAGGACAGTGAAATTGTATAAAAATAAAAATCACAAAATATAAGAAACTGGGGGGTGGAACCACGATGGGAGTAGTGTATGATCTTTCGGTCAGTGGCTCTGCATGGTTCAACTAGAAGACTGAAATAAAGAAATCTTCTCTATGGCTTAGCCTAGGAAGGCAGAAGGTCAGCTCACCTGAATAATGATCAAAAGAGCAGAGGAAAAGTGCCAAAGCTCACCAGCAGGGAAACACAAGCTTTCAGAAAGGAAAGAGCCTAGAATCAGGCCCAAAAGGAAAGCCTGTAGGTGCAGAGGGCAAGATGTGCTCAGTTAGCCCTTGAACTGCAAGGGGAAAGTGTGTGGGAGAATTGCGTCAAGAATGGCAGACTGGAAGGCACCAGACAACCTTGTGGCTATATACCCCAATAGTGGCCCTTGGCCATGGGTGCCAGAATGCTTAGTCATTCCAATTGTGATGCTGACACAGCAGAAGGACCCACCTATAAGGTCCTCAGAGTTTGGGGATTACAGACTGAAGGACAGCTCATGAAGTCACAATGCTGGAGTCACAGCCAGTGGCCTCTGACAGGTCCAAAGGGTACTGTGAACTCTCCTGGAAAAAAGACTGTTGAAAAAATCACACTCCAGGGAAGCTGGTGCCACTACTTTCTGGTCATTAGTCACAGAAGAGGGCTGGCACCAGATGGGGGAAAGGAAAGACTGTGGTCCCCTGAGAGAGCTGAGATCAATGAGATCAGGTCTCAAAAGGCAGAGGTCACATCTTCCATCCCCTACATCACAGGTGGGAGAAGAGCCAGCTTAGCTGGGTGTGATTTGTGTGATTTGTGTAAGTACCTCCTGCCCTTGTTCAACCCAACCTCTTTGGAAATATTTTGGAGTATTTGGGGCATCTTTACAGACTGGGACACAGGAGGAAGAGAAGGTAATGGTTTTCCTCTCCTCCTTGGTCAGCAGGATCCAAGATATTAGGTGTGAAGACTTCCGTAAAAACAACACAGGGAAGTAACTTTTGGTTTTCAGGCTTGTGGGTGTATTACCTTTATTTTTTTCTGCTATTGAATTGTGGGTTTTTCTTTTCCTTTTCTTCCTTCATTTCCTTTCCTTTCTTTCTGTTTCTGTTATGTGTTAGTTCCTGCGTGTCTTTCTCTTGTGACTCTTTAATGCCCTTTTTGAAAGTTTGATATTAATTGTAAAGACATACTCTATTTCCCTTTTAACTCTCCTTGTTTTTTCTTATTGTAGTTTTCGTTGCTTAAGTTTATCTATTTTCTTCTAATCTCCAGTTGAAGCTCTGGCATGCTTTTCTCTATCATAGAAATATGCTTCTGTTGTCTGTCATGCTTCCAAAGCTAACCCATAGTCTCAGCCTTCTCTCTCCCTGCCTGCCTCACTCTTTTTAATAGTATTATTAAGTATTGATAACTCACAGCCACATAGCTTGACATTTTGGGAAGCAATAATTGTATACCAATTAGGTAGACCATTAAGGTAGATTTTTTTATATTATTGTCAATTATTTAGTATCACCTTCAACAGACTCTTCAAATGTGTTAGTAGATAATCAGTATGACAACTCCATTGGTAGTATAAATCACATTTTTAATGTTCAGTGGAATATTTATCTGAGTTGATATCTTATTGTCAAGTGTCTATAGCTGGTATGTATTAAGTTAAACTATTGATGTGGATATCCATTCCATTGTTAAAGAGGCTACCGTGGTTGGAGCCTGTTAAAGGTAATAACTTTGTAGTTTGGTTTAGCCTAGGTAAGCAATATAGAGGACTATCTTGTTCTTGAGATTAGTGGAACATTTTAATATGTGAATACTAGGTTTACTTAGATACATTGATGGTATATACTATAGGTTTATGATAAGGATGGATTAGGTTTAGTATTAAACTGTTTAGCAGATTCCGTTAATAATTTGTTGCTATTATATTTAATGTTATTGTAGATCTTTATTCAAATTGTGGATGATTGCATAGACATTGATCTTTATTTACAATATATGTTACAAATATCTCAAAGATCTTATCCATAGACTACATATAGTTTTGTAATCTACTCCTCCTTCACTTAAAAGAGGAGCAGAATAGGTAACTAGCAGAAGATTGGTATGGAGAAGGCTTCCAAAATGGATAGCTGAATAAGGTAAAAACAGACATAAATACTTCTATCTGAACCACCCCAAGGTAATTTAAAAGAATGAAACACTATAATGGGAAAATCTACACAGTAGAGACATAGTCCCCTACCTCACATACAGCACAAAGCAGAAGAACAGTGGGGAAATGATGGAATAAATCGTCTGCAAAAATGACCGGCTACCCAGAAGCTGACATCATGGACCCTGATGTAGCAGAACCTACAGGAAAGGATGTCACAAAACAAGTGGACCTAGTGAGGAAAGAGTTCCAATAAAATATGCTTAAACAAATGCTAATGATGCGCAGTGAATTCAAAGAGGATTTAATCAAACAAACAATAGTCTTAATGGATACCAAGATTAATGATATAAAGAAGGCACAGAGATAAACAAGGCAATGAAAGAGGTGAAGGAACATTTCAGTAAAGAAATAGAAAAGCTGGAAGGGTTCCAACTTGAACTCCAGATGTGAAAAATTCACATGAAAACAAGGGAAATTGGTTCAAGCATTTTGAAGATAAATCAGCATATCTTGAAAATAAAGATTACAAACTGGGCAATCTGGTCAGTGATGATCAAAAAGAAAAAAGGCAAGAAATAGACTCAGTGAAACAGCTGAGGGATGACTCAAGGAGGAACAGCTTCAGAGTTATGGTAATGCAAGAGAAAATGGAAGACAGTGCTAAAGGTATAATGGGGATATGCTTGATGAAATTACAGAAGAACAATTACCGAGTTTGGGAAAATGAATTGACCTTAAGGTACTGCAGACATATAGAGCTCTAATAGCCTTCACCAGAAAAGATTCTGCCCATGAAACGTTGTAATCAAAAACTAAATGCTCAACACAAAGTATACTACAAGATTCAGGAGAAGAACAGAAAGTTTCCTACAAAGGCAAACCATCAGGGTTACTGCATACTTCTCAACTTAAACTTTGAAAGCCAGAAGATGTGGAGTGATGCCATTCAAGTGTTAAGAGAGCTTAAATATCAACTCAGACAATTAGAGCTGGCAAAGCTATCCTTAAAAATAGAGGGAAACGTCAAAAGTTTTCATGATAAAACCTAAATAAATTTATGACCACTAGACCAGCTTTGCAGGTAATGTTTATAGGAATCTTAGACACAGATACACTAACAGCACCAAAATTCCACAGAAAATGAAACAACAAAAGGTGGAGAATGAATTAACAATATTTTACAAAAAATTTCAACACTGAAGTATCATAATAATAACAGGTTGTAGCATAAATAACACTAAAATAACAATGTTAATGGCTTCAACTCTCCTATCAACAGACACAGTTTCGTTGATTGAATAATAAAAACAACAACAACAACAACAAAAACCAATTTGTTGCATGCAAGACATTCACTAACCATAAAGAAAGACATAGGCTGAAAATAAAAGGATAACAATTAGTATTTCATACAACTAATTCCAGAAACAGAGGTAGGTGTACTGTCCTCTGACACACAACCTAAAGCACAGACAATGATTTCAAGCCAAAACAGATCAAAAGACACAAAGATGGACATTACATATTTGTTAAGGGGACAATTGAATAGGAAAAAGTCATTATTATCAGTAAATACACACCCAACATTGGGTGCACCCAATTTTGTAAAATAAAAACTACTGGACATTAAAGAACAAATACTCCCCAATATAGTGATAGTGAGTGATATTAATACTCCATTATCAAAAATAAACAAGCCAACTAGACAAAAAATAAGCAAAGAAATAGTAGTTAAACCACACTCTGCAACAATTGGACTTCGCTGATCTATACAGAGCATCAAGAGGGTACACTTTTCTTCAACAGCACATGGGTCTTTTTCAAAAACAGACATTCTATAGGCCATAAAACATATTTAAGTAAGTACAAAGGAGTTGCAGTAATTCCTTGTATTCCTTCACATTGTAGTAGAATAAAACCAGACATCAATAGCAAAAGAAACTACAAAAACAACACAAATGCATGAAGACTAAATAATATATTATTGAACAAACAGTGGCTCTCAGAAGAAACCCGAGAAGTAATAAAATACTTCCTAGAGTCAAACAGCAATGGAAGTACATCATATCAGAACCTGTGGAACACAATAAAATCAGTGTTAAGAGGGAAATATGTATCTGTGAATGTACACATTAAATAACAGAGCGGTCCTAGGTGTACATTTTAATGATGTACTTAAAAGGTTCTAGAGAAAAAATAGCAACCTAAAATCAAGAATAGTACAAGTAAATTATAAATATCAGAGCAGAATTAACAAAATTAAAATAATGCAAAAGGTCAACAAATCAAGGGTTAGCTGTTTAAAAGAATAAGATTGATAAATCTCCAGTTAAACTGAACAAAAGAAAGAAAAAAGCCATATCAATGCAATTAAAAGGGAAAAATGTGAAATTACAGTGGATACTGCTGAAACTCAGACAACTATAAGGAACTATTTTAAAAGCTTATACTCGAACAAACTGGAGAATTTGGAAGAAATAGATAAATTTCTGTATACATACAAGATACCAAAATTGATCCAAAAAGACATTAAAAAAAAAAACTGAATAAGCCCATACTAAGCATGGAAATGAGGCAATAATGAAGCCTCTACCTACAAAGAAAAATTCTAGCTAAAGAAGTGCAGGATTTTACAGTGAAAACTACATTATGCTGAAAAAGAAATTAGAGGATTCCAGAAAATGGAAAGATACCATCTCTTCCTGAATAGGCAGAATTAATATTGTTAAAATGACTATCTTGCCAAAACTAATATACAGATTCAAGGTAGTTCCTTTTAAAATACCAACAACTTTTTTTTTTGACAGAACTTGAGAAAACAGTCCAAAAATGTATATAGAACCAAACGGAGACCCAGAACTGCCAAAGCAATCCTGAGCAACAAGCAAAAGTAGGTGTCATTGTGATTTTGGACATCAAACTATATTACAGAGCAACAGTGATGCAAACTGTACAGTACTGGCACCAAAACAGACAGGTTGTCCAATGAAACAGTGTAGAAGGTGCAGAGACAACTTCCAGTACACTCAAGTATCCTTTGACAAAGGGGCTAAAATCATCCACCAGAGAAAGGATAGACGCTTCAGTAAATGGTGCTCAGAGAACAGGTTATCCACATGTAGAAGAATGAATCTGGAATTGCCGTGTACTGAAATAAAACCAAAGTGAATCAAAGACCTAAATATCAGAAGAGAAATGCAGAACCTCTTGGAGGACAAAATAGGTAAAACGCTTGAAGATAGAGCTGTGGGCAAAGACTTTCTCAGTAGGACACTTGATTCAAAAGAAGTAACCTTCAAAATTATCAGATTAAAAAGCTTCTTCATGGCAAAGGAAACAACTGAGTGAAAAAGAAAACTGAAAAAATGGAAAACTTTTTACCAGCTAACTTCAGAGGCATTCTGGTTTGGATCTGGTGTGTCCCCAAAAGCATCATGTATTTGGATATCGTGGATTCCTTATGGATACTATGAGTTGTTGGGAGGTGGGGCGGGGCTGGAAGCCACAGACGCTCCAGGATTGTGCTGATTCTGCCCTTCCTTGCTCACTTGGCTTCGTGCCCACCATGTTGTAAGCAGCCTATCTCCTGCTTGTCCTCCTGCCATGAGCTTCTACCCTTGCCAGCTGCCCATGTGTGATCTCTAACCTTCTGAAACCATAAGCTAAAATACTATGTTCTCCCAGCAAATAAAATAAAACTAAGACGGGGGTAATAACTAGAATATACAAAAGACTAAAGAAAAATAGATCCCTCAGAATCAGAGTCCTCATTTATTTGCTTGTTTACTTATTTATTTATTTTGAGACAGGGTCTCACTCTGTAGCCTAAGTTGCTCCTGGACTCACTATGGTGCCCAGGCTTGTCCTTGGAATTATGGCAGTCTTCCTCCCTCAGCCTTCCGAGTGCTGGTGTTACCACATAAACTGGGGGTGCTGGAGAATTGAACTTGGGTACTTAGCTAGGCAAACGCTTTAATCACTGAGCCATTCCATAGCCCTGTGTCCTCATTTAAAAATAGGCAAGTGAAATGAATAGACAGTTTTCAGAAGAAGTAAAGAAGAAGAAATTTATCTATTTGGAAATAGCCAGTGAATACATGAAAAATTGTTCAACATCTTTAGCCATTAGAGAAACACAAATCACAACAACGTTTAAGTAACATGTTGCTCCTGTGAGAGTGGATTCTATGAGTGGCTTCTACTCACAAATCGATACAGACTGTCAAGGGTTTGGGGAAAAAGGAACCCTTTGACATTGTTGGCGGGACTGCAAAAATGGCATAACCACTTTGGAAAGCAGTAAGGAGATCCCTCAGAAAACTGAAAATGGATTATCCCAGTTGACCCAGTGGTACCTCATCTGGGTATCTTTCAAAAAGAGTTTAAAGTACCATATAACAGAGATACATACATACCCATATTTATGGCAGCCCAACTACTGACAGCTAAACCGAAGAGGATGCCAAAATATCTATCAATAGGTGAATGGATCCAAAAACATATGGTGTAGGTACACAGTGGAGTTCTACTCTGCCATACAGACAGATATGTATGAATCATTTGTAAGTAAATAGTTATAACTTGAGATCATTATGTTCAAAAAGTGAATCAGATTCAGAAGATTAAATATTGCCATGGTTTCTCTAATGTGAAAAAACCCAATAGAGCAATGTTGGGAGTTAGGAGGGATGGGGGGAGGAGAAAGGGGAATGGAAAAGGGGGCCAGGAAGTGAGTGTAAAATTATTGCCATACATATGTGCACAAAATTCTCAAATTTAAAGACCATTGTGTATCTCATATGCATAATAATAGAAGTGGGGAAAATAAAACCAAAGCAATGCATAAATATGAGAAGATGGTGTCAGAATATTTTCTGAAAAGTCATAATATAGAAATACAAAGGCAGTAGACATGATGTCATGGTCTCCCTGTGATCAATTTCAGTATATCATAACTGCAGTGCTGAGGTGTTTTCTGGCATAAGAACATTAATCTTTATTGTATTTTAGTAAATAGTTAAATGATGTACATGATTGAAATTATTTTGTTTCAAAGTAAATTGATCTACATGAACTAGGATACAATTTGATTGGAATTTTTTGTTCTGCTGTGCTATTGCTTAATTGGGTATCTATAGATAACAATCATGTGCTGTGTATTTTAAAATGCTAGAGAAAATTTTCAGAAAGCTTTCACCATAAAAACGTAACAAATGTTCAAATGTTTGAGAAGGATATCTTTGCCCTGAGTAAAACATTACAAATACATACCTGTTTTGAAACAACACATGGTCCCCAAGAGGTATGTGCAATTTTTTGTGTTTTTATGTATCAGTAAAATAAAGGAACAGATGAAAAAAAGATAAAATGTGGAACAGCACCTGTCTTCATTACTTATTTTGTTGCTGGGACAGAATACCTGACATCCGCAACTTCAGGGAGGAAAGATTTATTTACTTCAGTTTCAGCAGGCCTCGGTTCATTTATGGGTGGATGCGTGGAAAATGGTGCAATCACCGGACAGGGCTAGAGCTGGGTCTGGGGCCAGAGCCAGAGCTGAACATAGCTCTCATGGCAACGTGGCAGAACTGTGCCAGATGTCATTGGATGGGTGGAAGGCTAGAGCCAGCACACACCCTTCCGTGTCACACCTGAAGCATTGGCCCCTCCAGCCAGGTCTCACCTTCCCCAACAGTATGTAATATCCCTAGGTGCATGAGGCTTTGGGGGGCCACTCCAGATTCAGACCTCAACAGCACGTGTACCTCTGATAGAAGATAGGACATTCGCTTCTGTAGAGGTTGTACACTTTTAGACACTCATTAGTAAAACAGTGGTCTGATTTCCATTTAAGTGGATAAACAGTATCCATAAAGCATACAGAAGAAACAGTAAATTTACTTTTAATGCATAGACAGAAACTATTGGTAGAGGTCACAATGAGTCAGAATTTGACTCTTAAAATTAGAATTGTGTAATTCCTTACCCTATTCTATACAGAGTAGGCTATTAACATGAAGGAGAAACCTCATTATGCAGTAATAATAAAGGGATATCCTTGTTCAAGGTACTGTGGTTGGCCCCTTGTGATGGAGAGAGCTTTAGCCCCTTGGCCTCACAGACCCTGACTAAGGCTGAATCTGCCATCTTCTCCCAATGTCATACGCTAGTGACAGCATTCCGCTCTCCATTTCTCCTAAGGAGAGCTATATAAAATGTATTTAAACTGTAGCATTGAATCCTAAATGGAAGTATGACCTAAACCAGGGTTTTGGTTGTTTAGTTTGGTTTTGTACTGGGGTTTTATTTGAGGGTCTCAGGGAATTTATTTCAGAGCTACATTCCTTAGCCAGTTTTTCATTTTGATTTTGAGACAGGACCTTGCTAAATTGGTAAGCTATCCAGGATGAGTTTGAATTTGTGATCCTCCTGCCTCAGCCTCCCATAGTGTTGTAATTATAGGCGTGTACCCCTGTGCTTGGCTTAAAGAAGGTTTTTAATCAGTTAGAGAATTTTAGAATTGTTCTCATCTGAAAACTGCATATTGGACCTGTGACCTCCCAGATCTCCTTCCATTATTCACCAGGTCTGCTTTCAGTCCCTGCATGGATTTGGTGTGGCCAAGATCATACTGGGGCCTGCGTGTACTTAACCTGGTTGTTATGATAAGTCATGTGCCATCTTTATAGCAAACTATCACAAGCAACATGAACATTAAAAAGTATTTTAGATTTTTGAAAGTTGCTGAAGAAGTTCTTAGGTGTGGTATCCATTTTCTATTGAGCTTGATACAACCCCTGGCTTAAAACCACAGTTTATAGTTCAGCTTGATTGGGTGTTGACTGGTGTGTCTCTTGGTCTCACCTAGATGTGCTGTGGTGGCGCTTTCTGGCTGGTGTCCAAGAGCTGGGCTCAGTTGGGACGGTGGCAGCTGAACCATCTGGGGATGGTGGCTGACACTTTGTAAAATTTATGTTCTTATTTGAGACAGACAGAGAGAGACCAAACCCATGGTAGTTTCTAGGAAATAAAATGATGAAATGATATATATTGAAAATTAAAGAATTTATACAAAGAAATTTAATAAAAATACAAAATGATATGTTGGAGAATTCATTAAGATATTGTTTTTTCTGGGCCCTCATGTGGGCTTCTGTATGTTGGGCCTTGGCTTGTCCTTAGGGGTCTGCTGGGGAATGGCCTGTGATAGAATATCCCTGTAGCTGGAAACATTTTCAGCTTGATCACAGTGACTGTGTCCACTTTCTGCTCTTGAGTATCAGTACGTTAAGGTTGGCTGGTACCTCTGTCCCAGAGTCCTTTACACGAGCAGCTTAGATGAGCTAGTTGCATTCAATGTACATTTTTGTTTTTAATTTTAATGCTTATTTAATAATAGAAACAATATCTGCATATTTTGACAACTTAAAAAAAGGCACGTGGAATGAGAAATAATCCCCCATTCTTATCAAACTGATCTCTCCTAGAACTTGGTTGGCCATTTTGTATCAGTTTCTTTATACACACGACACATAATGAGTGTGAGCAATCTATGATGAAAATGGCCTTAAACTGTATCTCTTCTTAAGCCGCTTCCTTTAAATTATGGTGAAATATCCTAAGGTAATAAATTTAGGTTTGATTTATACTTTTTAAATAATTGCATACTGTAATATGATGGGATTATGCCATAGTTTTTTTTCAAGGCCTTATATTATGTCTGCTTTTTGGCATCACAAACTATTTGCTGGTACAAGTAAAAATCGTGAATTTTCAGTTAAAAACGAACAATTTTGCACACAGGTACCCGCGCAGGTCTTTTTGTTTCTTTGTGATGACTTCGCAGACTGAAGGTAGTGAGTCCCCCTCTTGGGGCATTTCCCATTGTAGCAGATATCCCCAGTGGACATTTCGAAAAGGTGGCAAGACGATAGATGGTTCAGTAGCTTGAGACTGTTCTCTGAATCCTTAACATAAAAACAAGTTTTAAATTTATTTGATTTGAGTTTTGTAGGAGCACACTAGTGTTTTCCTTTCTTCCTGAGTTTGTTTAGAGCTGGAATTATTTTCAGTTCCTTCTGCTGTTTTTTTTTCTTTCCCTTTCATTTCTTTTCTTTTCTTTTTTCTTTCTTTCTTTTTTTTTCTGTTTGGCTCCTAAGGCTATATGTCTGAATGTACAAAATTTTAACATAGCTCTTTTACTTTGTGAACTTTAGGCATTATCTCTTGGCTTCCTTCACACTTGAGGCCGTATGCGCCACTCTTATCTCATGCTGCCAGCATAGTCGCGTACTTACTTTACACTCTGCATTGATATTATTATGATTATAAGAATTTAAGTTTCTCACCATTGAGTCACACTGTATCCAACCATTTTTTTCAAGTTAACAATTTAATTCCTCTGTTAACTTTGTTTTCTGTGTATCTGTCATGAATGAATGCATCTATAACCCTAAACAAAGAATTAAACTTCCTAACATTATCAAACACATCAAGTACATGTTATTTTATTTTATAATTTATTTCATTCTAAAAGTTTCAAGACATATTTCCTGCCACTCTCTATTCTCTTGCTCAACTCTGGACTCTGGTATCTGGACTCTGGTTTCTAGACATTTCCTTGGCTTTCTTACAAAACCATCCTTCACTGTCATCCTCAGAAGTTCACTTTCCCTTTAGAAAATGACTTATTTCCTAAATTTTATGTCTACATTTAATTTAATTTTTTTAGAGTATTTTCACTGCCAGCTTTCTGAGGAAGGTGTGCTTGTGAGATAAATTCTTAAATCCTTTACGTATTGTGGTTCATTCATTAGCTGGGATACAATCCTGAATTAGAAGTAATCTTAGAATTTGAAGGAGTTATTCTCCTGTCTTCTATGACAAGTGTTGCTGTTGAGACATCTGATACCAGTTTGCTTTCCCGTTTTTGCCTGAAAGCTTTTTCGAATCTTTTCTTGATGGTTGTTATTTAAATGCTTTATAATATTGCATTGAATTGTGCAGAACAATTAATAGACCCCTAAAATCTGGAAAACAATTAAGTTTTTATATCTTTATTATCTTGACATTGTCCTCCTGAATTGATGCTTTCATATGTAAATAGTGTGAGATCCTTATTCTCTTGCTGACCCTCTCCTCAGGGACTTTGGTTTCAGCTTTTCTCTACCTTGCCACATCCATTTACCACTCATCTACCCATTTTGCATATTCCAAAAATCATTCCTTGCCTAATAATGTCTTTTCTCCTTATGCAACTAATTCTTTGGGAAAAAAAAATTCCTTGACTGTAATGTATGTTTAGTTGGAACTGGAAAGGAAGAGAAGGCAAATGCACTCATTTAGTTTTTCATGTTTTTTTTAACAAGCATAGCAAGAATGTCTTCAAAATATTTGCTAGTTACTAATGAAGAAGTCAGTAATTATTTTTAAGGTGATACATAATGTCAATACAAAGGGTGCATCACCTGAGTATTTCTCCCTAAATTAGAGAGATTTTTAATCCTAAATCCATACCTGAATTTTCTTTTTTTCATAAACGTCATCACCCTTCTCTTTCCTTGCTCAGTTAAACCATTTTAACTGACTTTGTATCTTCCCTTCCGTTTGTTCACAGAATCATCTCCATCTCCAAATGACGCAAGTTTTATTCTGTCCATTGATCTTGGAGCAATCTTTCATGTAGTAATGAATGAGCTTGTATCATATCTAGCATGCTTATGAAATAACCATTTCTTTTAAACATAGTGCCAAGGTCAGTAGAGCATCCTAAGTGGAGCTGGCGGATTAAACCAGAAAGCCGTGATTTTGATGAATTGAACCACATCCTTCAAGAGAGCAAGAAGCTGGGGAAAGCCCTTGAGAATCTTTCTCGAAGTAAGTTTATTTACTTAATTACACATGAAATTCTTAACCATTCTTAAAGCAGAGACAGTCCTATTACCCACAGTCCATTTCCAACATCCTCATTGTAGTTCTGTGAAAGGCTAAAGAAGAGTGGAGGTTGATTTTTGCATGTTGTGTAGATTTACCTGTAGATTGATGCGCCCTACAAAGAGTTGTAGAACCCTTTGAGCTGTTTGACTCTTGCCCCTCTACGTGCCCTGTCAGATATACACATTTTTTCTCTTTGAAACATGCTTTATCTATCCAATTAATAAACTTAGCTATTATATCTGTAAGATTTGGATGTCTCTAAACTTCTTTACGTTGGTAACTGGTCCAGATTCTTAGAATCCTTTCAGAATCTACCATAGCATCTTCTAAAGTACTTTTTGTAGAAAGATGTTTTTAAAGACAATGACTGTTTACTCTGGTTAGAGATTTTGCTCTGCCATTGAGGACCTGAATGACTGCAGGTGAATTGTTGCACAAATAACAACCAAAGTAAAAAAGCATAGTTATGCCTCTTTCTTCTGGTAGATGGGAAAGTTTAAGATGACACATGCCGAGCAAAACTCTTAAATAAATGCATCGCCATGAAAGCAGAAAAAATAAAACTAATATTTTTGATTTGAAGTGTGTTTTTTGTATATGTAGACATGCATGTAATGATTTCAGTAGCGAACTCAGTGTCAAAGTGTCCTTTCCTTCTCTGCTGCTTTAAGTATCTATCAGTTTTAAAAATTAGACACCCTTGCAAAGCACACTAATTTTATGAACTCGATAAACTTTTTGATACCACTGTATCTTAAAAATCTAAAATGGAAAGTGGTTAGAACACTAGAAAATTTGCTGGAGTATGTTTTAGGATATTTTTGTAATTTGTCTTTTAGGTAGTAAATTTTTACTAAAGTAATGATTTGTATTAGGTTAAACTAGGTAAATTTTGGAGCTTTATAATTTATTATGTGTACTTATCCATTTATGTATTGTATCACATGCACAAGTATACATATAATTTTGTGCCTGCTCATTGGGGAGTCTTTTTGTGGATGTTTGTGCACTAAGTCCTCTTTAAAATTTAAGGTTTCTTAGAGTGTGACCTTCCTACATCACTATTAATAGAAATCCTCTAGATGGGGTTTAAGAAACGTGTGTTTTATCTAGGTTGACTTTTGGAGCAAGTAACAATAAAGTGACTTTTCAGCTTGTTACTCTCTTATGTTAAAAAAAGTTCTTGATCTTATGAGTGTGACAGAGGCTCATATTAATATTTCTATATCTCATCCTTTGGGGTAGATACTGTGGTTCTTCACAACCTGTCAGTTTATTTAATAACAGAAGCTTAAAGCAGGATTTGATGAATGTACCTGATTATTGTTATTATACAGATGTTTAAATATACTGTCAACCTACTTTTGTCCTTTAAAATGTGACAATAGCCTTGCAAGCTCTTGTTACACTGTTGTTAACTTACTAGATACTTCTGGGTCTGTCCCCCTGAATTTTATTAAGGGTATATGACTATATGTCAGTTTATGTACATACTCAGATTTATAGCAGAAGAGTTAGGATTTTGTTTCTTTTCCCACCAGAAAACGCAGTTGTGGCCTTAGAGGTGGTATTAGTCCAGCCAAGCTGCTATAACAAAATACCATGAAATGGTTGTCTTATAAACAATAGGAATTTCCTTTTATAGTTCTGGACACTGAGAAGCTCACCTCTACCCTGGCAGATTTTGTATTTGGGGAGGCCCATTTCCTTTGTCATAGTTCAAGCCTTCTCTCTCTTTTCTCCTGTGGTGGAAGAGGCAAGCCTGCAGCCCTTATTTGGCACCACCCACATTCATGAGGGAGGAGTCCTCATTAGCTATTAACTAATCACTCACCATGCTCTAGCTCCTAACACTGTCGCACTGGAGATTAGGTTTTCACCTGTGAATGTGGGGGTTAAGGCTATAGCAGTGTTTACACCAGCATACAGGTGGAGATTCACAACTGAGTCCTGGGATCAGAAGCCCATTGATGGGCTTCTTTAATATTTCAGGACAATCTGGAGAAACAACAAATGCCAGAAACTCATTGGTCAGCAGAGTACGAGAGGCAGATGTGGGACGTTACTTTTGGGACAAAGTCAGGGATATTGAAGCCGTCAGGAGAGTCTACAGCTGGATCTAAATAAATTGGAAGAGTCGGCTGCTATTCATATTATTGATTCTGATTCTGTCCTTACATCATGGCTTTAGGGACTGCGTTTCCTGTGAGTTTCATGGTGGGATTTATACAGGAATAAAGACGTTAGTCTCATGGGGAGAAAGTGCTCTTGCCTCTCCGAAATGTAAATATCATTCTGAACAAAGTGATACCTTCTTAGAAGGACTTTTCAGTATGAGTGTTGATATTGAATCCCTGTCTTAGGCCCGACCTGTTCACCACCAAGTTATCAATAGGCCTGTCATGGTTAGTGTAAATTAGTATAAATGCAACTTTACTAGTAATTTTTTAAGCTATTTAGTTGCCCAAAATTTAGCTAAATAATCATACACTTAATTCTTCCATCATCCTGAAGCAGAATGTATTTTATTCTTATTTTAGCTCGACTCATAATAATTTCAATTGAAATGCTTTTTCTTTAATTTGAGAGTTGTTCTATTGCCTGCTTCAGTTGGCTTTTCCATTCCTTTGAGAAAATACCCAAGAAGTTGGTTTAAAGGAGAGAAGATTTATCTCGGCTCAGCTTCAGGGGTTTTTGCCCACATACCCCTGGCCCTGTTGCTTCTTGTCCTGTTGTGAGGCAGATGCACTGTAGCGGAGAAGCACTGATGGAGCAAGGCTGTTTACCACCTGGGGCAGAGAATCAAAGAAAGAGAGCTCGTTTTTATAACAACTCTTCTCCCAAAACTCACTGAGCTATGAGGCCTTGAATGAACTAAACCATCCATCCATCCACCCATCTGTGAGGTCAGAACTCTCCCAATCCCTTTACCTCTCATAGGCTCCGCTTCAAACACAGATGCACTGGGGACCCAGACTTTAGTCAGGGACAGTTAGGAACCAAATCATAACACTACCCTTTGCTTTAAAAAGTTAGGAAAGCAAAAAGGTTGGAATTTTCAACCAGGTGTGGTCAAAAGACATACTTGAGGTCTTGATAATGTGAGTCTTTCTCTCCATTGATGGGAAATGTTGAAAAGTTTTCGGTGATCTCTTAATTTTAGTACTCTGACTGATGATAATTCATTCTTTGCTTTATCTTGGTTATATATGCTAAAAATAACCTATATTAGAAGCATTATTTTTTCAGTTGAGATTGACAGCATTATCATGACAGTTATGTTGGTTTGCCAGCTTTCGGCTTATAGAGACATACATACACTTATGTGCTCATACACATTTAAGGTAGGGCTCAGATATTAACAGGGAAGACAGGATCGTTGTTTTTGTTTGCAAACGTGATTTTAGAATTTTAACTTTTTAAAATTTTGGTAAAAATTTTCACATGACATAAAATTTAACATTTTTTTGGTAAATGCATGAATTCCGAATTTTGTAACACATTAGAACCATGAGGTTTGTGAAATTAGTGAGGGTCTACGTCCACCCCTTTTTCAGAGGTGTACCCCTTTCCTATCGGATGATTACAAACATGATTTTTTTTCCATTGTTCACTGTATCATGTTCTTTTTCTGGCTTTTGCAGATTCTTCAATGTAATGTTTTAAAGTCATTTACAAGCTATAGCAGTCTTCATGATACCACTGTCTCATGAGGTGTGTTAGGTGTGTTATAATGACTGCAGTGGCTTGTGATGTCACACAATCCTGGAGTGGTAGACATGGCAGGGTTTTGCTTCCTACAGTCCTCCCTGAATAGCATTTTTGAGCTTTCTTCACATGCTTCTTTTTGTTTCCCGGAAGCCTGGGACTCGTACTCATTCTTTCAAATGTCTGCCTCTGTCTGATTTTCAACTTGTAAGAAAAATTGCTTTGAATAGAGAAATTGTGAAGACAGAACACCTTTACACTGCCACATGCCTCCCTTCCAGTGACAGGGACTGAAATGCAGGGTGGTTTCCTTCAGCTGCCTGTTATGGGGCATTATAACATTATTAGTTATGCTAATTTTAATTGGTTAAGGAGACATGTTGAGTCAGGTCTCTCTAAAGTTAGTACTTTCCCTATGTTAATAGTTAAAAAAAAAAAAAAACCCTTGGAAGAAACACTTGGAAGCTATGAAGACATACTTTTTCTTTTCCAACTTTCACCCACCACATTTAGTATTTTTCCTTCAACAATTATTATTGTGACATATTATTGTAATTTTTATTTGTTTCATTTCTTCTACATCTATTCATTGAATAACTGTAATACAGAGAAAGAAAGATATCTAAGCATTCTCCCAATAGGGTCTAGTTATTGTCTATGACTGGCCATATGTTTGTTGAATACTTGGATATGGGTATGAACAGATTTGTAAATGTAATTATTGGTATAGGTATAATTATCATTCTATGGATATTATGTAAGAAGGCATATAAACTTAAAGCTAATTCCCATTCATTTTTATTGATTGTAAAATATTAATTTGCCAGATTAAATTTACTTAATAGTTTCAGAAATGTCATCTAGGGCTAGGATGTAGTTCAACGGTAAAGTACTTGCCTAGCCAAGGTTAGAACCTGGGTTTGGCCTCCAGCATCTGAGGAACAAAAGAGAGAAAAGGAAAGAGAGAAAGAAACATAATATCTAATAGGAAAAACTTAGTTACAAACCCTCAATGTTGCCTTTTTATTTGCATTTTTTATAATTTTGTTTTCTACCCATTTTATTCCAAAATCTAGCAAAGTATCCCCAGAGATTTGTTCTTTGGAAAAAATCTGGGACAACACGAGAGCGTTATTAATAATTGCTTTGAGATGTTCTAGTTTGCGTATGAATATATAATTTTGTTTCTATAATTTTTCTTGGAATAGATATGTGTATATAAATCTATATAAGTAATCAATAATTCTAGGGAATTTTACAGAAAGTGAAAGAAAATGGTACACTTTTATTAGGCATTAATTTCATCACTCTAAATACTTTTCTGTTAGAGAATACTTAGCTGTCCACCAAGCTGTACTTCATGTATACACACATACCTGTTTGAACGCGTAGTTGCAGTGTGAACTCCATCTGTATCGGGCACCTTTGCTTAAGTAGTGGTTTTTGAATCGCGTATGCACCCTCCATTATCTTTCTGCCATGAGATGAACCACCCAAAATAGATACAAGTGCTTTCATGGAGCGAGCTCCAGGGCTTTCTGTGCCCCTTGTGGACGTCCAGTTCTGTGTTCACCTGTCTCATTCCTCAGACTCTGGCCTGGCAAAATGGAAAAAATTTCATTAGACTAACATAAAAAAAATACTTCTAGTATTCACAAAATTTAATACTAAGTAGTTAATATGACAAAGTGATTTCAGACTTCGGGTGCAGAGGCTGTGGTTACATTTGTCTGCCTTCTTCGATGTCCTCTCGGATGCCACTTGTCACTCAGCCACTAGTTCTTTTCCATGTCTCTCTCTCTGTGTCTCATTCTGCTTTCTGGTACTAATAACATAAAAGTACAGCCTGGATACATCATAAAGGGATACATTTATGTTGGTTCACGGTTTTGGTCTGATGTGGAGGAGGCATCTCTGGTGACGACCTTTTTGCTGTTCGATTCCTGAGGTAGCCAAAGCATCATGTGGCCAGAGTCAGGGAGCATTCTAGAGACCTGGCCAGCTGCCTTTTATACAATAGCTGCACTTCAGGGACCCCATCAACCCGTCCATATGTGAGTCACGTGACTGGGCTAAACCTTTTATGAGGGTAGCACCCTAACTAACCTGATTATGCTTCTTAATATCTCATAGTCAAGTTGAATTTCACCAGCAGCTTCAGAGGGGAAAAAAACACTCGTAATAGCAAAGCACTCGTCTGTTGCTGCTGGCACTTTTGGCTAAAGTATGAGGATAAAGTTTTATATGATGGACAAAATAAACCAGAGGACTCAAGGCTAACGGCTCCAGAGTGCCTTGGACTTCTAGCCTAAGTCTTTTATTAAAGCAAAACATGAGAATAAAAGGCAGAGCTCAGCAAAACAATATTTAGCCATTATTGACAGTCTTGAAAGTAGAACACAGTGAAAGTGGGCTGTCGCTCCAGGGAACAGATAACTTCTCTAAAGCTGGCGTGTTGGCCCATTCTTAGTAACAAGCAATGGGGAGGGCATTGCTCCACAACTTTGAAAAGGGAACAAATATTCCCTCTGCACCAACTCTCTGACCGAGGAGCAGATGGAACAGATATGGAGTAAAATGCCCTGTAAGATTGCTCACAGAGTTGATTCCCATGGGGGCTCAGGCCTGGATTCAGTAACACTAAGCACGAATCCACTGTCTCCTGATTCTTGTGTCGTCTCCCCTGTCCAGACTAAACTGGAGAGTAGTTTCACTCACATTCTGTTCTTGTTTCCATCCTTGAGTCTTACCATCTTCTGAAATCCCCATCCTTCCCCACCCACAGGCTGAGAGCTCCTGGGGGAAAAAAAATGGGACACCAAGGCTGAACATTATGTGATGCTTCATGAGTTTCATGAGCATTGCTCATTTTTGGCTCGTCTCTTCTTCTCTCTTCCCTTTCTGCATGGAGAAAACTCCACATAAGAATCTGCTAACCGCACTTAGTCCCAGCACGGCTGTCAAAGCAGAGAGCTGCCTTCAGGTCCACAGAAGAACGCAGGTTGTCAGTTGGTGTCTCACCCCACCTGCCCCTCTCCCAACCTGTACACCTCTGTGCAGTCTGCCCACTCCTCCCTTACCACTCCGTTCTCAGAGGAGGAGGTGTTTCTCTTATTCAAGGCCAGCATCCTACTCAGGGTCTTGACCCCATTTCCCACCCACTTTTCCTAGACCTGATTCCCTTACTATTTTGTCTTCTTGCATTTGCAAAATTTTTACATTCTAGCAGCTCCACCTGTAGTTACTGTTGTGACCTTGGGATTTTTCCTGACATCTCTGTAGCTCAGTGACCTTTACTGTAGAATTGCCATAATTCTTAGGGGTGTGTGTGTGTGTGTGTGTGTGTGTGTGAAAGTGAATAAAACGATGCAGCAGTGTAGTCTATCTAGTCTGGCACCTGATATATAATAGTTAGTAATTAAATATTAGATATTATATGATATTTATATTGCTAACTAACTTAGTGGCTTTACACAAGAAGGGGCTTGGTATTCAGATCCATGGTAGAACATGTACATGGCCTGTGTGAAGCCCTGTGTTCAACCCCAGCACTGTAGACAACAACAAAATGCACACATTCATTGTCTTACAGTTTTTGGTGGCTCAAGTCTAAGAATGTGAGTTAGCTGTGTAACTCAGTGAGACAGGTGAAAATGAAGGTGACATGGAGCTACAGTTTCACCTGATTCTTTTCTCACCTCCTTCAGGCCATGGGTCCACTGCAGTGTTCGCTGTTGAGGACTGAGGTCTCCGTTTTCTTATTGAGTGATGGTAGGCCTCCTTTTAGATTTAAGAAGCTTTTTTCAGATCCTTGCCTGTGGCTCCCTATTCTCACAGCAATGGCTTCCTGTTTGCTTTCTAGGGCCACGTGGAGCTCCACCCTTTCCTGAAGGGTGTGTCTGATTAGATCAGGGCCATGCAGGTTAATCTTCCTGGTCTACTTGAAGTCTACAGGATAGTATTTTAATCACGATATTCCTCATATTTAGTAGTCCCACTCAGACTCAAAGGGAAATATTCCGCAAACGTGGCGCTGGGGACCATCTTGGAATCCTGCCTAGTGCAGCTACTGTTGTTGGGCAGTTTTACTATAACTGCTAATATTAGTAATGTTGCTAGTGTTACTGTTATTATTGGTGATTGACCTCTAATATACTACAGCTAAGAACAACCCAGTAAAAATGAAACAAGTGACATATGATTTTATATTTTCTAGAAAACATGTTAAAGAAAAGCAAAAAAATGCAAAAATAATTTTAATACAAGTTAACTTACTATGATTATTAACAGTTTGACTTGTATTCCAAATAAAATTATTGATATATTTTGTGTTCTTTTTTACATTCAAAGCCTCCAAACTCTGGAGTGGACTTCGATTCACAGCAGAACCATGTTTGGACTAGCCACATAGCAGATGTTCAACAGCCACGGGATGAGAGCCTGCCATACTGAGCAGCATATCTCTAACTGGTGTTAAAAACAAACACACAAACTCTTGAGCTCAAATAACATCATGTTACCTTCTGCCTCTTATTTTATACAAAATTTCCAATGGAAGGGTTCATGCTCAATGTCTCCATTTGCTTATTTTCCTTTTACTTCTCAGAGCAATGATATTATTCTACTAATCTTTTTAGCAAAGTTCTTCTGGCTCACTTATTACTCTCTCCCATTGACTGCGGTCACTGATTGGCTCAAGGTTGCCAAGCAGAATGATGGTTTTCTAGCCCGCGTCAGACATGATTTTTCTGGTAGTGTTCACAATGCTGAAGCCCCTGTCTGTCTGCAGACTCTGAGCCACTGAGCTGCTCCTGAGAGCTAGACTCACTGCATCCTCTCTGGTGTCTGCACACGCCTCGTTTAGGCCTTCCTTTGGGTTCCCCTTTTCTGTTACTTTAAACATTCTTTCTACAGTTTAACATTTGCTGCTGTTCTTCCAAGAGCTCTGTCCATCCAACTCATTCTTTAATTATCTCCCTTACCCAGCTAACTCAACAGTGTGTATTTCTTACCCATGTATTCTAAACATCTATGGTAAGTTCTCCAAACATTTCCCACTTGATAATCTCTCTACCACATTAAATTGAATATACCCACATGGGTCACATCTCTCTCTTCAACCTGACTTTTCTTCTGCATGCTGTGTCTCAGCTGCAGGGACCATAGCTTGCAATAGCTCCCCCACTCGTCCAAAGCAGGACCCTACTGGGATCCTCTCGTCTCTCACACTATTTGCAACTAACTAGCTGCTAAATCTTGCATATTTTTCTCTAAAATGCCTGAGTCTGGTTCTTTTCTCTCCCTCATGAGTATCCTGTAGCTCCCTCCTCCACTTCTCTGAACAGACCGTTGGTTTATCCATTTGACACGCTCAGCTTCAGTCCTATCCTCTCAGCAAATTAATGTGTCTTCTAGCAAATGAAACAGAGTCTCTGCCCTGGTTAAGCACGTGCATGGCTGGATTGTCAAAACTTTATGCTTGAGGATGTCACAACCAAAAGCTTGATTTAATACAAGATAAATATTTTCTCACTCAGGGACTGGCTTGGTGGGGTGCTCTTAGGGTGCTGACTGTGTATATGCTAGGGTTCTACTGTCATCGACACATGCATGTCAGAGTTGGTGCAGCAGCAGGAAGAGACCATGGAGAACCCTGGTTTGTAATGCCCATGCATGAAAGCGATCAGGTCTACCTGCATTCTACAGCTGACTCTAAGGAAGCTGGCAAATAGAGTGCTTTGTGTGATAGGGGGAGCATAGACGTGGCTTAGGAATGAACAGCCAATATTACCCACACTCACAATTTGTTTCTCTGTTTCCCCAATGTGCCCTCACTTCAAGTGTTGTGAATCTCCAGGGAAAACCAAACACTGGTTTTAGATATTCAATGACTCTTTGAAAACCTCTCAGAAAGTCCTTCTTGATGTCTCCAGGGTCATCCCTCAGGACTTTGTTAGGCATCACGCTCCTTTGATGTTCCTCCATGTCCTATATTTATTTAGGCGGTGCCCACACCCTGAAACCCCACCTCCCATTGCTCAGTGCTTATTTTTTTTCAACAGTTAAATCTAGTCTTCCCTTCAGCCTTCAGTCAAATACCACTTCCGCTAAGATAACTTCTGTTATTGTCAGCCTTTACACGAAATTTGATGCCCCTCTTTTTGAGCCTCTGACTACACTTCAGTGTCAGTTTTCACTTACCTTGGCCACTTGCTGTCTAGCTTGGCCCATTGAAAATAAGCTCAGAGCTCAGGCATGGCTGTTGTATGAGTTCAGCGTTAGTTTTATGTTCTTAGGCTAAAATAACTAATGTATACAAGTTCAAGGAGGAAAGGCTTGTTTTAACAAAAAGTTTCAGCGATTTCAGTCCATCAGGCTCTAAGGGAGGAATATCATGACAGACAGGCATGACACAGGAGAGCTGCTAGCCTCATAGCAGCCAGGCATCAGAGAGAGGAAAGGCCTGGGAGAATGGGGACGGGGGAATGGCCTACCTACCCTGTGCCCCATGAACCTGCTGCCTCTGCCAGTCTCCGCCTCCTGCCAGCACGCTCAGCTTTGAACTTAATGAACTCGTAACCAGTTCGCTCCATCCCTCCTGAACTTTACTTTTCTTTGCTTCTGATTCTTCAAGTGTGATTCTTTTGATTCTTTGATTAAGATAATATGAATATGAATGTTCACAAATTTGATTTGTTTGTTAAGATCTTTAACATTGAGGCATATACATTTGACAGCTAAATTAATAGGTAAATAAATTAAAAACAGAAGAGCAGCAGTTCCCTCTATTTGCAGTTGGTCGACAAAACCCTTTGCTGAGCAAGGTGGTACTCGTAGGGCTCTGGTGTATGATGCATGCCAGCCTGATCCTTTTGCTACATCTGGCACCTTTTTGTGAAGTGTGGACACAGCATGATGAGTATCTTTAGGCTACCCATGCTTTGGCCACTGGCTGTGGTTTATATGACATCACTGGTTGAAGGTTTTTAACAGAAAATAGCCCAGCTGCTGGGGAAACAGAGAACAAATATTTAGGATCTGTTACTGATAGTATTGCAATCTGTACTCAGTAAGGAAAAAATGACACAGTAGTTTTGTAGTCAATTGATCAAGATACTAAAAAGTCTTCTCATATACTCTGAAAAACTACAGAGTAACAAGCCATGAGAAAAAAATGGAGCCAGATCATATGGTGGTTGTTTATTTATTATGATATCCATTGAAAGTGTGTGAAAATAACAAGCATGACTGATATCTGGACCTAGGCTTCAAATTACTTTGTATAGTAAGGCCAATACATGTACATAAAGCATAGTTCCAATGCCTTGTAAGGAGTTTTAAAGAGACTCTTAGAGAACCTGCAGCACAGTGGCTTGGGGACAGCCAGGTAAAGAACTTGTCTGAACTGAGTCTGGAAGGATCCATGATAAAGATGAAGTAAAAGAAAAGTGAAAGTACGTCACAAGAGGGGTATTCTTAGTAGAAAGAGAAAGATGTGTAAGAAGATATTTCAAAAAGGGGATTTTGTATTGGTGGTGAATGAAACATTACAACAATTAATAAAGACAGTGAAGCTAGGAATCAGAAAGAGGCTGTCAGAGGACAGAGACTCCAAAGCTATGCAAGTTTCCTAAGAGTAGCACAACTCACACTAGCTGAATGGCAAAGCAGCCATGGCATGAGAATCTCAAATTCTAAGTAAGATAAAGGGCAAGAAGAAAGAGAGATAGCTGGAAACAAGGGTGAATACTTCGTGGAGGGAGGAAAAGGGTCGAGGGGGGGATTATGGAGGCAAAGGGGAAATAAAAATGGCTGAGATGTGATACACACCGATTCTCCAAACGGAATGTGATGACTGTGGTTCTCAATCAGATGCTGATTAAATCACAGTTATTGCGAAAAATCCTGCAAGAAGGTCAGGACCCTAGCCAGGTCTATGTTTTCTAACTCTCTCTGGAGCAGGATGCAGTTGATACGCCCCAGCCATAGGAGGAAAAGGAAGAAATGCCAAAGATTCTACATTTTAAGAAAATGGGGAGATTCTCAGACTGAGTCTCATTAGTTGATTTAAAAAAAAAAAGAGAGAGAGAGAGAATAGAGATAAGAATGAGTTGAGTGGATTTGTTTTTTTTTTTTTTTTGGTTTCATTTATAACGAAGGAGATGCAGTGCTGTCTTTCCTACAGATAAGAATTCAGGAGGGTTTGAGGGTAAGGAGTGTTATTTTTCCAAATGCAGTTTTATATGCTTTGGAATGTCCAAACAGAGTAGACCTTTGTCCTCTTTTCTCAGTAATTAAGTGCGTATGTCAGATGGCAATTCGAGGTAGAGTTTTGGTTAGAAATATGGATGTAAGAATCTTCAGTACATACATAAGAAAAGACATTCACATGAAATAAACATTTAAGAAACAAGTAAAAAACAGATCTGACTGGGAAATACAAAAAGAAAATTTCAGAGAGATAGGATGAAAATCAAGACAAGATATTTCTCTAAAAATCAAGGAGGGAAATATTGCAGAAAATCATAGTATCCAAAGTGGCATAAAATTTGTGTATGAGAAAAAGATGGGAGCGCATACCTTGTGTTTGCGTTTGTCTCCAAGCTGTGCTTTCCTTTTTATTGCAAAGAGCTTCTCACCAGTGAGAAGTTGGAACCTCTCATTAGAGGGGTGGAAAAGAAATCCATTGTGCATTCATTAAGAAAAAGTTGTAGAAAACATTAAAAACAGTGTGTGTGTGTGTGTGTGTGTGTGTGTGTGTGTGTGTGTGTAACCTCTCCTGTGGTTGTAACAAAATACCACTAGCAACTTACAGGAGAAAATTTTTATTTGACCCACTGTCTTTCTAAAAGCCCTGCCTCTGTACATATGAGGCATTTGGATGACTTTTTAGAGATTTTATTCTATGATAAATATTTGATGATTTAATAAGAGTTAAACATAAAAGATACATTTTTACAATAGAATAGAAAAGAACTGGCTTGATTTAATAATTATGAAAACTAGGATTGCTTATTCAAATGTAGCTTTTAGGGAAAAAAAAAAAAAACGAACCTAAAGGCACATGTTTGTAATCCCAGAACTTCGTGAGGCTCAAGTAGGCAGATTCTAAATTTGACTCTAAGCTGGGCAAGCAAGTGACTTAGTATGGCTTTGTCAAAAAAAAAAAAAAAAGATAAAAGCTGGATATATGACTCTATATGGTGACCTTGAGTCCAATGATAGAGAATAAAAGCCAAAGCCAGTATGCAGGGGATAGAAAAGTGAGTGGGTGTGGGGAAGAGAGGTGAGGAGTACACTTCAGTTGAAGTTTTCGTGTAAAGGAGTGATGGGAAAGCGGGCTGCAGTCAGTGGGAGAAGTGAGGATACTAAGGCTGCTCTGGGGAACTCTTTGCCATTTTTGTTTGGCTTGCTTTCAGTTGAGAGAGAGAAAGAGAAAGCCGGAGTGTGAATGTGTAGGCCTGTGCAGTGGTTCTCAGAGTGGTAAGAGATTCAGCCAAACCCTGGTGAACATTCTACCAAGGTAAATGGTCCCACTAGTGATTTGTTGCTTCTGTGAAGAAGTGTTTCATTCAGGTTCTTTCAACTACTTCTAATCAGTGCGAGCTTTGATTAAAAATGAAAAAAAGACATGAAAACTACCCTAGTTACTTTGATATTGATAACAGCAAGCTGAAAGTGTTACATATAATAGAATAGAGATGTATTTGGATAATTGCTGAAGTCAAGGTCATAAAAATATGTGAATGTTGAGAAAAATATGACAGTAGGTGCCTGGATGAACTAGTGTCAGAACAAACCCTTGGAGCAATGAGAGGCATGAGTGTTTGTCCCCGCCGCATCGCATTGCACTAGCCTGAGTTTTGTTGTGGGTGGGCCACTTCTTACATTGAAATGAGTCTCCAGGGCACACAGCGGCTCCTGCACTCACTTCTCCATTCTATACGCTGACGTTTTCTGGCTCATAATGCTACTGAAATGGAGAGGAGCTAGCATGGATATGATGATTTTGACTACTTGCATTGTTTTTTTTTTTAAAACTTACTTGCCAGATCTTGGCCATATTCTAGGTAAGCAGTATATTACTGCTCTCTTTGGGAATAATGGAGTCGTAAATCTGAGGTATAAAAGGTATTTGAAGATTAACTGATAGTTTTCTAAAAACTGAATGACAAAATCCACCCCCCCCCCAGTACCATGTATTATATAACTTTTACTGTGGAGATGGGAGCACCAAAGTCTATTTACCCCACATGGAGTTCAGCAGAGGGCCAAAGAATGATTGCATCAAACTCAGACTCAGTGAGCTGATGAGTTTATTGGGGTTACAGGGGTATAGATGAGGGTTTAGAAATGGAAGCAAAGGTAAGGGGATGAGAGGCCATTTAAATAGTATGGATAACTCAAAAGACAATTTTATCACCAAAAATACCACCCAGCATATAGGTGACACCTTAGAGAAACTGCATATTCCCTCCTGACACTCAACAGTGTTTTAAAAATGCTCATCAATTCAACCCTGATTTAATTGCAGATATTGAAGATCTGTGACTGGGAAGGAGCAAAAGAATTTGATTTCATTTTTATCTGCTGTCGCTCTCTATAAAGCAGATTAATTCTGTTAAATATTTAATTTAGATAAAATGTCCAGTTCTAGTCTTGAATCTATATTAGAAAGGAAGATTTTTGTAAAATTGTATTAAATATAAGCATTTAAAACTTACATTCCTTTCATAATCTAGAATACTATATTTAAAGAATGTGTAGACTGTGATATACACTATTTAGTTTGATCGAAGTTCTGCATTTTCATAAAATCTGGGTTACAATAACCATTTGTAGTTCTATTTTTTAAGCTAGACATTTATGAATGTATGAGTGTGTTAGGAGTTTGGAATGTTTATGGTGGCCGGAAAGCTCTGGGACCTCCCATCTGTGTCGTGTGACCTCCCTGACTGCACTGCCCTCACTGCTCCATCCTCCACTGCTGCCTCCACCTCCAGGGCAAGCTGAGCACTGATGCGCCCCAGCCCCCACACTAGCCCTCTGCAAAGTCTTTTCTTCTTGAATCGCTTAAAGGTGCTGCCTTCACAACAGAGCAAATTCTTGAATAATTGCTAAGCTTAGGTCATCCCCCACCCCTGAAGTGGTAGCCAGACTCTTTTTTAATGGAGTAACACATGAAAGCTCTTAGTTAAAAATAACTTTTATCAAAAATAATTTTATAAAATCAATATAGAAAATGAATCTCAAATATGCCCACATTTCTGATCTAATGAACAAGGAGAAGGTGAAGTGACTGCTATTTTTGTCTGCTTGGCACACAGCTGATCCATTAGCTGAGTAGTATGGGGCTGCTCCCGAAGCTGGTACCCTCCACACGTCTCTGCGTCAAAGCGGGGAGGGGATCCAAGCCTTGCGGTGGTTCCTCACCTCAGATTTATCTTAAGATGATTTTCCGGTTCTCTTTGTCAGGTTAGCCTGCTCTGTGGCCTACAGAACTTCAGCGGCAGATCCTATTCTTATTATCTTTTCGTTCCCTTCACTTTAACTGTAAACTTTCCTGGTTTAGCCTGCAGTGGAGTTTGACACCAGCTCCACATTTTGCTCTGCCCCAAACCGGAGGGTTCGCCTCCCCTGATCCAGTGCCCATCCACAGCACCTTGTGACCAGCCGCAGGCGCGCTGCCATTCACGGGAAAGATGAAAGTGTGTTGAGAGGATGAAGTCTGTAGTCTGACGCTGAGGTGGAAATGCCCAGAAAACACAAGTGATTGTCGGTTGTCACCACGTAGAGAAGCAAATCCATCAACAGCATAGAATAGAGAACCAGGGACAGTACACTTAACGGGAGGAAAAGACATCTCAGTGAAGAACCCCAGGCCTGTCAGGGAAAGACACCCCCGCCCCCAGGAGAGAGCTGTTGTGATTGCCACCAGGCAGAAGGGGAGAGTTGTGTCGAGGATAAAAATAGGATGAACAGATTCTATCAAGAAAGAAAACGGGGTTAACGTACCCTCTTATCACAGAGAAATAAGACGCAGCGTGCTTATGTTGCTGACTTAGAGTAATTCAGCGTGCTTATGTTGCTGACTTAGAATAATTTTGGAGGATGAGAAAAAACTAAAATCAGACTGTTGCACAGTGAGGGGGTTGATGATGATGATGATGATGATGATGATGATGATGATGATGGTGCAGGAAACTTGTGAGAAGGAACCGCGGTTGTTGGTTCAAGGCACTGGCAATATGATGGCTTTTCTCATCTAGTCTGTTTCCTTCTAAACAAAGCAAGCAAATTCAGATCTAAGGTCCTCAACCAACATTCTTCCTTAGTGGTATTCTTTGCAAGAGTCTGAATCAGTTTTTAGGACAGATCAATCTTGTAGCAGGCTAATTGTCACTGTAACATAAAGACAGTATTTCTGCAGTTGGCCTTGGATGTTTTTCTGTTTCTAATGACAAGGACTGTGGTGCTTACTTTGGTGTCCTTGCATCATTTGCTTTTTTTATTTTTTTTTTATTTTTTGCAGGAGGTCATGGCTATGATAGTTAACTTAAATTCCCAATTTGCTGATACAAGTAGAAAGGATATGCCACTTTTTTTGCAAACACTGATGAAAAGAAACAAAAAGAACAGGAAATTTACTAGTTTTGTAAATAGACCTTCTGTTCTTTTTTGGCATTAGGTTATTAAGGACTGCTTCTAAAATGATTTTTTAATAAATTTCTTTTGCATCCCAGGTATTGCAATTTCAGATGAACTCGATAAGGTAAGTTGCACTATATATCTAATGACAAGCAAATGTACAAATTTAAATTTTAATCATATCATCTAAGTTTAAAATCTTCTGAAACATAAAGCGTCTGAGTCTAATTTATTTGCTGTTAATATTTAAGAATTTTCAAGTCATATGGTTAATTCTATGAAAATTACTGCATTAAATATATATCACCTATTCTTGTATCAAGGTCTTTAACATTTGGTTAGAGAAAACAGAATCACCATAATGACTAAGTTATATTGAAAAATGAAAAGTAATGATATTTTGTAAATTATTTGAATTTGATAATGATATGGGAGGCACTTGCAATTTACTAGCACATTCTTTGGAAACCTTAATCATTAGGGCTTATTGTTTCTTTCTTTTTAATTTTCCAAGATGCCAGGAAACTGATTACAATTTGAACTGGAGCTGTTGTTGTGTTGGAGGCAAGAGTGTCCGATTAGGGTTATATTTTGGCGGGAGCAGCAGTGCAAGTGCTAGTGAATTGTCTGCTAGGTGTTGTACCTAAAGTCTGTTACTGATGATTCAGATGTTTTAGAAATGGGCACCTACAAGACGTCATAGAACTAAAGTGTTTAAATAAAACCTTTATTACATTTAAAATCACATTTTCCTTAATCCCCCTCAAAATACTCTACCTTGCTTGAAACACTTATTTCAGAGCAGCTTTGGAAATCGTCCTTTGCATCTATGTGAGATGTGATCAAAAACTCAGTGACTGCCATTGTCCCATACCATCTAGTAGACAAATGGGCTTTATCCGTCTTTATCCCACATGATGGGATACCCTCATCCACTTTATCCACTTCATCCAGCACAGTGTGACTTCTGGTTCTTTTGCAAAATTAAAATGACCCTGAAAAAGTAAGTGTTTTGGGGGCAGGAGGAAATGGCACAGTGGTTAAAGTGCTTGCCTTGCAAGTGAAAGGCCCTGAGTTCCGTTCCCCAGTATCATCACATAAATAGGCATGGTGTCTCACACCTGTAATCACAACACTTGGGAGGCTGAGGCAGATGGATTACTGTGAGTCCAAGGTCAGCCTGGAGTACATAGTGAATTCAGGATCAGCCTGGGCTACAGACCGAGATCCTGTTTAAAGAATAAAATGTTCTGAATTGATTCAGGGCATTGAGACAGTCATGGCAGCACAACTGAAGATACTCACACAAGAAGACTTTTAGAACTGTGTCAGAAAGTGGGAAGAATGATGGGATATGTGTATTCAGTGCAAAGGGGAGTGCTTTGAGGGTGATGAATGGCAACTTAAGTCATACTGTAATGATCTTATTTAAACACACGATACCATCTGATCATACATGGTAGATGCACTGTGGACCACTTACCGAAATTAGAAAAACCAGGAAAAAAGCCAAACTGTCAGCTTTAGAACAATATGGAGTTCTCTGGATTATTTTGAGCTCTGTTGAACATACTGTTATGAATTGGTATTCGTGAGGGAGATTTGATTTAGAACTATACATTTAGTAACCATAAGGATAGAGCTTTTCAGTTTATTTTGTGTGAGAACCCTTTCTAACTTTTAAATGGAGGACCCCAAATGCTATATTTAAACAGGTTATATTTATCATTATTTGCCATAGTAGAAATTAAACCCGATAAAAATTTTACATGCTTCTTAATTAAAAAAAAAAAAAGAGGGTGGGGGCACAGCTCCGTTATTAGAGTGCTTGCTAAGGAAGCATGAGGCCGTGGTTTCAGTCTCCCAGTGCTGAAAAATAGCTGGGCGTGGTGGCGCATGCCTGTAATCTCAGCACTTGGGAGGCTGAGGCAGAAGGATTGCTGTGAGTTCCAGGCCAGCCTGGGCTATATAATGACTTGGGACCAGCAGGTCATGTGGAGAAAGACCCTGTCTCGAAAGAGAGAGAGAGAGAGAGAGAGAGAGAGAGAGAGAGAGAGAGAGAGAGAGAGAGAGATTAAAACATGTAGTTAGCAAAAATAACACATATTTACAAAAATACTTTTTTCCCAAAATGAAGCATTGGGAAAATATGGCCTCATTTACTATACAAAAATTTCTTTAATATTTGACTTAGTTGAAAATCAACAGATTGTCATGTCTGCTTCTGCATTTGATCATTGTGTTCTGTGTTTAGGTGAAAAAAATCTGACATCAGAAGTATAGTCAGAAAAGGGCAAAGCACTTAGAAATAACTACAATCGTGGTATGGTGACAATCAATCCAGATATCTATCTACACATGTTATGTTGGGCTTGGTGGTAGATAGAAAATGCTATGTACAAAATTGAGATGTAAGTCATGGTATTTTAAAATAGTAAATTGTGATATAAAAATTTATTTTTGCAGCCTCTCTAAAGGCAATATCTATCTCAAATAAGAATATTTTAATTTCTGTAGTATAAAGTGTACTCTGATTGGAGAAATATGTACATAGTATATTCTGTTTTTTATGTTTTACTTATTTTGTAGCACTAGAGAGTTTAATAACTATTTTAAAGTTCGTTTAATTTTTATTCATACTGAATATGGTAAAACTGTGATTATATGAAATAAGAAGTACAAGAAATAGGTGCAGGCACCTGGCCTTGTGGGGCTTTTCTAGTTCCCACCTGTGTGTCCCTTGTCCTATGATATTTGGTCCCTTTCTGTAGGCCATCACCTTCTTTAGATTTTTCAGAAACAAAGTAATACTATCTCTTGCAGATGTGGTCTATGTGTTTTTAAAGTAGAAAGATACAATCATCATCATTTCAGGATTCATTTTATTTTCCTTTCTTTCTTTCTTTCTTTTCTTTTCTTTCTTTTCTTTCTTTCTTTTTTTGCGACAGGGTCTTGCTCTGTAGCTCAAGCTAGTTGTGAACTCACTGGTTTAGCCCAGGTTGGCCTTGGAATCAGGATAATACACCTTCCTCAGCCTTCCAATTTTATATGGTGCTGTGCAAAACTCTGGCTGTGTGGCCAGTGAGCCAGCCTGTGTGGGGCTGCCCCTCTGCTAGACTCCAATGTTCCTCTTTGTTTCACGCTCTCGCTTGCTGCACTAGTGCAGTTGCCACATCTCTGGTTTGCTAAGGAACTTTAAAGTATTCTTTGTACTGAAATAAATTTAGCCATTACAGCATAAATTACAGGCAAGCTGACATTTGGTCAAGCACCATGTTTAGGACTGGTCCTCTTTCTAAGGGACAGGGAAGTGTCCCTTAAACAAAATTGTATGATGCTGGTGACTTTCAGATACTTTCCTAACATTTCAAATTTTGAAAATTTAGTAGAAATTGCTGAAGCTTATTGCACAGATAGTAATACTTTTCATTTTTTATTGGGGAATACATCATAAATAACATTTTTATTGAAAAAATAGTTCTCAGTACAGGGAAGAAAATTGAGCTGCATCTCAAATCTGGTTCCTGAGGGTGCCGGATAATGCAGAAGAATCCTGTGTTTCCAAGGCCAGAGGCTCAATCCTTTGCCTAAAGATTACCCACCCCCATAAGCCAGGAGCCCGTCCAATAGCACCCCCTGGTGATCACGAAGCTTACAGTGTTGAAAGTTTGTGAATAAGAAAAAGCCTCACTCAGGTAACTGTTAAAAAGCAGCCAATCAAAATGGTATCCAGCTTGCATTGACTTGCCACCTTTGTCGTCAGCGTAAAAATAAAAACAAGCACAGCATTTTCCTTTCAATTCCATATGAATTCTGAAGACATGTAGTCTTCTTGATCTTTATCAAATAATATTTTCAACTGTCATTTTCTGTGCCTTTAAATTTAGTTTGTGAATCTTGATAAAATCATTAATTCTCGAGTAATGCTTTTATCAAAGCCTTTAAAAAGAAAACTTGCAGCAGCTTGTATCATCCCTTAGGCATTAGTCTTTTCATTTCTTCCTCTTAGCCAATGTCTGAGGTTTCCATGGTGCTCTGACATATTAGAACACATTTTTTTTTTTCCACTTTGTGGCTTAGAAACTCAGTACAAACCTTTCAGAGCTAACGTCGGGCTGTCAGGTTGTTGTCTGGGCTGTGCTTCTTCCTGAATGTCCGTGGGAAAATGTGTTTCTTTGTCCTTTTTCCCCCCCTTTTTTTCTCTTTTTGTTATTCCTTCAGAAAATTAAATTTTTTTAAGTGGGACGCTTCAAAGGCAGCTTTCTGATCCTTAGGAACTGTCGTCTCACATCTTTCAGCAGGAAAACGCTGACCCTGCACAGTAAATACATGGCACAGCCAGCTGAGCCCAACGAAAACCTCTGAGCCAGGGCACCACGTTCTTTGTTAGTTAAGAACATCTTCTATAAGTCAAAGGCTTTCTTTTATTTATTTAACTCAGGACTGAGTACTTGACTCAAGGCCATGAACACCTATCTGCAACAAGGTGGTGAACCACAAGGACACATTCCCAGTTTATGCCATGAATTCAGAAGGAACAGGTTCTAGCAGCTGAGGCTCCTTCCCATTGGTCCTCACAAAGTGCACATCTCAGGGTGGGTAGGCTGGCGCTTCAGCTGAGCCCAGGTCCTTTCTCTTTGGCGTCCTTCAGTTCCTGATCCTCTTCCTTCACCCTTTTCAGGAAGCTGTCTCAGGTCTTACAGTGCTTACTATGCTCAATATGCACATTAATTCTCTTCGCCCATATCTTGTCCTTAACTTGCTTGTTTGCAACAATGCCAACAGCGTGCTGGGTAACAACTATAAACTTTTCCAGTTCTGCCACGGCGACACTTGCATAGCATTCCTTTCTGAACGGGCCCCATTCCCTTGGTGCCTACAATATCATCCTTTTGTAGATCCGCGTGCATTTGGCCAAGGGAACAGCTCCATGTTTTCTAAAGGCCTGCAGAACATGTATCGGGCTCCCCTCTTCTTTCCCTCTGTGCTCTTCATTTTGGTGAATCACTGGAAGATGGTAGTTTCTTCGTCTTTTCAAGCTCCTGGAAGCTTCGCTGTTGCTATGATTACCGTGGTTCCCTGGCTGCATCTTCACTCAACTTCAGCCAGAAAATACTTTTTACTTTGTGGAATAGTGTTAGATTGGAGCTACCTGACTAATCTAGAAAATCTTTCTTTCTCTGGGACTTTAACTTAAATCTTGCAATATTCTCTTTGTCATGTAAAATAATATATTCAAAAGTTTTATGAGCCAGAATGTGGACACCTTTGAGAAGACATGATCTCCCCAGATAGCCACTGATCCAGATGATAGTATTCTTTTGTGTGTGTGTGTGTGTGTGTGTGTGTGTGTGTGTGTATGCACATGTGCATATATGTATGTAAAATATGAATATATTGTATATCATTCTTTGGATTTCTGTGATTTCATTTCACCATTTGAGCTCACTCTTCTGCTGAGGATCACGTCAGCCCAATAGAATTATCCTGCCCAGGGATGCCTGAGTTGATCCTTAGTGGATGGCTGACTGAAATTAGGTTCTGGGGCTTTGTTCACATCGCAGAGCTTCCAATGGGGTCAGCAGAGGGCAGGGTCAAATAAGGCTGCCTCTGCCTGGCTTTCACTCCTTCTGCTCCCCTTGCTGCCCTTTAGCTTTTTCTTGAAAGAGAGAGAGAGAGAGAGAGAGAGAGAGAGAGAGAGAACTCTTTCACTGACTTACTTTCTCAGCCTCTGAGTCTAAGGAACTCTAAGAAAGACAGGCCACTGAAGGAAACTTCCTAAAGCAGAATCCGGATGAAAATTTTTGTTAGACTCCCTGATACCTGCCAGATTAAGTACCATTTCTAAGACTGACATTAAATATCACATTACTCATTACTCTACATCTTAGACTTTATTTTCTTCTTCTCTGTTCAGACACTCTACTGTACTCAACAAGGGGTCGGCGAAGCAGCTACCTCAGGCACTTCCAGATCGTAGTTTACCTCTTTTCAAATATGTCATTTTCTCCTCTCTGTTCCACTGTTATCTATTCTTCAAGCTCCAGCCTTCCCTGGTCACCTTGCAGAGGTGGATCACACCTTCTGTCCTGATATTTAGTTCTCTTCTATGTAACATTGAGATGGTTTTCATAACTACTGAAAATGGTATTAACTTCCCACTAGAAATAATTTTATGCACATAGGTAAAATAGAAATATGAAACACTTCAAAAGGGATATAACATAGAAAAAAATAAAAATGCCTTTCCCTGACTGCAGTTTTGAGGTTGTATGCTGTTGTTCCTGAATTCTGTGGAACCTGTCTCCCATTTGTTCTTATGAGGCAGATGCTCCCTGACACAGTCAATAATACTAACTCTCAAAGATATCCTTATAGTTCCATGCCTTGAAGGGCACGGTGGGCAAGATGGTAGGGCAACCTGTGGAATGGGAGTTCACAAAATCTTGTATCTCTGTCCCATAAGTATAATGAATTCCTCCAACTCAGTTACATAAAGAAATAACTTGATTAAAAACAAGCTAGAACTTGTATAGATAGGTTTTCCAAAGGTGCTGTGCATATGGTCAACAAGCATATAAAGCGATGCTTGACATTGCTGGTCATTAGAAGAATCCAAATGAAGGTCATGGTGAGATAGAGTCTGGTACTCATCAGGATTATGATTATAAGAAAGCAACAGCAGAAAGAAACAAGCATTCGTGAGGATGTAGAGAACTAGGGCATCTGTGTGTTGCTGTTGGGAGTATAAAAAGGTGCAGCCACTGTAGAAAACAGCATAGAAGTTCTTCAAATAAAGAAAAGTAAAATTGTCACATGCTATAGTTTTAAATTTTATATCCTCCCAAACTTATGGTGAAGCTTAATCCTGAATATAATATAGCATTAAGGCATGGACTGTTAAGAAGTGTTTCAGTCATTGGCTCCACCATCATGAGTTGGGTCAGTTTTCTTATTAAAAGGGGCTATATAGAGGCCATTTGACTCTTTGGTTGCCCCTTTGCTATGTTTGACCTATTTTTCCCTTAGAGAATGCGGAAAGAAGTCTCCATCCTGGCAGCAGAGAGCATGCCTCTTCTAGATACAGAACTGCTGACACCTTGATCTTGGACTTCTAGACTCCAGAACTATTAAAAATAACTTTTTTATTACTTATAAGTTGCCCAGTCTAAAATATTTTGTTAAACGCATAGGCCTAGATTAAAATACCATATATCCAAGCAATCCCCATTTCTAAGACTATACCTAAAAGAATTATGAGTATGTTCTCCAAGAGATGTTCATCTACCTTGTTTATGGGAGCATCGATCACAAAAGCCAGGATGCTAATATTCATTAGCTGGTAGTTAGAGAAGGAAAAGAGCAAATTGGGGATGGGGAGAGGAAGGGGAAGTAAAAATGATTAAGATACCACATGTATATTCACCGATTGCCCAAGTTAGATGTAACTACAATGTCTCACTGACACGCCATGATAAAAAGAATAATTTTGGGAAGAAATATTGAATACTTTGGAAACATCTTCCTGTTAAAATTAAATATAAGAATCTATTTGTAAAAGTAAATATATTCCTAGAATTACACTTGAGAATTGCTTATAGACAGACAAGAAGACACACAAATGATCATGACAGCTTTATTAATAGTAATCATATAAAAGTGGAAAAAACCAAATACTTTTCTCAAGTAGAATGAATAGCACATTAAAGGATAATTAATAGATGATATTTTATAACACACTATATTATTGGAAAGAAATGCCAGACAGCAACAGAAACAAGAAGCAAATATACTACTACATACAATAACATGCATGACTGCCTAAAATGTTACAGGTAGCAAAATAATTAAGAACCTAATGGTATATCAGCATTGTTCTATTTTATAAATTTTAAAGTTAAACTAATGTGCTCTAACTACCCTAAGTTTAATGAGTATCTTTGGGAGAAGTTAATCACTTCTCTTTACATCAATGAAGGTTTGGGATGTTGATAATATGTCTGCTGATCTTGATGCCGGTAATGTGAATATTTCCATTTTTTAAAAATGTGGTCAGCTGTGGACTTTCAACTGTGCATGCATATTACATTTGAATAAAAAGTAGTGCTTTCAAAAAGGAGGCAACATAAGATGTATACAGACAAAAGGATACTGTCCAGCCTTCAAAAAGGAGGAACTGTCATCACATGTGCAAGATGAGTGAGCCTTGAGGGCCTTAGGCCAAGTCAGATAAGCAGGTCACAGGAAGGTAAATGCTGATTAGTGGAGGCATTTAGAACAGTCTCAGTTAGAGAAGCAGAAACAGAATCGAAGCAGTAGGGCTGAGGCCATGGAGTATGGGGCCAGGTCATGAGTGCAGTCTGTTTGGCAAAGTGAAAGATGCTGGCCAGGGTTGGTTTGCAGAGATCAGGAGCACGATGATGTGATATGAATGTGTGTGACCCAATTGAATTGTACCTTAGAAAGTTCAAGTGTTAGTTTCATGTTATATGTTTTAACCACAATTTAGAAATAAGTTCTTTCCGTTCATAGGATCATTACTTTCACAGAATTTGTTAAAGTAATGTCCACCTACTTAACTTAGTGTCAAAAATGCAAAAATAAATTTCCTTTAGTGCAATTCCTCTGAAGATCTCAGTAGTGGAGGGGAGAAAGACTTCCTTGATGTTCTGCCTTAAGAAAAATGTATTTAGTGTATTTAGGCCTAGGCTTTAAAAACCCTAAACACACACACAGACATACACACAGTCTTTCAGAAAATTCATTGTAAATATTAATGATAAATTTAGCTCTTCCTACATTTTGGGTGGCAGTGATTTTTTTTTAGTACTTGAATCTTTAAACAAATGTAAATACTGCTAATAATTATAATACATAGTGTGTTCTAGATCTCAGCAGAAACATTTCATATAGATTATCCATTTTGTCCTAATAAAAATAGGACACTTTTTGAGGCATTACTCTATGCCAGATGGTATTCCAAATTGTTGATCTGCATTCCCTTACCCTGTGAAATACACACTACTATCTCCATTTGACAAGTGAGAAATTGGGACTCCAAGGGTTTGTATATATAGAAAGCAGAAGAAATGGAATACAAGCCCAGGCAAATTCACTCCCAAGCCCATGCTGTTAAGAATCATATACTGTATTCACGAGGTGGATACTAGTATGCAGAAGTGTCCCGGATAAGCTAACAGGAGCTCTTAAGAGTTTTGCAAGCTGCGCTTGTTTCCACAGTAAGCAGTGAAGCTGGGACTCACGCCCATGCAGCCCCGATCCCAGAGTGTGTAAGTGAAACCCGTGAAGCAGGTAATGCTGTTTACTTCGAATCATGGAACCAGATGTAGCATAAGCGCTTGCTTATACATGTAATGTTTATTAGAAAATTTTTGTTCATAGCACTTGCTATTTATAACATATGTGTGCCTTTAGGCAGAGAATTGCTTTTAAATAATTAGCGATGGTTATAAAAATACTTATTTCTTTACGTTGTTCTACTCTTTGTGCCTTTCTTTGTCCATTTTACTACCACCATCGAGTCATTTGCCATCAGTTATTTTAATGTGTTTAGAGCTCTGATTTGTTAGGGTTTTTTTTCTTTTTTCTTTTTTGATTTTGTTTTGAAACAAGTCCTTATACATTGCTAACTTGGACAGGCTGGCTTTGAACTTGTGCATTCCTCCTGCCTCAGCCTCCCACAGTGCAGGGCCAACTTTTCTCCATTTTATATAGAAGAAATTTGAAGTTCAAAGAGTTTGGAGAACATTTACAAACATATGTAACATACCTCAGAACTCAGACTTGAACGCACTCTAGCACCAGAGCCTTTCTCTTCACTCCCTTATTGTCTGCCTCCCTGAGAAACTGAGAAATAGAAAAAAAAACCTGTTTTAAATTGCTTCAGATTGGCTTTACGGGTAGCATCGGAATCCAGTGTGGGCCACATAGCCACGCGATGTTTGCTTTACTAAACATACCAGTGGAAGGATGGAAACATTGGCTCCTTTAAAGTAAGGATACCTTTTTGCCTGATAACTTTGCTTTGCTATTTATTTTCTAACAAATTTTCCCTGGACAAACAAATCTGGATTCTGTTGCTTTTGTGAGTCATTAACTGGAGAATGGTTTCCAGATTTCCTGTATCCAACAGAGCATCCTTAAATTAACATGATCTCTATGTACTGCTTCCCTTTTGTATCCCAGAATCTCTTGTCCCCTCACATGTGACTTAACATACCATGAGGTATTTTTGGCCTAGAGCTATTTCATATGCTCTGTTGGTCATATGTTTGATATTTAGTAGGCAAAATTTCTAACACTAAGAAAAATCGCCATGTATATATTATTATGTATTCTGCCAGTGTGGTTCTTGTCTGTTTATCTTTAAAGATGTATCTCTCAAAAACAAAATCTGGAAATTGGCAGTTGAGAGAAATTATTTGCAATAACATCACGAAGGTTTAATACCTGTAATTATAGGGAACTTCTCAAAATGGAGAATAAAATAATCTATATTCCACTAAAAATGAGCCCTACAAGGAAGTTACTCACAGAAGAAAAAAATCCTTCCTAACGTATGACAGGATGCCAACTCTCATTTCAAAAGAGAGAAACGCAAGTCACACATCACTGCTTATGAGTTACGAAACATCCAAGTTTGTCAAAATCCTCCTTCAGCGAGTTCACAGGAAGCAAATAGTTTCATATTGCTGGATGGAATGCAACACGGTCCAAACACCATGAATAAAAAGGTTGCAATATCTAAAACATTGTATGTACAGCTATTCTGATCAGATGATCCTGTTTCAATGAGCCTATTTCAAGAGCACACTGGCAGGATTTCAAAAATACCTATATGATTGGGCAAATGTTGTCATACTATTTTAATGGCAAAAAATAGAAAGAGTGAAGTGTCTGTTGAAAGAATATTGGTTAAACTAAGAAAAGTTTATCCACATTAATAGAAAATTATACATTTGTAATAAGGAAAGGCTATCAGTATATATTATGGAATGATTCCCAGGATATACTGTTAGATGAAAAAAGGAAGAAGAAATGTATTTATAATTTTCTATTTATCTCCATAAGTAGAATGAAAATATGCATGCAGGTTTGCTCTCATATTAAAACCAAAGCAATAGTAACACACACACACGTGTGAGGACACATGTAGACAGACTTTTGTTTTGTTTTGTTTTTACACTGACCGCAGAAGAGAAGGAAAAGAGCTAGGAGTGAGGAAAGACACAGAGGAAGAGAGTAAGGATGGAAGGTAGGCTTCTTGGCAGTTTGTATATTTTGTTTTGGAACCATTTAATTATTTTATGTAGTATTGAAACATGGCTGAATCTTAAACCAGTAATTTCTAGTAATCAAAAACAATGTGAAACAAAGGAACAGGCCTGCATTTCAGGTTGGTGGCACAAACTCACTGGAATGAGCTATAACAGGTGTTTGTTAGAAGCGGTGATCTGCATTGGAGAGATACAGTCTAAGGACAGATGGGATAATGAATTCTTCAATGTTTTTTAGTGTTAATGTGGTTAATGATAGTATTGATGTAATAATGAGAATGGTGTGTGTGTGTGTGTGTGTATTACATAACAAGACTATTCTTAAAATCTAAAATTTTTAGCACAGGGAAAGGAAATATTTATGTAAGACTAATACATTTCAGTAAAAAATTTGTAATCCTGATTTCAAATTGGAATCATCAGTAGGAACTCAACTTTAGAATTTGAAAACCTCAGACTGGCAATTGTCATAGTTTATTCAGGGAAGGGTTGATGAAGGAAATTAAAATTATTGGATAAAAATTTGTTGAGTTATCAGGACATCTACACGGTGTCACATAGAATATACTTAATAGTTAACAAGAGAAAAGTAGCAACATCAGAGAAAGCTATGTTAATGAACTGATCAAGGTGAATTCACCAATAATGGAAAAAAATCAGTCCCATGTGGCTTTTGATATGCAAAGAATATATTGCTTCTTTGTTATTCTTTCCGAAAATTATTACGTGAATATAATCATGATGAATCATTTGAAAAATATTAAAAGTATCTAGTATTTTTATTCTAAAAGTAAAGGAAGCATACTTGTATGCCATGAGAATCATAAACATCAAAGAAAGACTGGAAATTGTTCCAGATTAAAGGCAATTAAAAAGTGATTGTTGAATGCTGCATGTGATCCAGGTTTTTCTCTTGCCATTAGCAATGATACCTGAATAACTTTTTAAATTTAGACAAAGTATTTTATTACTATCCTATCATTATTAATTACTGGATTTGATTGTCCAACTGGGGCCATGTAAGAAATTGTCCTATGGTCTGAAGTAGTTAGGGACAAAGAATCATCATACCAGAAGTTCTGCACAGACATATTTATGTGTATGTACATAGATGTAATATATGTAAATATATAAATACATATGTCTGTTCATAATGAAGGGTTAACCAACACTATTCACAAAATATCAACTAGCTCTGTTGATGTCATCAAATTAGCAACATTTGGGAAATCCAGCAAAAAATAAACAAGATTTTGTTTTCTTTCTGCAACCTTTCTGTAAGGCTGAATTATGTACAAAAAAAGAATATTTTTAAAAATATACATTTCTTAGCTTGGTCTGCTATTATCCACACAATAAAATCAATACCTTTACTGCTTAGATTCAGGTCATTATTTCATATTAATAAGAATCAAGTTGGGCATGCTGGCATATGCCTGTAATTTCAGCACTATAGCAGACTGAGTCAGGAAGATCATAAGTTCAAAAATAGCTTGGGCAACTTAGCAACTTAGTGAGACCTGCCTTAAAGTAAAAAGAGCTGGAGATATATCTCAGTGTCAAGCCCTGGGTTCAATCCTCAGTGTCATAAACACAAATTCGTACCGCACACACACAGGAATGGGTTCCTGGATTATTGGCTAGTACCAGCAGGAAATGCTTAAAAAGAAATAACTATACCTTGTCGTACCATAAACCAAGATCTCCATCAAAGGCCACTAAGATTGTAACAAAAGATCTGAGGAATCTACTGGAATCTTCTGCCATTGGAAAAAGGTGAGAAAATCTTTACATGAGAAAGAAAATAGCTCCAATGCAGTAAGTTATATCAAATATTTTAAAATTCATAAGTTCATCCAAAAAGCCCTTCATTAAGTTTTGGAGGACATTAGGCATTTAAGTTTACTATTCTTAAAAACTGGCAAGAGTGAAAGGGAGGAATAAAACTTTTAACCTTGTCTTTTCTTTACAAATTATACTTTGGGGTTGCCAGATACTTGATAACAGAAAATTTCTCTATGACCTCCCAGTAAGAAGTGAAAATGGAGCTACAGAATTAAACAACCACTCCTTGGCAGTTTGTGGAGCTAATAGATCTGAGCAGAGTGAACAATACTGCTAACTTAACTGAAGAACAGTTAGTAGGACATTCTGTGCCTCCAGATGAAACTGGAACCATTCTCCCTGAAGTGCTCTTGGCAAAGATAAATGGCAGTAATAAACTTTCATCCAGACCTAACTACTAATCAGCAGAAATCGCAGGAGGCAGAGGAGCATTCCACACTGCACTGCAGAAATGCGGAGCCAAAATGTAGACTGCGAAAATCTCTAAGACTCGGACTTTGTTGCACACACACACACACACACACACACACACACACACACACACACACACACACACACACACACTCTGACACCCAAGAAGAGACTCTTTAGAGTTAAAACATAGTGGTCTTCCTCCCCCATACATATCAATAAAATGTGGGAAAGCAAAACAAACAAACAAAAAAATATACTGGTCTTGCTTGGAACCTGACTTACACAAACTAAAATATATTTCCCCTGAGAGAAACAGGGAAATTGCAAACTGAGTATTTGCTGATATTAAATAATTTTGTTAATTTATGGTTAAGTAAAATAATGACATGTACGAAAAAAGCCACTGTGCCCTTTTCAAGAATACAGACTGGAATATTCGCATATGATATGATGAATGGGATTTACTTTGATGTGATCCCAGGGAGGAAGGGGATTTGGCACGGATATGGGGCCAGGCAAAGATGGAGTGAGTTTACCATGAGTGCTAGTTGAAGGAAATGTGTACCGTTGCAGTGGAGCTTGTTTTATAACTCTTGTTAATTGTGTATCAGTAGGAAAATGTTCATAATAAAGAGAATTTTAGGCCACTATAGGTGAATGTAGAAAATAGGAGAGGAGGAAAAAGGATAATAATGTGTAGCCATCGGGTCCGGCAGGCATACTAGCCACATGTATGTGTGTGCTTTGGAGTTTTGTTTTTACGACAGTCCAATTAAGGGATTATGCTTTTTCTGTTTTAAAAATAAGAAAACCGAGGCTAAAATGATTAAGGAAATTGCTCAACGTTTCAACTCTTGTACTTGGTAGAACTAGAATAGATATTCACATCTCAGATTCTGGTACCTCATCTGTCTTACTGCAAATCCATATCATACTCTGTTTTGCCATAAGGAGAAAATATGGAAATAAATGTAATCCATTAACAGTCATATTGAAATATAGAATAAAATCCACCCTTTTAAAGTATACAATTTATTAAATATTAGTATATACACCGAGTTGTGTAACCATCACCACAGCCTAAGCTTGGAACACTTTCATCATCTCCAAAGAAGTCCTGATAATAATCATTAGCAGTTACTCCCAAGACACTTAACTCTTCAGCACTAAATGAGCATTAGTGTACTTTCTGTCTCTGTAGATGTATCTTTTCTGGTAATATCATGTAAATGCAATCATACAATGTGGTCATTGTTCCTTTTCACCTAGCATTGTATTTTCAAGGTTTATTTATACTGTAGGAGAATTAGCACTGCATTCATTTTTATTGTTGCATAATAATCCATTGTATGGTTATACCATATTTTTATCACTTGTAATTTGGTGGGTAATTAAGTAGTTCCACTTCTCAGCTGTTATATATAATGTTTTCAGTGGATGTTCTTGTGAGGACGGACATGTATTTTTGTCCTTGTACATATGGAAATAGAAATGCTTGGTGATGTGGTAACTAATTTTCTGAGGAATTGCTAATGAGTTTTCCACAGTAGCTGCATTGTTCCCACCAGCCAGCGTGAGGGTTATATTTTCTCCAGTCTTTAATATCTCTGTTTATTGTCTCTTTTTGGAATTTTAGCCATCCTCATGGGTCTGAAGTGGTATTTTGTTGTTGTTTTGTTTACATTTATTTCCCCAATGACTAATGATGTTGGTAATGCATTATTGTATTCTGAATATTACCTAAACTTTTAAGTCATTTTTATTTACTAAACAAATGTCTGCTAAGTGCCATTTATATGCGAGACCTTAGTAACAAAGAAACACCAGTTTTCATATGCTGTGATGGCAAGCAAGCGTGCTAAGAGCTGGTGGTTGTGAAAGTGAGAAGAGCCATGCTATTCTAATTACTTTCATTTTCTCATAAAAATTATAGGCCATATCTAGGATCTAAGAGAAGTATTGCTATTAACTAAGGAATAAAATATGCCTGAAATTGCTAACTGAGTTTCAATTGGCCTATTCTATTTTTCCTTGTAAAAGTATATTATTTGTCAAAATGTATAAAGAGTAACATAATGAATATCTAAGTAACTGTTATGTGGATAAAAATAATTATTGACAAAGCTGAAAACTTATAATAGCCACCTTTATCCTGTGCTGAATTTTAATTTTCTTATCTTACTTGTCTTTGCTGTTTGACATACATGCGTGCACATATGCACACACATTGAAGAAAGTATTTCCTAGTTTTGTATAAACTTTACATAATTAATTATGTGCTGCAAGATTTTTTTGCAATTTGTCATATAAAAATAATGCTACAGATTCTGGTTTATACATTTTCTTGCCTAAAGAAGCAAGACATTCCCTCTGGGAAAAAGTGGGAGTTAACTTTCTTGGCAGTGAGGCATGTGCAACGTGCACAATCTGATTTTTACTAAATGATGCCGAATTTTTCTCTAAAGTGTTTGTTTGTATCAGTTCAAATTCCTAGCCGGAGTGTATAATGCTCGTTCTTGCTGTTGAGTCTTACCGACAGTACTGTCTTCATTCCAACATTTTAATGAAAAATGACTTTTCATGTATTTAACAACTTTATCATTTTCAGTAAAGTTGAATGCCTGCTAGTTTCTTTTTCAGTTTTCCTTAATCAATACTTTTTCTTCAGTTTTATGTAAGGGTAAAATGCATTCTGGATGCTAATTTTTTTCTGCGATGCGTTTCTCAATTATATTCCCTTATTCTAAGAATTTTCATCACTTTTTAAATTGTGCTTGCTGTTAGAATTTTTTAAAAATAATACTATAATATTGATATTTTTGTTTAAGAAATATATCCCTATTTAAAGTCATGAAAATATTACTTTTAATTTTTTCTAATGTTTGTCTTACATACATCTTTAATTCATATGGAATTAGTATTTTTCTTAATTTGACAAAAAGTTGGAAGATACTTTCTTTTTATGTATACATTTCTTAGGACTTTTATTGAGAAGTTCAGTGTGCGTCCCTCAGGGTGCTCACTGCTGTCACTGTTGCTTGTCGTCTGTGTTCTCTCATTGACCTATTTGATCATTTCTGTTAAATTCTGTTGAGTTTGGCTTCATATCATAAGTTAAAATGATAGGAAAAAATTAATATCTTGACATGCCTAAGTCACCATGATTGAGCAATACCTCATCTCAATTGACTAAGTCATTATCAATATTAAATTTATATATCTTAGGTAAATTTTATGCTAAAACTGTAGAGTTATGTTTGAAAAAGTAATGTGAATTTTAGTAAACTCATTCCGAACCACCTTTTATTCTTTACTGTTATTGCAAATGTTTATTTCTTTTCTTCTGGTAGTTCTGGGCATCAAACTCAGAACCTTGTGCCTGCTAGGAAAGTGCTCTGCCTCTGAGCTGCACCCCCAGCCCTGTAAATGTTACATTTGTTTTATATGTTACTCTTTCATACTTACTGGCATATAAGGATTAGGAATATTTTTTAAAATTATCTTAAAATCAGTGAACTTGATAATTTAGTAATTTACAACTTATCTCTAAAATCTCTTGATTTTTTGTATACACAGTGAATACATGCAAATGATAACAACTGCTGCCTTATTTCTACTAAGTGAGGGAATGACGTGGGATGAGGACATTAAACACTTCTACTGAAAAATGCAAATCACAGGAGGTTTATACAATCACTGACTCAGCAATTCTGAAATTCTGCTGAGCAAATGCCGCCATCTGTTGTTTTATGTACCCCTTACTTTACATTTAAAAGTTTTGTCTTTTTAAGTTAATCTGTAGAGTACTCTGGAGAAGAGCAACTTCTTTTTTAATCAACTTTCTCAGCTTACTTTCTTACTGTGGAAACGAGGCCCACAGGGCTTTTCTATCTTGAATAGTCACCATCAATTTCAGTTTAGTTTGAAGTTGCAGGCAGGTCCAATTCTACATAATGTCCTGCTTTCCTTAATTTATCTTCCTTTATGTACCAAAACTATAACCATAATTTCTTTCAAACATGAGCTTGTTGCTCATGTGTTGTTTGCGACAACATAGTGCGGGATGCATAGCAGAGAAAAGATTACCAGATTTAATTTCTGGTAGTTTCGATTTCGAGGTCTGTTGGGCGTATTATTCATCTTCCAGGTCACCATCAATATGTTGACAGCACATGAAACTGGTCTGCACTTCTCCAGTCTCCTATAACAATGCCTTTACCACGTTCACAGCCGACATGTGCCACTATATCCCAAAGATCATGGCATGTAATTTTTTTATTTAGTACCACCGTGTCTTGATCAACTAAAAGCTAATTATTTTTACTTAAGAGCAAATATAAGGACTATTTATTTTCTTGATTTTTTGGGGTGCAGCTGATTTATGTGGGTTGCTGACTGTGTAGGTTCGGCAGATGCCATCTGGACTTTCTGATGAGTTTGAGGATGGCTGGCTGTCCACTATTACAAACTAGGTTTGTCTGAGTTAACTCAGATGTGGTCCAAATGTTTCCCATCCTTCTGTGAAACTAGTGGAGCATCCTAAGTATGTCTTTCTCATGGTAGTGGTAGAAATGCAAAAGAGCAAATAGAATCAGGCCCAGCCTCTACAGGCCTGGGCTTGTAAGTGGCACATAGTACCTTCTGTTTACTGTGTTGGATAAAGCAAGTCGTATGTGGAGGGAACTATATTCTACCTTTAGGGGAGGACCCCTGATGTCCTATCTCAGAAGGCATGGATTCCGGGAGGTTGACCAGTCAGGGTCATTTATATCATCAATCTCCCATACCCTAAAGTCATGATTATTAAAGCTAAAAACTGTTGGTTGAGTCAGCTGCTTCATCTGCTTTTCTGCCTGGATGCAAACTCTCTTCAGATGACTTTTCCATCCTTTCTCAAAGCTCTTTCCTCTCAGGTTTTTATGTAAAGTTATCTTACTCTATTTCAATAAGAAATATTGGATATTTTGAAAAGGAGGAGTTTTTAGGATAGTATATATTTTGGGTGGAATAACGCAGAAATTCTCAAACTTATTTATCATGATACCATAAAATTTGCTCCTTTTGCCCCGAGAATATCATAACTGGACTTCCATGCTCCATAAAAAACTTCCTATTATGGATCTTACTTTCATTCAAGAGAATAACATTGTCCAATTAGGTGGAAGTGAGGTATCTCTGCACCAAATCTACAGTAAAACACATTTAAGAAAACAGAAGTTTATCAAAGGAAAGAGAATTTTTATCTGTAGGAATCATTGTAAGGAAGGCAGTGAATATGGCAACTCACTGAAAGCAAGAACAGAAGTCCAGAATGGACATGAGTTAGAAAGAGAAAGCATCAGAGTAGTTGGGCAGCACATCCATGGACAATACGTTAAGCATACATGACCAAAAGTAGGCAATCCTTTAGGCAAAGCAAACTGCATAAGACAAAAGATCTGGGGTTCTCAAACTTGATTCACCCTCTATTATCATTCTTTCCTCTCCAATGGATACTAATCTCCCTTTTCTTCTTTCTCTCACTGCTGCATGTAAATAACTTGCTAACAATCATGGCAGATAATTTCCCATTTATATTTTATTAATGTGAGTAGATAGAAATAAATCAGATTGACTTTTTTTCTAATAAACTTTACAATGGTAGTCATCTTGAGACAATGCACACTGCTACCAGCTTATATTCTTATATTCCATTTATAATTAATATCATGAAAGTTTATGTAGAGGTGAAACTTATTAGGAAAATTTGAGGGCCAACAACACTTCATCAAATATGTCTTCCAAAGTAATTTCACCTTTTATGTTATTAATATTATAATTTAACATGTTGGGGTTGGAGGAATGGCACAATGGTGAAAGCACTCACATGAGTTTGATTCCCCAGTATCACATAAAGCCAGATGTGCTGGATCATGCCTATAATTCAGCATGTAGGAAGCTGAAGCAGGAGGATTGCTAGGAGTCCAAGGCTATTCTGGGCTACAGAATGAGACACTCTCTCAGAAAAACAAAACAAAACAAACAATAAAAGAGAGGATTCTCAAAGAATATACATTTTGTTCTAGTTTCTTTCACTGAATGTTATGTCTTTCAGAAATATGTGCTAATAAGCAAATACAGTTAAAATCTTAAATAAGGTCACATGACTGCACTTTCCAAATGCTGGCCATCATCAGTTTGTGTTAGTTATTACAGAAGAATAAAGGCTAGTGGGCAAGGAGGCTTCAGCTACGCGCTCACATAACTTCTTTAACTCGAGTTCAGTGTGTATATTAGTTTATCAACAGTTTATGTAGATTGATTTTATGGTATTATCAAGTTCAACTATGTAATGTATCTTTTGCATGAGAATCATGTGTTCACACATTGCCTTTTGTGAGTTTCCAGGTTTAAGGTAACTTTTACTCAGAAGCTTGAGAGCTCATGAGAATGACATTTTTATTAAGATTGGTTTGTCATCATGCAGACTTTCTTCTGATGAAGCTTAACATGTTGTATTTACGGCTGTTCAAGAATAATTTACATGACTTATAGCCAGGCATGAAGACAATTTTTAATTCATCCCATTTGTGTTTTTTTCTTTTCATTTTTTGAATTACTTTTAAATTCGGTCACATCTTTTTGTATTTACTTTATGAAATCAGAACTACATTGATTATTATGGAGGAAGAAAAGAAAATGTAAGACAAGATTCTGCTCTTCCAAGAACTTCAGTTTGATTAAGAGAAATTAAATTCATGTAATGTGGAGTATGTGTCATTCACCGTTCCATTGCTATGACAAAATACCAGAGATAAACAACCTAAAAGAAAGAAATGCTTATATATGGTTTCATAAATGGCCAGTTCATGCTGCATGGGCCCATCATGCGGTGAGGCAGAACATAGTGAGGGTTGCATAGCAGGGAAAAGCCACTCACTCCATGGCAGTCAGAAGCACAGAGTGACAGAAGAGGCCAACGTCCCATATCTCTCGAAGGACATGTCCTTGTGACCCAACTTTCTTTAACTAGCTTATACCTTTGATTCCACTACTTGCTAGTAGCACCTCAACTGGCAGCTAAGAATTCAACTCAGGATTTTTGGTAATTATTTATGAACCAAAACCCTACAAATGTCTAATCCATGCCTGAGCAGTTAAGTCCATTGTGAATCAACCATTGATACTTGGCTTCCTGGAAACAGTTGGTCTAACATAAAGAAACTAGCTCCTAGATCTGTGAGCTTGTTGTTCATGTGCTGTTTGCAGCAAATCTGTGACCTATGGGAGAAGTTTTGAAAATTCTTTTTCTACTAAATTTAGGTAGGCTTGCATAAGAACTTCAATATATTGGAACCTCCAATCTGAGAAGAGTAGAGAAATACGTATTTTTGTGTTTGTAAACAATAATTTGGATATATAAAATTATCTTTAAAATTTTACTTATGTACTTAAAATATTTTCAAAAACATTGTACTTTCGCTGTGTGTCTTTATATTTTTTTCTTGTATTAGTGTTACTACTGTTTTCTCTAAAACTTTTGCAGGAGAATATAGGAAAATATATGGACCTTATTTAATCAAATCTAAATAATACATCCAAGGAAAAATCTTGTCATTTGGCTTTATTGCAGATAACTAGACTATTTTCAGGAATTTTCAGAGATATAGCACTTTCTAAAACAGAATGTATGGGTTACCACATCTTTACAGTATGAGTATGAGGAGCTTTCTGCATTAGAAAAGTAAAAATGGCAGAGTCCTGTGTTCTCCTTGCAGAGCTCTCACTTTCGGCCTTCCCTGACCCTCTTAGCGTCTCCTGTTGTCGCACTTCTCGGCTGTTGCTTACTAACTTTCTGCTGCCAGCTGGACTTAAACATTCTGAGTACCAAACCTTTTTTTCCTAGGCTCTGTGTATAGCTTGATGCCTGGAATTGTAATGCCTCCTGATTTAGTCTTGTTACTTAAGATTTCATTGGCTATTCTAGGTCTCCTTTGGTTCCATATGAATTTAAGGATTATTTTTTCAAGTTCTTTGAAAAAAGATTGTTGGTTTTTTGACAGGAATTGCTTTGAATCTATATATGAGTTTTGGCAGTATAGTCATTTTGACTATATTGATTCTGCCTATCTAAGAACAGGGGTCGTCTTTCCATTTTCTGATGTCGCCTACAACTTCTTTCTTCAGTATAATGTACTTTTCTTTAATAGATCCTTCACTTCCTTGGTTAGGTATACTCCTAGGTATTTAATCTTATGATGGACTATCAAGAATGTGATTATTCTTCTGAGCTCTTTCTCAGTGAGGTCATTGTTGGTGTAGAGGAAAGCTATTGATATTTTACTATTGAGTTTCGTATTGGAGTTTTTGGGGTCTTCTAAGTAGATAATCATATCATCTGCAAGTAAGGATAGTTTGACTTCCTCCTTTCCGATGCAAATTCCTGTTATTTCACTTTCTTGCCTGATTGACATGGCGAGTATTCTAAGGGCTATGTCGAACAAGAGTGGTGAGAGTAGACAGGCTTGTTGTGTTCCTGAGTTCAGAGGAAACACTTTCGCTTTTGCTCCATTTACTGTATTTGCAGGTTTGGCATAGATGGCTTCAGTGAGTTTGAGTTAAGGCCTTTCTACATCTATTTGTCTCAGACTTTTTATCATGAAAGGGTGTTAAATTCTATCGTAGGCTTTTTCTGCATTAATTGAGATGATCGTTTGGTTTTGGTTTTGGTTTTGTTGATGTGATGAATTAAACTGATTGATTTATGTATGTTGAACCAGGCTTGCATCCCAGGAATGAAGCCCACTTGATCATGGTGTATGATCTTTCTGATTACTTGTTCGATTCTGTTTGACAGAATCTTATTAAGAATTTTTGCATCGATACTCATTAAGGATATTGGTTTATGATTTGCCTTCCTGGTTAAGTTTTTTTCTGGTTTTGGGACTAAGGTGATGCTAGCCTCCAGAAATGAGTTTGGTAGTATTCCTTCTCTTTCAACTTCATGGAACAGTTTGAGAAGAATTTGAATTAGCTCTTCCCTGAAATACGAAAAAAAAAAAAATCTGCTGTGAATCCACTTGGTCCTGGGCTTTTATTTTATTTATTTTTATTACTGCTTCAATTTCTGTGTGTATAATGGGGTTATTCAAGATTTTTTGTGTCTTCTTAATTCAGTTTTGATATTCTGTATACATCTAGGAAGTCATCCACTTCTTTTCAATTCTCTAACTTGTTAGAATATATTTTTTCAAAATAATTTTATATTATATTCTGAATTTCTGCAGAGTCTGTTGTAATTTCTCCCTTTTCACTTCTTAGTGTGTTAATCCATGCTTTTTCTTTCCTTCATTTGGTGAGTTTATCGATGTTATTTATTCTTTCAAAGAACCAGCTCTTTGACTCATTAATCTTTTTATTGTCTTTTTAATTGCAATTTTATTAATTTCAGATAGGTTCTTTATAATTTTTTCTCCTACTTTTTGTCTTAAATTGTTTTTTTTTTTTGTTTCTCTAGCTCCTTAAGGTGCATCATTAACATGTTTACTTGTGACTATTCTGTTCTTTTGATGTGTGCATTTATGGCTATGAATTTTCCTGTAATTACTGCTTTCATTGTGTCCCAGAGATTCTGATACGATGTACTTTCATCATCATTTAATTCTATGGAGTTTTGCATTTCTTCTCTGATTTCTTCTGTGATCCATTGTTTGGTCATTAATAAGTTGTTTAGTTTTCACGTATTTGTGTATTTTCTTCTGCTGTTAATTTCCAGTTTTATTCCTCTATGATCTGAAAGTATGCAAGAAGTTATTTCTATTCCTTTGTATTTATTTAAGCGTGAACTATGACCTAGAATATGGTCTGTTTTAGAAAATGTTTTATGTGCTGCTGAGAAGAACATGTATTCTGTTGATATTAGGTGGAAAACTCTGTAAACATCTGTTAGGTCCAAGTTTTCTATAGTGTTTTTTAGCTGCCATATATCTCTGTGGATTTTCTGTCTGGTTGATCTATCTATCTGCGATAGTGGAGCATTAAAATACCCTGGTATAATTGTATTGGGGCCTGGATGTCCTTTCAGATCTAATAATTTTTGGTTTACATAATCAGGTACTCCAGTGTCAGGCACATATATATTGATAATTGTTAATTCTTCATGTTCTATTGTTCCCTTAACCAGTGTATAGTGACCATCTTTGTGTGTCCTAATCTGTTTTGTTTTGAAATCTGATGAGTCTGAGAGTAATATAGCTACCTCTGCTTTTTTCCCTTGGTCCTGTTGCATGAAATGTTGAATTCCATCCTTTTATTTTTAGTCTATGGGTTTCCTTGTGGGTGAAATATGTCTCTTATAAGAAGCAAATTGTTTTTGTTTTTGATCCAGTCAACCAGTCTATGTCTTTTAGTAGGTGAATTGAGGCCATTCATGTTCAGAGTAATTATAGAGGTATATGTGGTATGTTCTGCCACTGTTACAGTTTTGCAGCATTGTTTGCTAGACTTACTTTATTCTCAGCTCATTCTCCATTTTTTTTCCTTTATAAGTCCAAAACTCACTCATTCCTTTCGTTGCAATGGTTCATATCTTTGTACTGGCTTTTATTGCTACTTCTGAACATTAAGCAAGACAAATCTCCGTGCCCATTTCTAACCTACTGTGTAAATAAGATTGATAATACTGAATTAATATTTGATTTTTGACATGTTATCTATAAAATCAAACTGTATACAATGGTACTGCACACCATCAGTTCCTTGTTCTTCCTCTGCCCACACAGACAACCAGACCTCCATTCTTACCATCATGACCATTAGCAACTCTATTTGCATTTTCATATATATATGTGTGTGTGTGTGTGTGTGTGTGTGTGTGTGCCTGTGTGTGTGTGTGTGTGTGTCTGTATGTGTGTGTGTATATACACATGTGTGTTTGCAATTTCCTCCTTTTAAGTTCTCTGGTATTTCTTAATAGCAATGGAATGGTGACCAACATAAACAGAGAAATTGAGTACAGAATTATATCTACCATATGCACCGAGTTTTTATGGTTTTACTCTGTTAATTCCTAATTCATTTGTTAAAATAAGTTTTATAATTTCCATCTCTTCTATTTTGTGGTTACTGAAAATAAAACTTTGGAGAGTAACATTTTAAAGACAAATTGGCAAAAATGGACTCTGAATCTACAAATCTGCTCATAGATTTTTTAAAAAAATTTCAAAACAAGTCTTTGCCCTAATCTGCCTTGAAGAGCAAAGATAGATTAAACTCTACCAATATGGTAATTTTCACGCCTTCACTTCAAATGCTATTAAATTGTTGTAAAGAAATACACCTTTTCAGTTTTTTCAACCCACTAATTTGATTGCATGATTTCACTGCTGAAGTTCATCAGAGCGTTTTGTTTTCCTGACTTAGGGAGTATAAGTGCAGATGGAGTTCACATTATTTGTTTAGTTCCACAGGCACACTTATAATTTATCTGCTCTATTTTCATAAAAGTTGAATCAATAATATAATATACAATTTCTTTTTGTCACTTATCACCAACTCAAGAAATACCCAGGAAATATGTTCTAGGTCATATTTTATGTGTTTTTCTTGCTATTGTGTTTTTGTTATGAGGATTCTACACTTATGATATTTTATTAGGATGTACATATTATGCTGTGTATTGACTTTACATAATATTTTGTGAATTTTAAAAACTGAAAACACCAGGACTGAATTCTTACTCTTATAGTAAAATCTTTATTAAGCACAAGCAAAGAAAAATATGTATTTCTCAGACCAATATACTTAAGAGATAATGAACCAGACAAGTAGATCCTCATCACAGAATAATGAAAAGACATGGAAATACAAAGAAATTAAACTCAGCTGTAGTTTCTCCTTTCAGCTAAAAAACTTTTATTTAATTTTATTCTTACTCACTCTTGCCCCAGCACATCAAGCTGTTATTAGATACAGTGAGTTTTAATAAATATTAGAAAAGCAACAGATGTAAGAATTAGCTAATGAATAGTAGAAATAAGCCCATGTGAAAATTAAAATAATACTACAAATATTGCTATTAACTTGCTTTTTTACTTAAAGAATCTGTGGCAATTGATGTATTCAGTATGCTCATGCAAATGTCCCTTTCATAGCTGTGGTCAGATTGTCCAGGTGAATGAGTCACCTTACGTCAAGTCCATGGAAGGAAATGAACATTTTTTAAAGTCAGCATTCCATGCTTACCTCCAATATTTCTTTGCTTCTGCCCTTGATTCCATTCTCAGATGCTTAAGAAGCTTCGCATTTGAGGCTGCATTCTCCTCTGGGTGTATCTCCCCTTGTCTTCATCCCCATGCTCCAACTCACTTTCCTCCGAAGAAACTCTTCTTTATCAGCAGCCGCCTCATGCCCGCTCACGTGGAGGCCCTGAGATGCCCTCTCACTCCTGCCATGAGTGCTGAGGCAGTTCTTCCTTTCTGAGACCACTTATGTGCCCTTCCCAATCAAATGTCAAAGTTTCACTAGGAGATTATCAGAGTGACCTTCAGAATTAGAATGGATCTTATATAACAAACCACTGAGATAAAGAGAACTTAAGTCTTATATTAATTCAGAAGAAAGAAACATTTGGATTTGAGTGAGCAGTCAACAGTTTAGACAAATTTATTTCAATGTAGTCTATTAATGAGAAAAAAGCAACATCATGTAACACAGTCTTTTCTTCTCTTAAGGAAACAGTAGCTTTTAATTCTTCCCTTCTGAGGCCCCGTGTGATTGGAGAATGGATTGGTAGAGAAGAAAATGATGCTGATCCACTCGCGGCTGAAATGCTGCAGCCTCCAGTTCCAAGAAGTAAAAACGATCAATGGGAAAGTGAAGATAGTGGCTCCAGCCCCGCCGGAAGGTAAGATGACATATCTTCTTAGGTTATATCACTAACAATTAAAAAGTGAAGGGAAAATAAACCCATATGGGTGATTTTCAAATACCTCATAGAAATTTTACTTGCATGGAAGAAGTAATCAGGAGATAAGGTGAATTTTTAGATAAAAAGTTTATTGCAAGACACATTGCGTTTATTCTTCCTTGAAACGCTCCTTCTGCCCCGGACTCATTTGTTCCATTATTCTTGCCACTTTCATAAGCAGTTCTGGAAGTCTCCTTCCATGAGTGTCCGTATGAGGTATAATCAAAACTATGTTGAGTGCTGGCTCCTAGTGCCACCCAACATGAAAATATTAGTGTGTTTATCTACCTTGCACATCAGATTTTGTCGCATTGTGTTTTTCTTTGACATGGGGGTCTCACTTTGTAGCCCAGGCCAGTCCTGAACTCACTTTGTAACCCAGGTTGGTCTCAAACTCTTGGCAATCCTCCTCCCTCAGCCTCCCAAGTGCTGGGATTACAGGTGTGCACCACGATACCTGACATATACAGTGCTGGGTAATTGAACCCAGGGCCTTTCAGTTCCTAAGCAAATGCTCTCTAAGTGCTGAGGTCCGCCTCCAGCCCTTACCAGAACTTGTACCATCCAATGTCTAGCTTGACTCCAAAGTCAAAATGATCATGAAAAAGTAAATATTGTGATTTAATTCAGGATACCAAAGCATCCACAATAGTGCAACTAAAGACACTCACAAAAAGAATTTCCAGAACTGCTTGAAAAAGTGTCAAGAATAGGATAACTGGATTTGAGGTAAGGAAGGATATTTTGAGAGCAGTTAATGGCAGTGTGCTTTTATAGTAATACCTTTATAAAAATTTAAATATTCACTGAATTTTCTCATCACACTATATTTTTTAAAGTTTTAGATTCTACATAATACTAAAAATTAGATAGATTTAATCATTACACAATTTATGTAAGTATTTAAAAATCTTTATACCACAAATACAGATAATTTTATATGTTCATTTCAAATGCAGAAATAATGTCAAGATCATAAGCAGTAAGTCAAGACCTACTGTAATATTGGACAACAAATGACTGGCTATTGAGAATCGGAGAGGGAAGACTTATGAAGTGCTACATAGAAAGATATAGTCATCAGAGAGAAAGAAACTATTAAATATATAAATATATTGTGTTAGTTAGCTTTCCTGCTGCTGAAACCACATACCTCCCAATCACAACTTTAAGGAGAATATGGCTCATTTGGCTGACAGTTTTAGAGGATGCAGTCAATGGTAAACTGTCTCCACAGCAGAAATATCATGGCAGAAGGATATGGTAGAGCAGAGCTTCTTGATTTATTTTGGCGGAGAATCAGAGCAAAGGAAAAGCACTGGAAGTGAAGGGGCCAAGTACCTGGTACAGACTTCGAGGTCATGCTTTCATAACGCACACTGCTATACCCAGAAATATGCTTTTCTGATCCCGTAATCCCCTAGGCAGCTCCCAAGCCACTAAGTTTGACAGTCATGATCGATGTTCATATAGACCATAAAAGGTAGAGTTAATGTAATTTATAAAGAAGGGGAAAGCATGGCTTAGAACCATGTAAATTTATAAAGAATAATTATGGTTGAATATTATTTATTACTTCTTTGTTTAATGTTAAAACCTTCATTATTTGTGGATTTGGAAGTACACATAATTCTTTTCTCATTTAGAGCCCTAATGCTCAAAACGGTGGCAAGAAACTTGCCGTACACACCCACATCTTGGTAGAAATCAGATAGCAGTGAAATATCTAGATCATGTTTACTAGAAACAGCACATTCAATATTAACATTTTGGGTAATACCAACTGCAGTGAATATAAATCAGAACAAACAAATGAAAGCTTCAAGGATGTTGGGATGAAAAAAATTAATTATATAAAGCATAACATAAACAAAGTTGAGAAAATGCATTTAAATATGTATGAATTAAAATATGAAGTAACTTAAACTTTCTGTGAGTGTTACTACAGCAGCCATAAAGACTTACCTATTCATAGCATAGCCACAGTAACTTGATATTTCATATATTAGATTTAGCAGCAACCAATAACTATCTTTTTTCGAAGAGAAAATTGAATTTTCTCCAATGTAATAACTTTCAGTTCTTTGCTTTGACTTTTTCCCTTGGCTGGAGGGAAAGAAGTTCAGAATACTCATTAATGTGCTTCAGGCATATAGAAAAATGATTCAATTTCCATGAGAAATGACTTTTAAATTATTTAAATTGTTGAAGTGTCCTGTATAAAGGAGAAGAGAACAATTTTTAAAAATCCACTTATCTTCTTTTGTGAAATGCCAGATCAATTTCACTTGTCAATGAGAGTAATTTTATTTTTAATTCCAGACTTATGAAACTTCTAGACCTTGATCTTTATTCATTGGTTGATCTTTAGTTCTGAAACATGAAATAGAGAAATGTCAACTTTCATTTTTCTTTCACTTAGTTGTAACAATAATCAGAGCTACTTATTACAAATGTCGGGCTTTCACTTTCATTCTAGCTTCAGTGAATTCTAATTCTTACTGGGATACTCAATAAAGGGGAAATTTTTCTATAATCTTAGTTGATCAACTCTAGAAAACTGAGCCCACAAAGTTATCTCTCAAATATGTATCTTTAAAAGTTACTTCAAGCTTTAGTTTTTCTGTGAGTTGAAATATTGCATACTTATGAAATGAAAAGAAATGGTGACTTCCTGACCCCAGGAGATCATATAATAATATCTGTGTTGTTTCAGTTATGTCTAGAGAATAGTAATATACTATTTGTTAAAAATTATATTTCTCTCATTCTAACACACACAAAAAAGATCATTGACCTTAGATTAGTCTTTCACATAGCATTTGATTTGGATGAATTACAAAGAGTTGGATAGAAAATTTTTAGTGGCTCTTTAATGACTTTAGCCTTTGGCCTTCAATAAAAATGGTCTTGTGCTATTTCAGAGCCTTAAACATTCCCAGAGAGAATCATCTTCTGGACTTTTCAAAACAAATGTGCTTTCCAGGCCTGACTTCATCCATTTGTCTTTCACCACTGGAGCTGGCACATGGCTGTTTCCAGTACGTGTGTGTTACACGAGGAGAGGCTGTTGGGCTATCATTGGACCAGTTCTTCACAAGAAGAATTGTTTGTGCTTCTTTTTACTCCTTTCTCTAACTTGATTTTTACTGTTACTTATTGTGTCTTATCTGAATTCCTGTTATTAAGATACTGTATCTTTACTACATAACTAATTTCCCCTTCTAAAGTAATGTGAATGTGATTATTTCGGCTTCCACCAGTAGAAAAGAGAAGATAAAATAAGTGGAATGCTGAAATTTGAGAATATTTTCTCCCCATTTTATTGATACATATAAGTACAAAACTTGAAGTTTACAGTGATCTTGAGCATTTTGTGCACATACATATCTTGGCAACATTACAAGACTTTCCCTTCTCTCCTTTTGACACTTTCCCTACCCATCCCCCCCGCCCCCGCCCGAGTTCCCATTATTTTCTGCATTATGTTCCATAAGATAATTGTGATCTGGATTTCTCATACCAGAGAAACCACTCGATATTTCACTTTCTGCTTCTGACTCATGTCACTAAGGAAGATGGTTTCAAGTTGCCTCCATTAACCTACAAAACCCTCCAACCTATCTGACTTTATAGATTCATAGTACTCCATTGTATATAAATACCACACTTTGTGTACCCATTTTTCTGATGATGGGTATTTTGGTGTCTTCCACATTTAGCTATTTTTAATTGTGCTGCTATGAACATGGGTATAGATATATCTCTGTTATGTGTTGTTTTTAATTCTTTGGGGAATATTGCCAGAAGAGGTATCACTGGATCGAAGGGAATATGTATTTCTTGTCTTTTGAGGGACTTCCATACTGCTTTCCATAGTGGCTGCACCAGTTTACATTCCCACCAGCAATGCAGGAGGGTTCCTTTTTCCCCACAGCCTTACCAGCACTGATTGCTGTTTGAATTCTTGTTATAGGCCAATCTTTCTAGAGTTAGATGGTATCTTAGCGATGTTTTGATTTGCATTTTTTCTTAGGGCTAGAGATGTTGAACATCTTTCATGCATCTATTGGCCACTTGTACTTTTTTGTGAGTGAACTGTCTCTTCATTTCTTTTGCACATTTTTTCAATAGGGTTCTTGATGGGGGGGGGGGGCGCTTACATTTCTTCCGTTTCCTGTATATTCTATTAATGAGCCTCCTATCTCAGGTGTTGGTGGTGAATATTTTGTCCCATTCTTTCAGTTCTCTTTTTACTGTATTGATAATTTCTTTGCTGTGCAGAAACTTTTTAATCTGACATCTCATTTATTGATAATGGGGACAATTTCTTTTGCTTTTGGTGTCTTATTGAGAAAGTCTTCGCCTACACCTATGCCTTTTAGATATTTGCCTAGTTTGTGTTCTAGAAGCTTCAATGTTTCACTTTTAATATCTAGGTCATTGATTCACTTTGATTTGATTTTGGTGCATGGTGACAGGTGTGTGTCTAGATTCATTCTTCTGATGGGGATGTCCAGTTTTCCCAGCACCATTTGTTGAACAGTCTCTCCTTTTTCCAGTGTATGCTTTTGGCTCCTTTACCTAAGATTAGGTAGTTGAGGGTGTTTGAGTTTGTCTCTGCATCCTCAATTCTTTTCCACTGGTCGGTCTTTTTGTGCCAGTACCAAACTGCTTTTACAACTATTGCTTTATAGTACAGCCTGATGTCTGGTATTGTAATGCCTCCTGCCTTGATCTTGTTACTCAAGATTGCTTTGGCTACTCTAGGTCTCTTTTTTCTTCGTATGAATTTAAAGATTATTGTTTCAAGTTCTTTGAAAAAAATTTGTTGGTATTTTGATAGGAATTGCATTGAATCTATATATCAGTTTCGGCAGTGTACTCATTTTGACTATATTTATACTGCCTATCCAAGAACAAGGGAGGTCTTTCCATTTTCTGATGTCACCTACAATGACTTTCTTCAATGTAATACAGTTTTCTTTATATAAATCCTTCACTTCCTTGATTAGGTATACTCCCAGGTATTTAAATTTTTGCTAGGTGATTGAGAATGGAGTTGTTTTTCTGAGCTCTTTCTCAGTAAGATCATTGTTAGTGTAGAGAAAAGCTATTGATTTGTTAGTATTGATTTTGTAGGCTGTAATTTGGCTGAATATGTTTGTTATTTCCAAGAGTTTTGTAGTTGAGTTTTTGTAGTCCTCCATGTAGATAATAATATCGTCTGTAAATAAGTATAGTATGACTTCCTCCTTTCTGATGTAGATTCCCTTTATTTCACTATCTTGTCTGATTGCTATGGCAAGTATTTCAAGTACTATGTTGAATAAAGAGTGGTGAGAGTGCACAGCCTTGTTGTGGTTTTGATTTGAGCAGAAACTATTTCAGTTTCTCTCCATTTACTATGATATTTGCAGTAGGTTTAACATATATGGCTTCTATGAGTTTGAGCTAAGGCCCTTCTATACCTATTTTTCTTAGAGTTTTTATCATGTAAGGGTGCTGGATTTTATCAGAGGCTCTTTGTGCATCAATTGAGATGATCATGTAGTGTGTGCTTTTGCTTTTGTTGATTTGGTATATTACATTGATTGATTTATATATGTCAAACCAACCTTGCATTGAAGGAATGAATCCCACTTGATCATGGTGTATGATCTTTCTGAATCCTTGTTGGATTCTATTTACCAGAATCTTATTAAGGATTTTTGCATGTATATTCATTAAGAATATTGATCTATAATTTTCCTTCCTTGTTAAGTCTTTGACTGGTTTGGGGATTAGGGTGATGCTAGCCTCTAGAAATGAGTTTGGTAGTATTCCTTCTCTTCCAACTTCATGGAACAGTTTGAAAAGGATTGGAGTTAGTTCTTCCCTGAAGTACTGAAAAAATTGGGGGCTTTTATTCGTAGGTAGAGTTTTTTTATTACTACTTCAATTTCTGTGTGTGTAAGGGGATTGTTCAAGATTTTTATGTCTTCTTTGTTTAATTTTTTGGTATTTTCTATGCATCTAGGAAGTCATCCATTTCTTTCCACTTCCCTAACTTGTTAGAATATAGTTTTTCAAAATAATTTCTCATAATATTCTGAATTTCTGCAGAATCCATTGTAATTTCACCCTTTTCATTTCTAAGTGTGCTAATCTGTGCTTTTTCTTTCCTTCTCTTGGTGAGTTGTTCTAGAGGTTTGTTGATCTTGTTTATTCTTTCAAAGAACCAGCTCTTTGACTCCTTAATCTTCTTTATTGTCTTTTAAATTTCAGTTTCATTAATTTCAGATTTGATCTTTATTATTTCTTCTCTTCTACTGCTTATTGGATTAAGTTGTTCTTGTTTCTCTAGGTCCTTAAGATGCACCATTAACGTGTTTATTTGTGACTGTTCTGTTCTTTTGATGTGTGCATTTATGGCTATGAATTTCCCTCTAAGTACTGCTTTCATTGTGTCTCAGAAATTTGGGTGTGATGTCCTTCCATCATCATGTATCTCTGTGAAGTTTTTTATTTCTTTCTGATTTCTTCTGTGATCCACAGTTTGGTCAGTAGTAAGTTGTTAAGTCTCCATGTATTTGTGTGTTTTCTTCTGTTTCTATAGCTGTTAAGTTCCAGTTTTATTCCACTATGGTTTGAGTGTATACATGGAATTATTTCTATTCCTTTGTATTTATTTAAGCATGACTTATGGCCTAGAACATGGTCTATTTTAGAAAAAGTTCCATATTCTGCTGAGAAGAATGTGTATTCAGCTGATGTTGGCTAGGAAACTCTGTAAACATCTGTTATGTCCAAGTTTTCTACAGTATCATTCATCTGTTTTGTGTCTTTGTGGATTTTCTGTCCAGTTGATCTATCCATCTGTGATATTGGGGTATTTAAGTCCCCTACTATAGTTGTATTGGGACCTGTATGTCCTTTCAGATATAATAATTTTTGATTTACATAATTGGGTGCTTTAGAGTTGGGAGCATATATATTTATTGATAATTATGAGTTCTTCTTGTTCTGTTGGTCCTTTAACCAGTATATAGTGACCATCTTTGTCTCTTTTGCCTGTTTTTTTTTTTTTTTAATATGATGAGTCTGGTACTATTATAACTACCCCTGCTTGTTTCCTGGGATCTGTTGCATGAAATATTGAGCTCCACCCTTTATTTTCAGTGTATGTGTTTCCTTGTGGGCGAAGTATGTCTCTTGTAAGCAGCAAAATGTGGGTTTCTGTTTTTGATCCAGTCACCTAGTCTATGGCTTTTAATAGGTGAATTGAGGCCATTCATGTGCAGTGTAATTATCGAGGTGTGTTTTATATTCCCTGCCATCATTATAGTTTTTCAGCATTGTTTGCTAGCCTTACTTTTTTCTTAGCTCATTCTCCTGTAGCTTTTGTCTCTTTCTCTCTGGGGTCATTGGTGTCATTGGCCTCCCTTTCACTTTCTAAGTTTCCTTTAAGTATTCTCTGCAATGCTGGATTTAGTGGCTGCAAATTTCTTTAAGCTTTCTGTATCATGGAAAGTTTTAATTTCTCTCTCTACTTTAAAAGATAATTTTGCTGAATATATGAGTCTTGGTTGGCATTTATGTTCTCTTAGTGCTTGAATGACCTTGCTTCATGATCTTCTGGCTTTTAGAGTCTGGGTTGAGAAGTCTGAAGTTATCCCGATGGGTTTATCTTTGTAGGTCACCTTCTGTTTTTCTCTTACAGCTTTTAGTATTTTCTCTTTGTGTTGGGTTTCTAGTATTTTAATTATGGTTTGTCATGATGAGGTTCTCTTCTGATCAAAATTATTTGATGTTCTATATGCCTGCAATAGTTCCATGTTCGTTTTGTTTCTGAGATTTGGGAAATTTTCTTCCGTAATTTCACTGAACATGACTTTTAAGCCTTTGGTTTTGTCCTCAGTTTTCTCAGTTTCCCGTAGTTCTGAAGTTGTTTCTCTTTAAATCATCTATCAGCTGTTGTAACAATATGCTTTCATCCTTCTTTACTTTGTGTTCTTTATGACCTGTACTTTCCCACTCATTCATTTTATCTTCTAGGTCTGGTATTCTATTCTGAAAATGTTCAAAGTGGTTTCTTATTATTTCCTGTGTGTTTTTCACTTCCTGAATATCTGCATTCAATTTTTTATGTCTCTGTTGTCTTCTCTGATTTCTTGTGTTGTCTTCATTATCTTGTGGTTTATATCCTCTAATTGCTTTTCAATGTTTGCTGTTAGTTTAGCTATGTCATGGTGTAGTTCTTGTATCATCTGTTTCGTTTCCTGTTTTAAAGCAAAGTATTTCCGGGCCCAGAATTTACAATCTTTTTTTCCTGTTTCATCTTTGGATCCTGCAATCTCAGGATCCCTTGTGTCATTTTCTTGGATGTCAGGTCTTTTTGTAGGAGGTTTATTACCACATTTCTTCATGATTCTGCTGTCTCTGGCTATCTCTGGCTGGCTAATTCTGGTACACTGGGGGGGTGGGGGTGGGGGAAAGGATTCAGCAAAGGCTCTGTCCTTGATGCCTCTGGAAGCCTCTGGGGCTTGGGATTGATAAGGTGGTTGAATTCTCTGGGAGCCTCTGGAGCAGAGGATCAATGTGGCAATGGAATTCCCTGTCCTAAGGGAGGGCAGTGACCACCTGGAAATCTCTGGAAGCCTCTGGCTCCCACAGGAGGTACAGAGTGAGGGTTCCACTAGCCTCTGCATCCAGAAGAAAGGGAGCAGGATGGCTGTGTTCAACTGAAGTTTGTGGATCTGGCAGTGGGTTGAGATGAGGGTCATAAAATGCATCCGGTACCCAGAATGAAGGTGGCAGGCTGGCGGCCATCACCTGAAGTTCTGTTGCCAGCATCGGGTGGGGAGGATGGTTGTAAAAATGCCTCTGTTCCCCAGAAACTAAGATTTGAGAATCTTAAGGGTAGAAACTTACCTGAAATATTTTCCTGAAATTTTTATTTTTAAACAACTTAACTTGCCTGAAATGTTTTTCTCAGGATGCTGTCCTCACACCCCCCACCAAATATGACAGTGTCTGTAGAGGGTTAGCAAATTTTCAGCCATAACTGATGCCTAAAAATTAAGTGCTGACTGAATTAAAGGCCATCTTGAGGGCAATGTGGAGAGATTAAAAGAGTAAGACAAGAGCTGCTAATTTTGAGTCTGCCACCCCTAGATTGCCTTTGGACAGGACTCAAAACATTCGTGAATCTCCTGAAATTACATATATGTATGGTCAATAGACATTTTCTAGCACTGTTTCTAGATTTCCAAATAAGTTCAGAATTAGAGATCTTATTAAAGAATTAAAATATCAAAGCATGAAAAGAATTCAATAGAGAGAATTAAACAGGTTGGTGAGTGACCATGACCCCATGTGTCACGTGTTCCCTGTTGGCATCAGTTGCTCTAGTTTGTCTAGCTACTAGTGGGAAAACATATACTCATTGCACACTTAAAAATAATCACACATTTAAAATATACGTGTAAATAAAAACAGAATTTAATAAACCTGTGTTATCTTATTTTAAACCTTCATAATTAGACTTTGCAATGACTATGTAATGAATTTCCTAAATTACTGGGTGAAATCTTAATATGAATTTGTAAATATGCTCATCAAGCCTTGAAAACCTAATGGAGCTCCTTTAAGGCTGAGCCGCCTTATTAAAATAAGAATATTATAAATATTATAGATGTGGTGAATCAGCTTTTTTAGTTGAGCATTATTAGATTGCAGATGTGCCATAAAAATAATAGAAATCTTACAATTTAAAAACACTTATTAAATATTGAACTGCAAACTAACTTTTTCACTTTCTATTAAGAAGTTTTCCTTTTCTATAAAGCTCTTGCACTCCCCAGTACAGAAGAAACTAAAACACAAAGGCAACCTCTGGCCTGCAGTTGTTACTGTTCTCTGTAGTTCGTTCCTTTAAAAAACAAACTTCTAACAGGAGCCATCTTGTGTTCAATCATCTATTTCTCTTGCGGTCTTTTCCAAATAGAATCTTATCCCCACTGCCTACCAAAACCTCTCTTAACAGTATCACTACAGGGCCTCTTGACAGTCAAGTAACGTGACCTCTGTCTTCTGAATTTTCAGCACCAAGTCACAGACATTATCTTACTTGACCTCGAAGCAGCATTTGAGATTCTGTTTCTCAGTTCTGTGTTTAGGTGTTTACCTCACAGTTCTTATCTGTAATGGTAAGATTCAAGACACTCTGAGAACCAAAATGTTTTGTATAACTTATGACAGCAAAATTTGATCTGAGCACTGTAGATTCTTTACTCGATTGAATGACAAAGCTTGTGCACAATGACATGGAAATAACTACTTTATGTGGTGACAGGATCAGGCCCAGTCGTTCCTGAGGGCATATAAGTAATACAGAATTTGTGTAGCAGACAGTAACACTCTACTAGCATAGCTGTGGACCGAAAATAAAAGTCTAAATATATATCTGGGGAGACGAGCTTTAATTTTATAAATAGGAATGTTTTGATTATATGTTAGCCTATTAAAAATTACACTATTTCTATGATAATAAGAGCAAACATTGGAGTTATTTGTATTTGTCAAAATAACATCTTCCAAATAGAGTAGATAATAATTTTGCATGAAATTAATTTCGAATTATCATATATATTTATAGATAATAATCATATATATTTATATAGAGGGACACATAGAAGAAAGTAGGAATTCTCAGAATCATCACAAAACATCCACTTCAAATAGTTATTTTCAGTCCTTTGAAGATTATTATTTACACATAGGGGAAAAATATAGAGTTCATTTAAAATTTTTCTGTTCTTAGTAAAACTTTTTATGATTTTTGCTTGTGTATTTATTTACTCCCTTTGTTCAGCATGTACTAAAGGATTGCATGCAGAAATTGGCTGTCTCATTCTCTTCGGTGATGCTGCCGTTCTAGAGGACCAAGTGCCATTTGTCTTGAGAAGTGTTCCCCTATCTGCATTAGTGTGAATGTCTCCTGATTCAATTCAGGCTAAGCCTTGCTGGAAATAATTCTCTGGTGATTTTGCTTCTTCATTGCATCATATCAGGAGATGATAAATAATGTTAGTTTTCCCATTGTTGGTAAGGCTAGTTTGATGACTTAAGATAAAGTGTTATCCACTATTTTTTTTCAGTGTAAAGGAATCATCTGTCCTTTTTAATTAATAAGTCGCCTGTTGTATTTTGTGGGGGAAATGTGGCGCAGACTCCTTTTGCTCTGGTTCACCCAATAATACAACTATTAACTCTAAAGTAAAGCAAGAGGCGAGGCGTAGACACAGAACTGCTCAGGTGTAAGCGGAACCCGGAGTGGTGAGCGATCTGAGGGCTGGAGCAACAGTATAGCCGCAGGTAGTTTTACAAAGGTTCCCTCAGAAGAAAAAGGCAGGCTACATCTAGCAATGTTCAACCACCAGCTAGCAAAGAAAGATCACCCAGGGAGGTTCCTCTGTCCTGGCAGTTGAACAGGAGCCTCTCCAACATCAGGAGACCCCAGAGACACAGGTCACCCAGGAACCCAGGAACAATGATGGTCAGGAAAGCACCCTCTTTAAGCAGAATCATACCAGCAAAAAGGAGTCTGACTTTAAAAATAGCTTGGCCTGGAAAACTGTATGTCACATGAGGCTCAGATCACCCTCCAGCCCTCGCTGAAGGATACTGGGACACTGAAGGGCAGCCCACTTGTGGACAGAAAGGCTTCCTAAGAGGAGGCCCTTGGAAGCCAAGCTCGGCACAGGGAGTCTTTTTGTCCACAAAGTCATGTCCTTTTTTCATCCACATAGAGATATCAAATTTCCAACCTAGAGATGTTCCCTCTGCTTCTTTACATGACACTAGTAAAGACCAGTGGGAGTCACAGCAACACTGCAGAAAGCCCACAGACTGCTACAATATTTCAAGAGCCCTGACAATGAAAGTGTCATTGAAATTACAGGCCATAAGGTATATTAGGAATGATAAGTATTTACTGTCTAAAATAAAAGACCCAGAGACTCTTAAAATTATAGTCAAATTGTACAGAGAAAAACTTTTAAAGCATCATTCATACCTCAATCCAGGATAATCATAGCTTGTACGGCACAAGCTGATGCCAGTATCTAGATAAATCGTATGGTGGAATTCTCTGGCAGGGAATTCATAGTAGTCACCATAAGAAATTCTTTTAAAAACTATTACACACTTGCTCATAACAAATAAACATACAGAATATTGGCAAAGAAATCAAAATTATAGAAAACAAAATGAATATGGAACTGGGAAACCACAACTTTTACAAATGTCATTGTATGTATTCATTATTAGGGTGGGGAAGTCAGAGAAAAAGTAATTAAATATGAAGAGAGTTGCATGAAATTTACCCATTCTTTACAACATTAGAGTGAAAAATATGAAAAAATGATCAGAGAGTAGCAAAAGACCTGGTGTTCCTAAAAGTGAGTTCCCAAAGGGGGAAAAGTGAACTGAGTGAGAATCAGAAGGAATACCAGGCAGAGACTGTCACCCCACATATGAGGAGAAACCTCCAGGCTCAAGAAGCCAGGAGAAACCCCAAGCGAGATAAGGCTAAACAACTTCACACAAGAATATCATGAGTAAACTGCTGGAAGCCAATGCCATAGAGAGTAATCTCAAAAGATGTCTGACATAAATATCGAATTACCTTTAGAAGAACATCAATTTGAATGACGTGATCTTATCCGAAAATAAGAAAGTCAGAAGTAAGGTTGAACTGGAAGTTCTACATTCTACATGTGGTCAATTAAAGAGATAATAAAGAATAATAAAGGAAATAATAAAGGATAATAAAGGGAAATTCATTCAAGAAACTGCTAGATGTTTGCTTATAGAATGACTGAAAAGACCTAGAACTAACAGAAGGCAATTCAGTGAGGTTGAGGATAGTTCAATCTATGAATGCTGCCTGGAAAAAAAAAAAAAACTTTTTAAAAAAATTGTAGTGTAATACATTAAAATATATATCCTGTTATTTGTGTTTTGTTTGACATGCACGTGTGTTATAAAACCATGGAATGATAATTTGGACTTTCTAGCTCTTCATTAAAACATCAGAAAGCCAGAAAGCTGGACTCCTTCATGGTAACAATTGATGCATGTGTACTGGGGCTTCGTCTTCTACTTGAAGGCAGGAGTTTTCAGCTCCTCTACAGTCATTGTGGAAATTTCTTAACGAGATACCAAAGGATGTCTTACAAAGACGCCGCATTTCCATTATTTTGGGGAAAGGGTAGTATGTCCATAAATTTACATACAAAAATAACAAGATGGAAATTATTTGTGGGCTTTCTTTATTCCCCACAGCTACTTAACGTGTAAATGTTTCTTCAGCTTAAAAATGGAGCCCAAGACGAAAGGCTTAAAGCAGCAGCAGCAGAGACACAAGAAACTCCTGGCTGCCTTGCTTTCCCAGGAGTCCCTCGAGTCCGTCCACAGCCCGACCCCATCGGTGGCCGAGGAGGACATTGACAATGAAGATGATGCAATGGAGTTGCTGGGTAATTTTAAAAATTAATAATTCTCTTTTCCTTCCTCTCGGGCATGTAAAGGTGTGTAGTGATTAAGAGATTTATAAATTTTCAATAGTTTTATCTTAAAGAAAAGAAGCCTTTTAACACATACTTTCTATTAGACTCTTATGAAGTTGCATGTAAGAAAAAAGTTGAAATCCCCTGAGCATGTGTAATATTTATTAGACTGTATTTTGTGCTTTGTGTATGCCGTATTTGCCTTCTGACTACTTAAAGAAGCGTTATTCTGTGTGCCATTGTGACAATAATTTAAGTCCTTCTGCTTCATTCTCTGATTATAATTTATAATTGGATTGATGACATCTGTTGTCTATAAAATATACCATAAATATTCCCCAAGTACATAGGTTAGGCTTCATCCCAAACCGTTATTTTTAAGACGCTTTCGGAAAATAGAATGAATTTGGAAGAAGCAAATAGTAAATTAGTCATTTATGTCCCCTGTAAATGAAAAGAAAGCTTGTGGAGGCTCTCTGTTCTTAAAACCCCGTTACGTTCATGAAAACGTTGTTAATGTTGTAGATATGTGATATATGTTTATATTCTTTTCTGAAGTAATGTGTGGTTTTGATCCAACAGAAATCGCTTCATCTAATATTTTTTTTAATTACCGTTTAATTAGGAAATCCACTGTTCAAAGGAAGGAAAAAAAAATTTTATTTCCTAGAGAGAGGACTCCATGCATAAAACAATGGGTTTTCAATTTAGTGATATCTATTATCCAATTCAAATATAAATAATTATAAATTATTCTGTTTTAAATGTTTAGCACAATCTTTAAATAATTTTGAAAAAATATACTGTTGTCTTTTAATGAATAAAGGGAATAAATAATACATGAATTTAAAAGCTTCAAAATATTTATATGCATAATATGGAATCTCAGAAAAAATTCTAGCTTTTAAAGAAACATTTAAATAAGATTTCATGATTGTAAATGTTGATGGCAGTAAATACTTGCATTGTATCAAACATATATCTCCATGCATAAACTTTTAGTCAGTATTAGCAAGTTCAGAGATACATGCTAAAGACACAATAGCTACAGCCAGCACTAAAAAGATTATATTATGCTACTATTGCTAAGTGCTATTGGTCCTTTATTTTCTTTCTTTTTTTACCTTATTTCCTTCTTTCTTTCTAGCTATTAAGTTTTCCCTCCCCACCTCCAAATCATTCATGTGGCCTGTGTGGCAGATATGGCCCTGGTGCTTTTATTCAACTTGTATTCAACAAACATTTATTGAGCACTTACTTGCATGATAGGCAATAGGAAAAATAAAATAATAGTCTCTTTAGGATTTTTGCATTCTAGCATTTAAGATAAAAACAAACATGTTACGCCGGTAGGATTCGCTATTGGCAGTTGGGTTAAACATATCCTTACATATAGAGGTAACAATGCAGAAGTAGGGGTCAAGGATCAGAAAAGTTAATTCCTCTACTCAGCCCTGAAGGCTTAGCAGATATGAGCTAGTGGGTGGAGTGTGGTCATTGCTCCGAGAGTTTGCTCACGTAGCTCTGAGCCTTTCTGCAGTTTTGCTCCGTGGTGGCATCTGTACGTTGTCCCTCTGCTTTGGTCAGTAGCAGTGAAGGGAGTGCGTGAAGTCAAGTGATTCTTTGAGGACCCTGGAGTAATCACTTGGCTCTGGTGCCCCCTAAATATCAGCTGCTCCCTTCCAGAGTTTCTATCTCGTAAGTTCAAAACAAGAAGAGGTGATTTTTGGAATCTACCCAAAGATGGGCAGTCAATATGCGTCCTAATTAATTCTTCTATATTTGAGCATCTCAGTCTGTATTCTGAGCAAATTTAATACTGAGAAGTAGCAGAAAGTTTGGACTTCATTTAATCTCACATTTCCAAGTGCAGGTGGTTGGTAGTATAATGATGCTGGTCACCAGAGCATGAAGTTACCCTGTAGTATTGCGGGATGTTCTAAGTACACGGGGCTGGCTCTTAAAATGATGTCTCATACAATTTCCTGTGTTTGCAACTGAGTCTAGAGAAACTTACATGATAGAATTTGAGAAAAATATAAATGTAAGTTCCTGAAAATTTATGTGAAATCAAATTTTAGTACATAGAATCATTGTAAGATGTAATAGAGTAAGTAGGCATTTGAAATATCTTTTGGAATTTACAGTATTTTGTAGAATGAATTTGCTATTATGTATTTGTTTTCTAAGTTTTTGAGGATTTAACTTGTTATTGTTTATACTAAAATATAAATGGATGAAAAATTAACTATTATGCATGGGAGCTACTCTGTAAACCTTGTGAAGTGATAAATAAGTAAATGTGTAATTATTAATTGATACTAAAATATTATTCTTCAATAAAACTAATTGATTTAAAGGAAAATATATTGTAGATATAAGACTATTGGTACTTGTATTTATTTAAAAATCTAGCATTGTTAATACATACTTATCATTAGTTAATTATTCACTGTCTAAATGTATAGTTGTAGATTTTAGTTTTTTTCTAAATGTATTAGGCATGTGAAAATACTGTAGAGTAGCATTTATAAATTTTAAGTAGTTAGGTATTTTCTGTAAGGTAGTTTATAATACTACCTATAAATTTGTACTACAGTGGTGACTTAGTATGAAATTAATACTACCTAGGAATAAGATATTTAAATTTAGGCATATAAAAGATACAACAACTTTAAGCACATCTGCTATCTACTCTGATTACTCAGATGTTGAAAAAAATATCTACCAAGTCATCTCAAACTACATACTTCCTAACCACAAGTGTAAATATGTTAGTAACTGTTCTGGCAATTAGTGACCACAATGAATAAAGGATCTTTGTAGAGAATTTCCACGTGTCCTTTAAAATATTTAGAATCAATAATTTTTGAAAATAAGAACATTAGTTTGTTATGGCAGAATAAGAAATTTATAAAACTCCTATATAATTTACTCCCATTATTCTCAGAGAAAATTAACAAACTTTATTAGTTTAAAAGAGCCTAGTAAACTAAATATGAGCTCATTCTCATCACGTGTGTTTATCTCCTTACTCTTGTTGAACTCAAATTGCAGTTATGTGTTTAATTATTCTCTGTATGATTTATATTGACTTATACTCATCTTAAAAATCATGAAAATTATTTGAAAGATACACTATTTTTCTTCTACATTTTAGTATATAAAAATTTTAGTAAATTTTAGTAAAAATTTTTAAGTCTTTCTCAGGCTCAATGCTGAGGTGAATATCTAAAAGTCTCATTCTGAAGATGCTATCACATAAAAACACTAATCACACTTTGTACTTTCTGGCCTTAATATACTTTCTGGCCTTAACTGATCACTACATACATAGAATTTAAAATTAGAACTAAGATTATGTTGGTAAAAACAAACAAAAGAACTACAAATATTTGTTTCAAAATGAGTAATCAAGAACGAGTATTCTTTGCTGAAGGAGTCATAGAGTATATGTAATCTCAATACCATACCAAATTTTGTAAAATAAAACCTTCCTTAGCTAGAGGGAGTCATTACCTTCAGCCCCTCTTTGGGCAAATTCTCTTGAATTCTCTTGGCGACTTTTTGTAAGGTAATTGTGCTCTCTTGATTACATTTTAATTTGGAACTTTTTAAAAACAGAAAGCTTCCATATTTGCAAAATAAGAAAGTGTTTTTCACTTAATCAAAAGTAGATGTGATCATTCATTGATAGGAAACAACGAAAAGAGAATAGCCCTAATTTTTTTTAATCACATATGTATCTTTATGTCTGTATTTTAATAATTTATATATAGTTTCAGCACAGTGTAGCACACATACAAACATTTATTTTTGTTTTGTTTTGTTTCTTTCAAGTATTCATCATTGCAAGTATCAGGACAGCAGAAAAGTTTCTACTTTGAAATGAACATTCTTCCTTAAAAAGAGATTCTTCATAAAAAGTTTGAGGACTTTCAAATTATATATACATATATGTACTTTGAAGTTTATCTAATATGATGGAAAAGAAACTTAATATAGAATTAGTACATATCAAAGATTAAAGTATCCAAAGTGTGATATCTTAAGGTATAACACTTCTAAATACCACTATAGTTAGAGCTCTAAATTTCAAAAATAATGAAGTAATTTCCAACTTCCCTCCAGTTAAGTAGATATCATCTTCAATATATTATTTTCTGAAAAACTACATAAAATTAACAAAACTGACAGTTGATAACCACAGTGAACCTAACACTTTATGTAAAATCTGCACATGCATTTTTAGTATTTACTGCATCAATTAGTATAGTTTTAAAAAATTCAGACTTCCTGAAGATATATATGAAGATATCTTTCTCATGGTAAATAATACTTTCTCCTGTCAACCATGTGATGGTAATAAAAGATACATGAAATTTCCCTGATGTAGAAGATTTCATTGTATTTCCAAATCCTAAGTTCAGCTGGCTCTCTCGCCCTGATTGCCTGCACAAGTGCCAGATAGGCCAGGTTGAAGTGTGACCTGAGGGGAGATGAGTAGCACTGTGTTTGCTTCTCAGGTGACAGTGACACTTGAGAAAATGTATTCAAACACACTTCTACATTCACTGCCATGTGAACATGAAGAATATGGAGACTTACACTTTCTAATAACCTTGATCATGTTGAGCTTTAAGTGTGTATGGTGACTGTACTATTTATAATCACGCTACTGAGAACTTGCTTTAGCTCTGAATAGCCCATTATTTATTTATTCATTCATTCATCCATTCATAAACTCATTAGTTTCTCAGATGTGGACCTTTTGCAAAATGACTTTATCCATACTGCTAGGAGTTGAATTTTGAACAACTAACACAAGTTGTTGACTATGGAGTGGGAATTCTTAGGATTTGGTCTGCTTATAAATCACATGGAGAACTTATTTAAATGCTGATTTGAGCCCTGCCCTCAGTTTTGGTTCATTAGGTTTGCATGTAGCCCATGATTAAATCAACATGAATGTCCTTCTTCCCTCTGTCTATCAATTCCATTTCAGGCAACCTGTAGATTAATCAAGAGCTCTATATATCAGGTGAAAATTTTCCTAGCTGTAATGTTTGTGGAAGCATGAGGAAAGTATAATAGAATGAATAATATTTGCAGCAAAAGATGCAAGTGAATAGAGTTAACTAAGCTCTTTCAAATTGTGTCCTAGAGGCAGGAGAAATTCATGCTGACAATTTTTGGCTAATGCAGTTCTTATCACCTTATTTTCCATCTTTTTTTCTGATATATTTTGCAGCAACTGTTGAAATAGGAACTTTTTAGAGTATGAAAGTCATATGTTACAAAGTAATTCCCTCATAGATCCGACAGCTGTATTTATTTCTTGCTGTATCTTATCATATTGAAACTCCATTTGGAACTACTATTTTGATGTTGTTAAATATGACTCATAACCCCAAACACCGTATTCTACATATAACTTGTTTTGTGTTTGAAATTGTATTGATCTTTATATTCATTTTAAACAAAATATGAGAATAATTGCAAATGGCAACCAGAGTTTACTTGTAGAGATATTTTAATAAATACTGCATGCCACCAAGATATGTTCATCATCCTATGTTATTTACTTGCTGTTTAATGAAAAAATTTAGGACTTTTTTTCCTGTACCTTTTTTTTTTCCTATAACTTTTTTTGAAAGGTAAAACTAGATCATTATAGCAGAAGGTCAGCATTTTGTAAATCAATGTAAGAAAATTATTGACCAATTGTATATCAGGTGAAAACTTCTTTGCTTGAGAGGTACCGGTGTCCAGTGTAAAGTGGATATGATAGCTTACCATGTTTGTCACTGTGTACAAGATGCAAATTGTTTGATACTTACTGATGATAGAGGTTAGTGAATAGTTCGTGCTAATGCCGTAGCTGTGTACTGAAAACTAAACTGAGTGAGCCTGACTGTGATATGATACATACGATGTATGGCTAAAGCCCTGAGCAGAATTCTAGGACAAATCCACCTGTCGTCCTGCTGGTACTGTGTCTATTGTTAGTTTTGGCACCTCGGTTACAAATAATTAACTGTAAAATACTGATAGTAGAATATGACTCTCCAACTCCATAGAGATGTTATGGGGATAAAAATGAGACATTTTTCAAAAGTACCAGCATTTTTTCTTCTTTTTTGTTGGGATAAAATACTGACAAACCAACACTATAATTATGCGTAAGCTTTTTCTAAGAAAACTTATGTTCTCTAACCACATACATTTTGTGTAGTTACAAAGAACAAGATTTTCTTTAACTTTGAGAACTTGCCAACCAGCAGTAAAATTACATGTATCAAACAACACAATAAAATGGTTGTAGAAAAAGGTAATAAAGCTATGAATGTATTTACAACCCAAAATGTAATATGTTAACACAAAGTATTATTTCTGTTATTTTTAACATGAATAGAAGGCAGGCATTCTTATGATTTGATTTAGGGTGTACAGTAATTACTGTACTTCTTTAATTTTCTTGGATATAAGTATATAATTTCTAAGAAAAAGGAACATATTTTGTGTGTAAACAAATATCTGTATTAACAGAAGTAGATTTGGGAAACCGAATAGCAAGGAGATAAGAGAGATATTTAAAAATTAGAAACTCGTGCTATGTTTACATGCCTGTGTGTGATAAAATTATAAATATGTTGGAAATCTACAAGCACTAAAATGCTTTCAAATTATGTTTCTATATATGAGAATACTTGAAACAGCACAGTTGTCATGGTTGTATGTTAATTCTTTGTATAAGCTGATCTCTAACAAATTCAAAATCAGTGTTAAATATTATCGGGGTTTATTGCTCTTGAAATAAATGTGCCTTTCTCAAGTACTTAGTGAAATGGTGATGATGTCATACTTCAAGATTATTTGTTTAGCCCTGGTAAGAATTTGTATATCCTTTGGCTGAATTTTAGTTTTCTGCTCTGTGTAAGAACCATTTGAAAATGGTACAGTATAACAACTTTATTGTATTTTTCTAGGTTGAAAATGTGCGAAGGGAGTATAATTAATTTATCAAAATTGTATTTTACCACTAAAATTAATAGACACTAATTTTGGAATTGTACAAAATAGTATAAAATTTGTTTTATATGTCTACATATTAAAACTTCTCTTGCAACTTATTTAATCATCTTTGAAAGGAAAATTTTAAATTACTAAAGTTGAATACCAAATAGACAGTAACAAAAGAGTGGTCACAAAACTTGTAAATTATTTCTATTATCAGAAAGACGATAACCAATAACTTTTTGTGAAATAGACCTTATTTGTTTTGCAGTCCTGGAGATTGAATTTAAAGTCCACCCCATTTTTATTTTTATTTTTATTTTTATCTTGAGACAGAGTCTCTGTATGTCTCCAGGTTACCCAGGCTGATCTTGAATACGTGGTCCTCCTGCATCAGCCTCCTACAGTGCTAGAATTATAGGAATTATAGGACGATGCCAACAGGCCCAGCTTAAAAAAAAAAATAACAGCTCTTCTGTATACATTTTCAAAATCTTAGCCATTTATAATCAGCCCGATACTGCAAATAAATTTTGGAACAAAATATTAAGATTTTTCCGTTTAGATGTCTTAAGTTTTCAAATTTCAGAGAAACAATATCTTAAAATGATGAATGAATAACTTCATTACTGTAAAGTTTTTAAATAGAGGACTGTCGGGTAACTCAGTGGGAAGGACATCACCATGTTCTCATGGGGCTAAAGTAATCTAGTGACTTTATTGTTATTTTTAATTTTTTAGTTTTTAGTGTAGAACATAGTTGAGTGTCTTATGTTCACATAAGGAAGATTACTTACGAGAGTGAAAACTTTAAATTTTTATGTGAAAATTTCTTTGAAAACTAAATATTACTAGAGGAATGCTATCCCATTTACATTTTAATTACTAACATTTAGAGAGCTATCTTTCATAAATTTCATGTAAGCTGGGCACAGTAGTATATGCCTATAATTCCAGCTTCTTGTGAGTGTGAGGCTGGAAGATCATGAGTTCAAAGCCAGCCTGGGCATTGTGATGGTTCTTGATTGACTCTCCAGTAGTGGAGAAAAAAGTAGAGTACTATTAATACAGTAAAATAAAATTTAATTTTACTTTATAAAAGTGTAATTGAATGAAATTTGTATGCAGAAAGTCCATGTTTTAAATTTGTCATTGCCCTTATTCTGAAATTTGAAGACAGTAACATCCTTCAAGTAGGAGATTTGTCATAAAAAATGATAGTAAAAAAATACGCTTGTCAGAATCTTTGATGATGTTTATAAGAATCTTTGTGAAGATTAATTAATTAATTAATACATAGTGTTTAGTTAGATAATTACAGTTAAATGTTACTATAATTCATGAAACTGTTATATCAATTTCTTTCCTGTCCTCATCTAGTGTATGAAGCTTGGTATAAGTAAAAAAAAAGTCAGATCATAGGAAATTGGGGTTCACATATTTAGTTTTATTATGTCTTATCTAAACATACTCTACTTATTTAGAAATTATTTCAACAAATACTTCCTTCTTGGTACTAGCTTTATTTCTATTTTTTTCTTTTCATTTAATAATTGCATAAAACTTTTAAAAAGGTCATGACATATAAACAAACTTTTGCCAATGCATTAGAACAAATCTCATCTCATTGTTGTACTGAAAATAAGGTTCTTATTATATAAGAATTTCGTACATATTTTTCTTAAAAAATTAAAAATATTGTCAGTAGTGGGAAATATTCAAACTTTAAGTATCAAAAGCTGAAAATATGTATCTTATTTTCTTTTCTGTGTGTTTGTTACAGTTGCCAGGTTACCTGCCTCCCAAATTTGTAGCCTGGATCCTTTGAGGGTCTGTAGCATGCAGAAGTTGGTCTCTGGCTTATAGAAGTGTCCAGACTTAATAGTCCCCATAAACTCCAACTAGTAGTGGAAATATATGCAGCGTTTCAAGATTAGGTCATGAAAGTTAAGATCTTTCAAAGCTTATGCAGGGTATACTCTTTTTCACAGTCTAATGCATTGTTTCAGTCCTCTCATAATAGAATCTGTATCTCATAAGCAAAATTATAAGAGATGAAGCTTTTTTCCCAAGTAAAAAGTCTGATAATCTTATCTCAACTTTATGGATTTCAGACAGGTGATCTAAAACTTACTTAAATAACATTGCTGATATTCTAATGCTATCTGAAACTTATATCTTCCTGGTTAAGTTAAGAACATCTTTTATAGAAAGTTGTTTAAGATAGGAAACATATTTCTGTTCATCTCACACAGAAGCCATAAGCAAGATCCAAACAACTGTTTGGATAAGCAAAACTGAGTATGTGAGAAAAGTTATTTTTGAACATAATAGCTTTTAATTGAGAGAAGGAAAACCCTAAGAATATACACTGAAACACTCCAGAAAATCCCCAAAGCAATGCTCCTTTCACACTGAAGTTTAGATTATCTAGTGATGAGAGTATTACTTTTTTCAAGCACAGTTGTTCTTCGGAGATGCTGTATTACTTAAAATACTCTTTCTCATCATAAAGGATAATATTGTAGTCTTAGTCACTTTCTCATCTCTTAGACACAATACCTGATACCCACAACTTAAGGGAGGAAAGATTTATTTTAATTCGTAATTCAGAGTTCTCATCATTCATTTTTGGCTGCAGTGGTGGAGAGGCTTGGCAGAACGATCTAGCTGGAGGAAAGCTTTTCACAGTATGACAAGACAAGAAGCACAGAGATGAGACGCTGGGGACAAGAATATATACCTTCCATGTTATGCCCCCCAGTGACCCATACTCCCATCAGTGTCCACATCCCAGTGGCACGTGAGATCATGAATGGATTGTTCCACATCATCCTTTTAGCCCTATGATCCAAACACCTTCCAAATATACCAGGGTTTGGGGAAGACATTCTAGAATCAAGCCATAGCATTTTATCCTGACCCCTGAAAGATGCCAGTTTACTTTATTATGCAAAAGGCAGTTAGTCTTATCTTTGTCACTAAAGTTGTAACAGTTCAGAGCTGATAAAAAGTCAAAATCCAAACTCTCCTCAGAAACTCAAAACAAACTTAGTTGTGAGCTGTGAAAATCCAGTGAAAGTTAAACACATCTGATACCCATGGCACAGTATAAACTGCCCCATTCATAGAAGGGAGGGAGGGAGGGAGGGAGGGAGGGAGGGAAGGAAGGAAGGAAGGAAGGAAGGAAGGAAGGAAGGACAGAAGGAAGGACGGAGGGAAGGAAGGAAGGAAGGAAGGAAGGAAGGAAGGAAAGATATAATAAGGCATCAATAAAACAAAACCAAGACCGAAACCCAGCAAGGCAAGCACGAAATTCTCTAGCTCCGGGTCCAGTACCCAGGGCAAGTTGTGGCAATATGTTAGCTTCCGAGGGATTGGATGACCCTACCTCTGTGGTATTATTCAGCAAACTTCATGACCTTTCTTTCTGGTTGGCTCCACTCACTGCCTGCAGCTTCTATCAGCTGAATATTCGCATTCTTGGCATTTCCCGATTTCCAGAGTCTCGGTTGCAGCTTCGGCTTCATTCTCACAGATTAGCACACTGCCTTCTCAGCACTATCCTACCTGTAACTTCATTACTCCTGCATTCTGAATGCCTGTAAAACCAGCATTGATAAAGCCAATGTCTAATAGAGACTTGAACAATAGCCAAGCTCCCTTGGATCATGACTGCAGTGACTTGTAAGTTCTTAGATGGCCGAGTCTCCTTGGAATTCACCTACATATGTGACTCTGCATGATGTCCACTAAGAAAAAAAATTATAAAGAAAAAATTGTAAAGTTTTGATTATTCAAAAGATGGCAACTTACTGATACCTGAGATACCTTTAATCCAGCTTTCTTATTGTCCTAATGCAGAGAATCTGTCTTTTTTTAAAGTTAATCCTTTCATCAAGTATGTTATTCTTTGACACACAATGCGGGCACTTTCTTTCTAGAAAACTGAATCCTTTTCCTTCTTTTTTCCAGCCATTTTCTCCTGGTTTTCATTGTAGACTTTGTTAAAAGCAGCAAGCCATACCCATATGATAGTTTGAATGCTGAGTTGCCTTGAAATTTACTCTTCCAGATTAATTAGTCGATTGCCTTTAATGTTTGTCTCAGGCAAAGTCTCAGGACCTGGGGAAAATGCATAAACACTTCTTTTTTTGTTGTTGTCAGAATACGCATACTTCAATTGCCAGTAGAGTCTTTCATGCATCTGAAGCCTGTTGAGCCTGGCCTTCGTGACCTGATTTTCTGCCGGGATAGGGTTTTCTGAGTTCAGACTGGAATCTCCTATTCAGTTCAGCTGCCTAGAGCATTCTAAAGCTTTCCTGGCTGGCGTCTTTAAACCTTTTCAACCTCTTCAAACCACTTCCAAGGCTCTGACATAACGGCAGTGACCCCTCTTCTCTAGTACCGATAATTCCATTTAATATGCATACCTACAAGTTTTATTATTTATTTTTTAAATCATGCTATTCCTTCCTCTAGTCAGCATGGATCTTTAAAAACTTCTAAATTGCACATATACACACAAAAATGAAAGAAATGGAACAATGTTTATGACAGTGTTAGGATCTTCACACCCTTAGTTCCTCTGCAACATCAGTGCTCACGTGCAAATCACGAATCATTATAATTTCATTGTTTATTTTTCTTTTCTATTCTTGTTCTCTTTTCTTTTTATATTGATATTTCGCCCCCTGCTCAGGCTATCTCAGCCTCCTGAGTTCAACTAATCTTTGCACCTCCTCTGCTCAAGTAGCTGGGCACCTAGATATTTTCATTGTTTACTGCCTTCCTAATAAAAATTTTAGAAATTTGAGCAAAAATGATGCATTTCTTCAAAACTATTTACCCTTATAAATCAAAATAACCTATTTGGGGGCACTTTAATGTAAAATTTTTGGAAATTAAATTTCCTTTAAGCATACTTATTTTAATTGTTAAAAGTTATTCAATATGAAGAGCATTGGACATAAGGAGACAAAATGAACAAGTGAATATTACCTGAAGTAACTAGTCTTATCTTCAGAGATATTCTTTCTAAATTATTTACATGACAAAAATATAGAAAACATCAACATTATGTGTATTTACAGTATATAGTGCACTATGTTAAGTACTTTCTAGACTGTATTTTTTTGAGACAGAGTCTCACACTGTAGCCCAGGTTGGTCTTCAACTACCTGGTGTATCCCATGATGGCCTTGAACTCAGGACAATCCACCTGCCTCAGCCTCTTGAGGACAGTGAGAATACACAGGAGCCACAACGCCTAGCTTTATGTGTTGCCAGGGAATCAAATCCAGGGCCTGTGCTTACAAGGCAAGCACTTTAACCTCAGTGCCATTCCTTCAGCCTGTCTATACATTCTTAACAAACATAAAAATGCAATGACAATTTTTTATCTTATATCATAAAAACGGAAAAAGGTCTTGGAAAAATTAAGAGTCTATCCCGATTGCATGGTTGATAGTCAAAAACTTGTTTTTTAAACCTGAGTATTTACATACTGATTGCTCAAAAATACAACTTAAAGTACACCCTTAACTTGATATGTCTATATTTACATGTAATTATTATAAGAAATAAACAATGTTGTAGAATTTTATGTCAGCATCTAGGTATAACAGAATGCTGATTTTGGCCTGTGCCCCCACATTAAGCAGTCATAAAACTAGACAAAATATATAAATTCAGCTTTTAGACACTTAATAAAACATATAATGAGGTAAACAAGGTGAGCCCTGTGTTGTACACTGACACTGTGGGGACGCTTGCTTGAACATCTTGTCCGGAAGTGAAACTCAAGTGCAAAGTAATGGGCTGTGATTTCATAGGGCCAAGAGGGTTGTTATGAAGTTTGGGGCTGCTGACGCAGCTGTGATTTATGAACAGTATGCCAAGACAAAGTACCTGAGAAGATTGTTTGGCAGGAGTCGTAGGAGTGTTTTCCTTAAATCTCTGGATGGAAACGGGGCTTCTTTTCCACAGAGAAAAGTTACCCAAGAGTTGAGAGACTCTATTGCTTGTACAAAAAGTAAATAGAGAAACAGGTTAGACTGAGCTGGGATATGTCAGAATTATAACCCAACCAGCAAGAAAAACGTTTTCCTGAATTTCTTAGACATTCAGAAGAGACTTTGGAAAAGAAAAACATGTAAGAGTAATGACTGCACCTGAACTGAGAGCAAGTTTTAAGGATGAGGTAAAATATAGACAATCCAACTTAATAAAATATAAACCATCATACAGTAGAGATCTCTGGCAGTTTAATTTCTGACACAACAAAACTCAATACCATTTACAGAAGACAACATAAACTAGGAGCTAAGACTATGATAAATGATAAATTTATAACTAAATACATAAGTCTAGCTTTTTAATTTTTAAAGTACAAATGATAGCTTTAAGCAGAGTTACAGACAATGTAGCACTTGTGGCCGTCTGATCTTTGACAAAAAGACCAAAAACATACAATGGAAGAAAGATAGTTTCTTTAACAAATGGTCCTGGGAAGACTGGTTATGCACATGCAGAAGAATGAAATTACACCCACATCTTTCACCATGCACCCAAGTCAAATCCCAGTGATTCAAAGACATTGCCATTAAATGGAAATACTGATCCTGCTTGAAGGCAAAATGGGTGAAAACCCTTGAAGACTCAGACAGAGGCAAGGAGTTTCTTAACAATAACTGCACATAAGATAACACCAAGAATCAACAAATGGAATTATAGCAAATTAAAAAGCTTCTGCACAGCAAGGGCAACACTGAGAGAGAGAATGAAGAGAGACCCGATGGGATGGGAACAAAAAATTGCCAGCTACTACTTGGGCCAAGGGTATTGTCTAGAATAGTCAAAGAACTGAAAAAAAAATAGATTCCTCAAGATAAAAGACCCAATAGAAGTGGGAAATTAAAATGTATAGACAGTCCTTAGAAGAAGCTAAAATGGCCAATAAATACATGCAAACGTGTGGCGTCTCTAGCTATAAGAGAAATCAAAGCAACTCAACTCTGACATTGCATCTTGCTTCTGTAAGAATGAGTTTTATCAAGAGCCCTCAGACAGCAAATGCTCTTGAGGTTGAAGAGAAAAAAGGAACCCTCTACATGGCTGGTATGATACAATCAGGTACAGCCGTTATGGAAATCAGTATGGAGACTCCTCACAAAGCCCTGAAAAACAGATACCCTGCTTGACCCAGCTATACCTCTGTGTGTCTTCCCAGAAGAGCTGAAGAAGTTCAACAGTGATACATTCATACCCATGCTTGTATAGCACAATTTATAACTAAATCTTTGAAGCAGCTGATATGTCCGTCAACAGATAAATGGATTAAAAATATATGGTAATACTACACTGCCATAAAGAAAGATAAGCTTAACTCATTTGTGGGAAAATGGTCGCATTTTGAGGTCATCATAAGTAGCAAAATGAATCAGGCACAGGAGTTTCAATATCACATGGTTTCTCTACTCTGAGAAAACAAACTATACAATACAAAGCAACAAAAAGGAAGATAGATTTTGTGGAGAGAGAAAGGAGATGTGGGGTAGGGAGATGTGGAATGTGAGAAGGGAAGGAAAAATGACTGAAATGCTTTATGTATATGTGCCAGTCCTCAGGCTGAATGTAATTATGTTTCACAGATACCTCCTAATAAAGTCACAGACATATTTCTATCTTGTACCTGATAAGAAATGTAAATTTAATCCAAATAAATAGAAACAAAATAATACAGATAAGTTGTATTAATAAACTAGAAAAGAATCTAGCAGACACTAACAATGCCGTAGCTTAAAAATTCGGAGTAATATTGTTAATGATAAAGACAGAGAAACACAAAGTTCCAATATTAGAAATGAAAAAACAGTACAAGACTACTATAAATCATGCAGACATTGAAAGAAAAGAATATTGTAAAGAGATACCACTTATAAGCCCAGATACACGTTTCTAACGAAAATATCGTTAGATGCGTATGGTACAAAATGATATCAATGAAAGTCTCAAAGGGAGTTAAAAAGAAATTTAACAATCTGATTCTAAAATTTACACAGCAGTAGTGAGGTTGCATATTCAAAATCTTCAAAACCAAAAAAGAAAAAATCAGTGGAATTAAGGAATTTTAAGTATGTGAATGCAAGACTTATCCTAAAGTAATCATGACAATCTGCTAGAGATGCAGGAATGGATTACAGTTGAGAAACAGTGTTCAACAATCCTACCAAGGCAGTTGATGAAGAAAAGAAAATACTTCCTGTCATTGGTGGTGGAATAATTGCATAAATGTAAAAAATGAATTTTGATCTACTGCTTTAAATAACTTAATTTAAAAACTTTCAAATAAAGTATGCACCTGAACACAAAAGCAAAGTCTATAAAACTTTTAAAAATGTAGATTTCATCTCATTGGAGCAAGCAGAAACTTCATAAGGATAGCAAAGATTATGAAAAATAAGAAGTTGATAAATTGAAGCTCATGAAAAAAGAGAAAAAAGTAAGAAAAAGAAATTTAAAAGCATCTCAAACTGCATCTGGAAAACAATACACTCAATAGATCTGAGAAAACCTCAGTCTAAAATCTGATTTCACAAATCAGCTGCCTAAGAGGAAAAATAACTGATAAAAATAGGCAAAAGCTTAAGTAGACACTCCCAAAAGACAGTAAATGGGTTAAAAGTGCATTAAGAATTAAGAATACTCAACTTCTTCAGCACAGAGGAAGAATTTAAACACTGGGATTCCACTCTGAAGCAACTGGATTGAATAAAATTAAAGACTTTAGACATCAAATATTGCTAAAGATATAGAGCAGTTGGAACCCTTGAATCTTGGAAGTGAGAGTTTGGGGAAAATATCTGAATGTGTTTCATAAAGTTCAGTAAGTACTCATCCTCTGTCTTAGCAATTCCTACAGAGAATCCCAAGGATAATAAAGCATGTTCTCGCAAAGATATTTGTATAAGAGAGCAAATTCATTCTAGATCACCTGTAAAAGAGAGAAAAATCCAAGTGTCAATCACCTGGAGAATATAAAAGAAATTGTGATATATTCGTACAATAGAACACTAGTTAACAATTGGGTACCAATATATGTAACAATGTGGATGAATCCTGCTGCTATCAACTGATCAACTGAATTATATTCCCCAGAAATGAGAAATAGAGCTTTTAGGAAATAAGCTTAAATAAATTTGTAAGAGTGGTGTCCTAATCTGTTAATAGTGGTGTTCTTTGTAAGATGAGGAAAAATCTCTCTCTCTCTCTCTCTCTCTCTCTCTCTCTCTCTCTCTCTCTCTCTCTCTCTCCTCTCTCTCCACATGTACACATGGAGGAAAGATTCTGTGCACCCATGGGGTGATGCTGTAGAGGACACTCTGGGTGAGGCCACACAGGAAGCTGCCTCCATGGTACCTTGCTTGCTCTAGGCCTTGCCAGCTGCGAGTACTGTGATAAAACATATTGTGCTTGATCCACTCAGTCTACAGTGTTTTATAGTGAGTGGTACCCTGACTGAAGGCACTCAAACACATCAAACAGAAGTAGACAAACATGGTTGACTGCTATGTTAATTTAATCATTGTAAATTCAAGAGCAGACAAAATACGTAGCAATATAAATCAGAATAGGGAGGGGAAGAGGGATTGATTTGACATGGATGTAGGGAAACTAACTGGGGAAATGGAAACATTTATACCTTGAGGCATACATTTATCAAAATTCATAGCATTGTACATTTAAAATCTGTGCCTTTTGCTGCACTTCTAAAGTGCAATGTTAATATTCATGTAAATATAGTAAGTCATGATTGTATAATGCTATATCATGAGACTATATCTGGAGTAGAAATAAAATGGTATGTGCTGTCATTCTTGGAAGTAATGATTTTAAAATCTCTAACTGTAAGAGTGGATTCATCTACTCTTCGTTGCAGTTCTATCAATTTCTCCCTCACAGACTTTGATTTCTTTTCTCTTTTAGGCACATGAATATTAATGAATGTTGTGTCTTCTTGAAAAGTCAACCCTTCCTTATTATGAAATGCTAATCTTTGTCCCTGGTATCTTCTTTGCTCTGAAGTTGCTTCACCTGAAATTCTTTTAGCTTCTCCCTCCCTCTCTCTTTCTGATTAGCATTTTATATTTCTATCCATTTACTTCTGATCTTTATACATTTCTATATTTGAAGAGAGTTTTGTACACAAAATAATAGTAAAATCTTTGATCACTCTCATGATCTCTATCTTTTACTAGGTGGATTAAAACCTCTGAGGTTTCTAACGTGATTATTGATTAACCATGTTTGTTTTTTTTAATGATTTCTCCATTATCCTATTGATTTACTTTTCCTGCCTATTTTAGGTGAGCATTCTATATGTTTTAATTTATCTTTAGTGTATCAGTTATACTTCATTTTACTTGTTTAGTGTTTGTTGTGGAATGTACAGTACACATTTATGGTTACTCCGAGCCATTTTCACATTATACTAAACTACCTCATGAGTCAGTATCTTATACTATAAATATAACCTTGACTCCTCCTTTCCATCCCTACTATTACTGCTGTTATTCACTTTCCATATATAAATGCTTATATATACATATAAATATGTACATACATTCACACATATACACACGTGCATACGTATGTATGCATATATACTCACACATATTAGACCAAGTAATAAAAATCAGATATTTTCCATTACCTTCACTTCTTCAGCATTCTTCCTTTCTTTATGTAGATCGAAGCTTGTGACAGTTCATTTCCCATCTTACTGAAGAAGTTAATTTAATATTTGTGGATAGATCTACTAACAACGAAGTTCTCCATCTTCATTTTCCTGAGAAAATTTCATTCATATTTATTTTTTATTTACTTTTAAATATTTTATGATATGTCCCCCATTTTATTAATAAATATATGCATAATACATAATGTTTACATTGAACTTGGATATTTTGTGCACATATATATCGTATCAAAATTATCTTCCCCATCCTCAACTTCCACTATTACCTCCATCTGTTTTTTTTTGCATATCATCTTCCTTTTTCCTTCTTGCCCTCTAACCCCCCATTTTCCTTTCTTTCTCTACAAAGTCCATCTTTTTATTTTCATCTGTGTCTTTTACATTGTTTATGGTTTGTTTTTCTCATATTTGAGAAACCATACAATACTTAACTTTTGGGGCCTATCCGTTTCATTGAGCATAGTGTTGTCAAAGTTCATCCATTTTTTTCTAAAAATAACTTAAATATGTCATTTTCAATGCAAACTAATACTCCATTATGTACATGCACCATATCTTCATTATCCAGTCATCTGTACTCAGACATACTGGCTTCCTTCAAGATTTGGCTGTTATCAATTGTATTGCTGTACAAAAGGCATTCAGATTATCATTACATCAATCAGTTTTCTTAGGCGAAACATGTGTCAAAGACCAAACAAAGCTACATTCAATGAATTTAAGTCTATATCACATAAGTATATTACACATAAAGCAACAGATATAATGGCATAGTTAGTTAGTTCAAAATTTTTAATTTTTAAGAGTTCTTTCCAAAAAAGGAACAGGAAGAAATGAAGATCATTATTACAAATTTAATTATGGAGCATGAAATTGAGACAGAAAATTCAAGAGTCACAGATTGAACTAATAGCTGACTGAGTTTGTAGCCAATGGACTAAGGCTATGTGATCTTTTATCATTACCATTCAATGACAGCTTCATGGAAAAGACCCCAAGAACCACTTATTTACCAACTCTTATTGTTTTTAGAACTAATAGTATTCCAAATCAAAATTACTGCCTTCTGCCATTTAAACCCCAGCTAAATACCTATACATATCATACACATCAAAGAAGTTTCACAGATTAAGATTTTATACCAGTTCTCCATTGAATATAATTATTATGTTTTGCAAACTAATATACTAATAAAAATAATAATTATGGGGGAAGTTTCACAGATTTTTACGAGGAAGCTGATACTGTTTTAATGGCCTACCAATCAAATGATTGGTGTCTATTTTTTTAATTACACTTTCTCTTTAGATGTTTCCTTTTCTTCATGTTCTGTGGTGCTGTTCGTCTCTGTCTCTCCCAATGCTTCCTTCAAGTATTTTTTGCAATGCTGGGCTACTGATCACAAATTTCCTTAGAGATTCTTAGTCACAAAAGATTTTTACTTCACCTTCAATTTTCAGGGATAATTTTGCTAGATACAACATGTCTTTTGAAGCTGCTGTCTGTTGAAGCTTGAAATATTTTATTCCAGGCTCTCCTGGCCTTTAAAGTTTGCATTGAGAAATCAATGGTAATTCAAATGGGTTTGCCTTTTATAATGTCTGTTTTCCCCTTGTTGCTTTTGATATTCTCTCCTTACGTTGTTTTTCTGATGTTTTGATTATGTTGTGTCATGGCAAGTCTCATTGCTGGTTGAGGTTATTTGATGTTTATAAGCTTCTTGTACCTGAAAATTAATTTCTTTTCCTAAACCTGGTAAATTTTCTTGCATACTTTCAGTGAATAAACCTTAGAGCTTCGGTGCTGCCTTCTGCTCTTTTTCACCCATAATTTTGAGATTGGTTCTCTTTGAATCATCTATCAACTGTAATGTGTTAGCTGTAGATTTTTCATGGATTTATTTTATCAGATTGAGAAAATTATCTTTTATTCTTACTTAGTAAAAATGTTATTGCTCTTACATTTATACAGAAGTATATTAGACTTTTGTCAAATTTTTCTACATCCTTTGCGATGTTCATGTGGTTTTATCATTATTTAATATGGTATATTGTGTTATTATTTATATGTTAATATCAATCATGTAATCGAGCAATAAGTTCCTCTGACATATTCATAGCTTCTTTTACCTGTTGCTAATTTCAGTTTGCTAGGATTTTGTTGAGGACTTTTGCGTCAGATCCTTACAAGATATCAATCATTTTTTAAATGTCTTAATCTTGTTTTGGTGTCAAGGAATATTGATTTATGGAATAAGTTAGGAAGCATTTTCTCCATTTTATTTTATGGAAGAGTTTGTGGAGCAGTAACATACTTTTTTAAGTGTTGGGTAGAATTCTTGAATAAAACTACCTGAAACTAGACTTTTAAATTACTAATTTATTCTCTTTACTTTTATAAGTATATTCAGATTTTCTGTCCATTTTTGTCTAAGGTGTACAACTTGCTGACATATTTATACTATTGTTTGGAGCAATTCTTTTTCATTTTTACATCTGTAAAGTTTCTAGTGATGGTTCCTTTTTTAATTTCTGAATTTGATAATTTTCATTACTCTTCTTAGTCAAGCCAGTTACCGGTTTATTGATTTCATTAGCACTTTAAAGTCTAGTTTCATTGATTTTTACTACTCATATTCTTGATTATCAAGCAATAAATGTCATTAACAAACTACTATAAATTAAGTTGTATTGAAGAATGAGGAATACTGGGGATATAGTTCAGTAATAGAGTACTTCCCTAGGATCTTCAGGGCCCTGATTCAAAATTTAATACTGAAAAAGAAAATAAAATCAAACTCAAATGTATTTATATTGTGAGGGTTGCTGGGTGGGTGTGTTCATTGACAGAAAAGAAATCATTAGGAATCTATGAAAGAAAAATAGAAAAAATATAAAGATAAAAAATTATGAAATGTCTGGATTTAACTTTGGAAATGAATTGAAATTATATGAGAAATTGCAATTTAATCAAAGACAAGAGAAATACATCATATTTTTAAGAAATTTAAATGTTCTATTTCCTCTATGTGCCTCAAAAAATAAAAGGTTATAGTAGTATTTATAAATTTATAATCTAAATGGTATGTATTAAATCTTTTATAATTTTGTGAATATATAAAATTTCTATCAAAATCGTGAGATATTTTATATACTTAAATTGTTAGTTGTATTTGATGAAGTCTATATTAAATGTGCCTCATCTATTTATAATATAAAGTAACACAACATATTAATTATATAATGTAGATATTATGACACATCTGCAGCTAGTGGTCCATGAAGAATTTCAGTTAAATTTATTGCAAAATTCTGGATTTAGAATATTTCTGACAGTTTCCTTGATCTTTTCAGCTATTATGTAATTCTAAAAAGGGAATCAAATTTAATTAAATTTAGCAAAAGAAAGAAGCTTGGTAAAATAACAAATTCTAACAAGAATGACGTTTTAAAAAAATAAATGATAAGCACTTTACTTTTTTCTATTCCATTTATAATATTTGCTCCTTTTAGCAGAATCATAGTGATTTTTTAAAAATAATTTTGACACTTAACTTCCTTGAGAATCTACAGTGATGAAAAAGTAAGACAGTGACTGTCACTGGGAGAGAAATCATTAGACATGAAACACAGCCTTATGCAATATGGAGGTGAAAAGTCTGTGTTTTGACTACTCCAAATGGTTAGGGAAACTTAACTGAGAAATAAACCAGAGTCTAATAAAAGGATAAATAAAAAGCTCTATATTGAATGCTTCTGTAGTAAAAGTAAATGAGTCCCACACTCAAAATTAGATCAATTTAAAAAATGATAAACCACATTAAATATCATGAGAGAATATACCACAATGAAACAAAAGAAGGGTTAATACCTAAGAACAACTTAGGGAGAAAAGATTTATTGTAGCACACAGTTTCATCAGGTGTCATTTGTTTGTGGGTGGGTGGAAAAATGGTGGAATCACCAGGTAGGATCACAGCTGTTGCTGGAGCCAGACGTCCTGGGGCGGGGGCAGAGCCAGAGCTCCAGCGGCAGAGATCCTCATAACTTGATGGTGTGGAGAGAAATTGAGAGGAAGGGCGGGAACCAGCACACACCCCTGCAGGTCAAACCCCAACCACCCACCCCTTCCAGCCAAGCCCCACCTCCCGCCCTACATAATATCAACAAGATCATGAGGCTTGTGGGGGACACTCCAGATCCAAACTCCAACAGTCACCATGGGGGAAAATCGCCTGGGAATTTTCTATCTCCATGGAAACAATTTTTCTGGCCTTGCTTTTAATCACAGTTTGGCATAATTTCAACTATTTGAAAACCCCAACTTTCTTTGTTAGGGTCCATATCAGCTCCTTAGCTTAGCTGAGCTGAAGATATCATCTCTTTTCTGCATGAATCATTGCCATATGTGTTCTAGTAGGATCATTCTGGATTTTATCTTTCTGAATTTGTTCTTCATTTTCAATAAAGGAAGACTTCATTTCCTTTCAAAAATTTTCACGAGTAATTTTGCTTATTGTGCCGTATGTAGCATTTCTGTATTTGAAAGAGCAGGAAGCTTGTGCCTTTCAATGAGCCATCCTAGAACTTTACATTGTCTAATTGAAAGAAAAGCAAATACTGGTACAGAAATGCGACACATGTATCTGTGGAATTACATCTAAATAGCTTTTAAAAACAAGTAACTTTCGGGAAAAAAAAAGATCAAGCATTATGCAAATGTATGCAAGACATAAATATATAAGCATCTTTATCTCTAAATGGCAAGACAGACTTTTATCTATGGCTAATTTGGGTGAATAGAATTAAGAAATGAGGGGTCTTTCACTTTTCTATTTTGTATACTTTCTTATTGTGTAATTTTGCACATAATTATTTTCAGTAAGAAAACAATAAAGCTTGTAATAGTTTTAAGATAAAGGTTTCTGTTATTTCCTGATTGGTATCTTGATAGTTTCTATCAGTGAGAACTCTGTAAACATGAAAGCACGTTTTATCGACATGGTGCAGCCTGTGTGGGAGTCAGTTCCAGGAGCCTGGCACTGAAGCAGGTGATGGAGTGGGGAAAAGCAGACCAGATCTCCAAGGCTTGCGGAACAAAAGGACCACGCCGAGCAGACCGTGACTGCAGCAACCCGTGGGACTGTCGTAGTCAGCTTCTGTTTTCATGATTGTGTCAACTTCATGGCATTTTAAGTCTGCCATAGAGGACCATAAATTTTTGCAATTTGTAAAATATTTATTGTAAGTTGTAGATATGCCAAATCTTGTCTGCAAATGAAGGTAATGGGTAAATTTAATTTCCTTCTCACAGTTAATACTAGCTTCAATTGTGGTAGTCACCGCTTCCTTTTGAATTTTTTTATTATTGGTCTCTTACAAGCTATATTTGACTCCTCATAAGAAATGAGTGCTTATAATAAATTTTCTTCAACCTAAGTTTTTCTACTTATTTTTGACTCTACTTATTTTTGACTCTAGATGTAGTTCATTTCTACTTACATACAACATAAGTTATACACATTTGCAAGCAAATGTGTATTTTATTAAATTTCAATGCATTAGTGGATCCATGGAAAAATTCTTGCTGTATATACACACTGATTGAACATTAATTCAAACCACATTATTCCCCTGCAGGGTAAAATAAAATTTGTTAGCCTCTGTGTTTTGTAATTAACTAGTTACCCATTTATTTCTGGCACCTTAGTCAGCACTTAGTTCTAGGCAAATGATTTTACACTGAAAAATCCATTAACTTTCTCTGTGGGGGGATCGTTTTCTGTAAATTAAATTGCCTAATTATCTTATTCTTTGGAAAATGAATTCTGAGCTTGCCTCCCAAAAGCTTAACCGAAGTATTCTTTTAAAATAAACTGCTTACAGATTGCTTCATAAAGATACCAGGTTCCACTTCCTATTTCTTAGACCAGGAGTGAGGCTGTGTATTCTGTGAAGCAGATGACTTATCAGGGCAAAAGTGTTACTGTGTTTTACTGGCATTCACTTGCCTTTAGCCCAGATCCTGTAGGTAAGTAGCTCCTGGGCCATCAGAACATGCTCCGTTTTCCTTATAAGCTGCCTGCCATCACAAAGCCCTGGGACAAAGAGTGTGATGTTACTTCCTAAATCAGCATCCTAAACCAACAGGGAATAAGCATACTCCCCAAAGAGGAGTTGAGAGGCTTTGTTATTCAGGGCACATAGTGATGTTCATTATAGCTAGTACTTAATATTCAGTCCATAGCGACAGAAATGTCTTCCTGGGTGTCGCATTGTTTTTAGGTACATGAATGTGTGGGCTTTCCAGACAAGGTGCCCCAGCATAAGCCTCACAGTCATGGGCAGCCACGGTGCTGACAGCTGGAGGTGAGAGGGGAAGAATTAAGAACAGATGTGAGCTGGTAATGTCCTATTTTAGGATTTTCTCAACCTTGACTTTTGGCCACTCGAATAAACTGTCCTTATAACCAGAGAGAGAGAGAGAGCGAAAGTAGAAATCTCCTGCCTACAATGTAAACAAATACTAAAAGGGATGTGTTTTAGAAGTTGCTTCTTGAACTTGACTGTCAGCTTGAGGAAGGGTTCTGAACTTTATATAAATAGTTTTTGTAAAGGAATAGATGAAAATCACACATTGATTTTGGGCATTTTTATTTTGAGTGAACAGAATAGGGTTGTCCCTTATTCAGTAATATTTTATGCACACGGATTTAATAGTAGAGTACATAGATATTAATTATTTGATGTATTTGGGGTCTTCACTCTAGTTTTGATAGCTAACATTGAAGATGAAGAATTAAAGAATTGCCTTTATAAATATTGGATAGCTTCCAGCACTCCGGAGGCCGAGACAGAATTACCATGAGTCCAAGGTGAGTTGAGGAACAGCCTGGCCTATAGAGAGAGAGACCCTGTCTCAAAAAAAAAAAGGATAGCAAATATCTGTTATATTAATTTTAAAAGTAATGAAATGTGTCTATCCTGCAATAAATTAAATTTTTGTTTTTGCCAAGCCAACAGAAAATGTCAGCCAAGAGCTATAATTTTCTCCTCGCACAGGTACCAGTGTGAATAATTAGCTAACTGAAAACGTTTCGTGTAGAGATAGATAAACATAAAAGTAGAGATAGAAGGGGAGAGAAAAGGAAGAAGATCACACAGGCGGGAGACATTTTTGGTCGTGTAGTAAAATTTTTTTTAAATGCAAATGAAAATAAGTTAATACAATTAGACAACAGTGCCAGTGGCAGTTTGTGATTTTATTTCTTATTATTAAGGTCATTGATTGTGCCATGTTTTGTTTTTTATATGAAAATTAGAGTCAGTGAGGTACCGCTGTATATATGTACCGGTATGTGTGAATATCTCCACATTCGTAGTACCTATAATGGAGTACTAGTGAAATGCAGTAGTACAGAAAAAGACAAAAAAACAAATCGCTACAAGCCCATCCTAGATAAACAATGTTAGCGATCTGCAGAGCTCAGATATTCAGAACATGCCAAAGAATTCCGCCACCAGGAGGACTAGGGAGCAGTTCCAAAAGAAGAGACAGATGGCAGGGATTTGAGCCACGAGGAAGGTGGTTTTCTTGTGCAGCGGCAGAGGAGGGGAAGGGTCCATCATGAGAGACAGCCCTGAAGTAAAACAGGGTAAGATCAGATTAGCATTTCCAGAGTTATCCTGCTGTTGGTGGGCGTGACTGAAAAGGAGGTCCTTAGGTTTGGACAGGTGAAGTAAGGGTTGGGGGTCCAGGGGGAAGATGATGACTGCACTGGCTTGAAGAGGGAGCTGAGGGGTCTCAAGTCATTTCCACGTGTCTAGACTGGGTGAATGTTAGTGTCATTGACATAGGTAAGAAATATAGGAGAATTTTATTTTCAGTCTTTCAGTAAGGTTGTTCTTTAGTTTAAAGGTAGTTTTGGAGATATCTTATAAATTATAAGAAATTATACATTGACATGGAATTGAAAAAGAGGACAGAAAATTCAGTTTTGCAATTTAAAACTGCTTAGGGAGATATAAATTAACAAGAAAGGAATATAATTGGAAACTTGAGAAATGGCAAATTAGTCACATAGCAAATAATCATTTTTTAAGTTGTCATAACAATTTGTGACCCATCTTAGTACAGAAGATTCACCTACATGAAAAGATAATCTGGCTATGTTTTTATGCTTTGATGGGTCTAAACTCCTCACAGCCAGGGACTTAGAAGATTTCAGAAAGGAACGAGTTAGGTAAATGTTAAAACATAAAGAGTGACAGGCGCTGTGATGTAGCAACCTGGAAGCAACCTGCGTGGCCCTGATGTGAAAGGAGGCGGGCAAGGTATGGGTTGGACTCAGGGATCTGAGGCCCTGGCAGGGCTTCTCACCGCCAGCCATGTAAAGAAAAGGAAGCTGGATTTCCCGTGAGGTCAACAGAGGTGTGCACCCTAGAGGCGATGCCAGGCCGCAGGCGGCACACCAGCAGATGCAGCCCAACGAATGAGTTGAAGTCAGATGATAGAGAGCCTTCTCCTTTGCATTAAATGGTTTGGATTTGCTCCATAGTAGTAGAAAATTATGGCAGATGTTAAGCAGAAGAGCCACCTGTTTCTTTTTGTTTGCTTTGTGTGTGAAACTAGCAGCATTCTGGATAGCATCTATAGGTAGAAACATTAATTAGACTTAGGGCGGAACACACACACACACTTAGAGGTAAAACAGAAACCATCCTCACTGACTAGTGTGCCCTTAGATTTGCACCCCAAAAAGAGCATGAAATGTTATAGCTACGTATTCTGAGCATGAACTCTCCTTTCCCTGTCCGGTGCTATTTCTCAAGTTGCTCCCAATCCGGGACCTAAGCTAGCACAACAGATGTGCCTTCATTTAACTATTGAGTGAAGTAAAAGCACTATGCTCTTTGTAAGTGAACTTGATGTTTAGGCAAAGCATCCTGTTTTGTGTTTTTTCATATTTCAGCTGTTCTTTTAAACCAATCAAGACATTTACTTTCTTTCAACTTTCAGTAAATCATTCCTGCCATTTGACCCTGTGGTGGATACTGTGCTCAACCTCTGCACCTCTGATAATTTGGAAGTCAAATGGAAGATACATATATAAGTTCAATGCACACGTATACTTGAAACACTGGTAGGGCTACAGAGGACTCTAGGACAAAAATACAGCACTGTGTTTCCTAGACTAGTGTGTGTAGTTTCTCATGAAAGACTTTATTCTATGAAGATAAGCCCATGGTGCACAACTGTATTGTGTAAACTGCTTATTTGTGTGTATGAGTGTGTCTGGCAGGAGTCACCAGTGTGTGGGGTCCTTGAATGTTAAGATTTGAAGTTGGCAGTTCTGGGGAGAATTACCGGGGAGTGAACCCAGGGCCTTGGCAATGAACTTCATCCTCTGTATATTTCTTTTTAAATTTTATTTATTTATATTTTTGAAACAGGATCTCATTAAATTGCTAATTTATGTAGTTACCCAGGCTGGGCTTGAACTTGCAGTCCTCTGCTTCAGCTCCCCAGAGTGCTGGGATTACAGGTCTGTGTCACCAGGTTCAGTAGGGTTTTGCTATTTTTATACCTAATAGCTTAGTATCTGAAAATGTTGAAATGCCTGTTAAATGTTGAAACAATCTTGAAGAATTAGGATATCTACTTATATTCTAACCTTGAGAGTTTACATAATTACGAGACATGTGTACAAAGCCATCTTTGCTGACATACGCTATAATCTTTTGGAAGATACATCTTCTGAATGGCATAGTCCATTTTGACTTTAGGTTATTATATAGCAAAGTGATGCCGAGTTTTTTTTTTTTTTTTAAAAAGTGTGACTCTCTTTCTTTAAGGGACAATTGGCCTAAACAGACTGATTTAACCATCTCCTTCTACAGGGACCCATGCCTGTTCTAACACTTTAATCACGTAATACTACTGACTCTACCCCATCCTTGGTACTCTCATTAATTAACATTTTTTTTTCACAGAAATCATCTATCCTGGTAAGATACCCAGGAAAATGTTTACCAAATTAAAAGAAGAACTTGATTTAAATACTAAGTTCACATTTGAAGTAAGGAAGTATGCACAGATGGGTGAAATGAATCCTAGAACTATACTTCCCTATATATATATTTTTTCAAAAAAACATCCTTTTTATATTGAATGGTTGTAATATCTCTAAATATATCCAGGTCTACTTAGAAGAAATTGTGTTAGAAAAATAAAAGCATTTAAAGAAGCTATGCTTACTGAGTCCATCATAAGGAAAGATCAGGGTTTTTAACAAAAGCCTTTAGGAGTTTCAAATGAAAATACAGATTTCTAAAGAGTTTTTTAAAAAGTGTTTTCTTTTCCTCAAAAAGGGTGATCCACATACTCCCAGTGCCATAAAAGGAAAAAAAGAACTCAAATGAAAATGTGAAGTAGGAATTTTGGGAGGGCTCACGTTCCATATTTGGAATTATCCTCTTCAGAATACTAAAGTTAAAAAAAATAATGGGGACAGCTCCATCAACACAGCACGTGCTTGATGTTTCATCCTGTTGCATTGGTAATTAAAGTTTCTGGCCTTAAAACTGTGTCAGATTAACAAGGAAATGGATATGGCATGCAATGCTTACTTTACTGTTGAATGTTACAACAGAAGTATGGGTACATTTTTGTAAGGAATACAGGAGGATCCAACTACATTGAAACAGAATAAGCAAGTAGAGGAAAAGGGAATTAACACAATTTAGCTTCAGAGAATTTGATTTTTTTGCACAGTATTTAATAGTGACACAAAAAAGGATATCTGAACAAGAAATATCTGTACTTGATTAAAATTTCAGACAAAAAGATTAGCACATAATCTCAGTCTGCATACTCTTAATCATGTAAGGGCAACATGTACCTTAGTAACCTAACAACTTTGTGCCCGTCATTTTGTTGTTTAATAAAAATGTCATTACTTTTCTACTTCTGAAGATCTTTAGTGCTACAATAAAATTACTCCAGTTTTCATGAACTTTAGTAAAGGCATTTATTGGCTATTTATTTTTTGAAATGACTATATTATTTCAGAAACACAAAAATAAAACACAATATGAAGGAGCATTGAGAATTCAACCTACTAGAAATGTGACAATTTGATGACCTATTTTTCTCATCTTCTGATGGGGTGCTACACTTGAAATCAGCAGATACTCCAAATAGGTGCTTAGAACCTGCTGGCTCAAGATTCACTCTGGAAAATATAATGTTTTATAAGTAAAAAAAAACTTTCTGTTTTGTGTACTATGCCGGTTATTTCCAAGTGTGGAAATGGGCCTATGCTAGAATTAGGGACAGTAAAAATGGACAGGTGCCAGTTCTGCCCTTGATTTGGGTCTCCTTGAGCCAAGGAACCAAGTCACCCTGTGAGCTCTGGTTTCCTTCTCTCAAAAGGGGGAAAAAAGATAATAATCTTACAAAAAAATAAATAAAAATAAAGTAAAGAAATGGGACCCGGATTCTTAAGGTTCTGTGCTACTAGTAGAATAGGGTTTCATTACCAGAGAAAAATTGATACCAGAAAAAGATCACTTATTAATTCATTTAAAATTAGATGTACTGCTTCATAGTTAATGAAAGGTTTGATGACAGTATTTCTTTAAAATTAAATTAACAATTATTTTAAATGATTTTTATTTTACTTAAAATTTTTAGCTTGCTATTGTATAATCTCATTCTAAGAATAAACGTATTTCCTGTTGTTGGACTGAAGGATGAATGTCATGGCTTACTACAGGGGAATGTACTGCCAGTGTCTTCATTGCACATTGATTTTTTAGTACTTTCACAGAAGTGGTTTGTTTTCAAAATTTTCTCAGGATTTTGATAAAATTTCCAAGATTTTCTCAACTCCTCGACATTCATATATTCATTGGAATTCCTGCTAATCTCACCCTTCCTATTGATTCTCATCTTTTTGTTTTTCATTGTTAGCTGGTCCAACTCAATCTGACCCTCATGTCTCAAGGAGTAGGCATAGTATTTCTAGTGTCATCTAATCCACTTCCTCTATTTTCCCTTCAGATAATCCTTTTTAAAGTGCAATTTACGTTTTTCCCCCATATCATCAGTTTCCAGAAATCTGACTATCGTGGGTAATGAGGCAGGAGAGTAAGTCTGAGAGGGATACTCAAGTGCAGGTTGATTTGTGTGTAGGGTCACTTCATTGGCAAGTGTCTCTGTGTCCCACTTACATATGTTTCTCTGCTCAAACCTGAAATGCCTAATTTTATAAGTGAAAAACTGGAGAGTACGTTCATCTCATACAAATTCTGTGATCCTCCCTGTGTGCCTATGATATAGGAGTCTTGCCCAGGACCAGTTTGCTGCCTTTTGGAAGACTTCTATCGAATTGGTACACAGGTTCCACACACCAGCAGCTTCCAACCATCTCATGAGCCCTTCCTCCTAGAGATTGAGGGAAGAAAAGAAAGTGAGAATAGAAGTTAGAGAAGAGAGGGAGAACATATAAAGGAAATAATAAAAGTACAGTGCACATTTGAGGAACCCAAGTAGCGGTCATAGCAGAATGGGTTTGTATTTGTAGGGCAATACTAAGCGTTTTTGTAACCTCAGTGAAGGACATCGGTGAATCACAGAACTCACCATAGCATTGCTTATAATGTCACCTGGCAACATGGACTTAGGCTAACTCTTTGATTTTACCAGTACGTGGGATTTTTAAAGGGGCTTAGAGTATATTATCTTATGACATATATTTGCGAGATTTTTTTAAACTGAGTTGTTAGATAGGTCCAAAGGGAACAATCATGTAGAAAAAGCCAGAGTAGCTTGGAAGACGATTGAGTTGTACGTGAACAAGTAAGGTCGAAGTTGGCTAATTAAGAGTTTCACTCCGGATGCTCCTATGAGGCATTTAGTACACTTTAGAGATGTACCACTAAATGGCTTTGGTTATATTTTAATGCTTTCTGTATTTCAAGGACATCTTTAATTTTGTATATACCATTAGTGATTTTGAAAGTCATGCTTTTAATTTTATCACATATCAGATACTATTTTTGTAAAGCATTAGGTTATTGAACCTTAGCTAGTAGTAAGAATTTACTAAATATTTAATGTAATGACTGCTAGGTAAGTCTGTAATGTTGAAACTTAGAGTTTGGGTTTTCATGGTGGCTTTATCACTTTAGTTGTATTACACTAAGAAGCTTAATAGATCTCATAAAGATTTTAATTATTAAACTGTAAAATGTTTTCTATATGGAGTAACTGAAACAATGTATATTTTATGTTTAACAGAGAGTAGACGATCACTGTTAATAATTTACATTATAATAACAATACATTTTATAAAGGGTCAAAACTTTTTATAATCCTTTTTTAGAACATTTCTATATTAGAAATTCTAATAATATAGAATTAAATTATTAATTAAAATATAAAGTAAAAATATTTAAATGTTGAACTTGGGGAAAGGATTCTGTCAATAACATCTTGCTCATGGGTAGAAAAAATTTCATGCAAAAGGGAAAATAATCTTTTTTTCAGTTTTGAAGTGTATTCAATCTCTCTTGAAGTACATAACTGTTATTATAGCTTAAAACAAGTCATACATAACAAATAAACAAATGATGTGTTTGCTGCCATAAAATTTTATTTAAAAAGACAGAGTTGGCCTGTGGGCTTTTCCTTGTCAAGTCTTGTAGAAAGTCTGTTTTCTCTTCCCCTTACATAATTATCTTTTTCAAACAAGTTATCTACCTGGTTTAATGGCTGTTAGAACTAGGATATGTTTTTCTATATCAAGATCTTCAATCTTCACGTACTTCCCCTTACTAAAAAAATGCGTGTATGTAATTAACTCAGTATCACTTAAGAGGTTTCTTAAAGAAGAAAGCGAATCCAAGTGTGAAGCAGAATAAGTGATTAATTACAGGTTTTACCACAGACACAGTAGGAGCTGGCTGAATAATTTGAGGCTATTGCTACATCTAGTGTTCTGTGGAAGTTCACAGATAAGGGTGCCAAGAAAAAAAGATGGTCAAGAAGTAGGGGAGAACAAAGACAGGTGGAACCCATGCTGACCAACTGTAACCTTGCTGCCCACTCCCTCCCAAATTACAGAAGACCATCACCTTCAGAGATGCCTGCCAGCTACTGCCCTAAGCCTGAGTTACAGAGCATCACGGCAGACATGCAGCAGTATCTAGGCAGGCTGTGGGCCCAGACACCACACCTCCTGGGCCTTCTAACATAAGCATGGCTAAGGTCTCATGTCCTCTTTCCAGATCTTCTGTGGAGCTCACCTATGGCCATTTTTGTCCTGGAGCTATGCCGGACAGGAAAACAGGGAAAAGTTTTTTCTGACCAAAACTGACAGAATCCTACAAACTCTGCTGCCGATTGAGAGGATTCTGTGCAAAGAAGGGTAGTATTGGTCAGTACCATTGAAAAGTTAAAGCTGCTGCCCTCTCTTCAGCTTCTAAATAGCTGGGTATCTGACTTTAGTGCATTAGGAGCAGTCTCTGGAGCACCCGTTTTCCCTCCAATAACCACTTGAATAACTGAAGGAAGCTCATGGCCATTGCCAGCCAGGCCACCAGCACGCAAGCTCTATCGGGCCCTTTCTTGTCAGTCTTTCCAAACCCAGCATTTTCTTATTCCTTATTCCCTTCTGTTCCATTTCTCATCTTTCCTCATATTCTCCAGTGATTACCTGGGAACTTGTATTTCTGTACATCGCAGACAGTTATGTCTCCTTGGAGCTTCAGAACCACTACCACACTCCAACCCTGAGCATGGCTTAGACACAGAGTTATTGGCTATGGCCAGCAGATGCAGTTTCAATGCTGAATCTGGCTTAAGGAAACTTAAGTTTTGGGATGATCTCAATAGTGTGCCTTAGTTACTTTATACATTCTTTTTCCTTTCTTAATGCTTCCAGCTTATCCTTATAATGCTTCTATCAAACATATACTTCCTAACCATGCTAGTCAGGGTCTAATCACAGTCAACCATTGTAAATATAACAGCAGGCTGGAGTCCTACCTAAACAGAGTGATGGAGTAACTGTCAGAAGTCGGTAGCGTTCTCTTATGCTATCCTGTGGTTAAGAGGACATGCTAATAAGCAATACAAAGCACACTCCTTGCAAATGTATTTGTTGCATCCATTATTACTTGAAGTTCCCTTCTGTAACTTCTTTCCCCCCATTTTATTGATATATATATAAGTGCAAAATTTAAGGTTTCCATGAAGTTTATCATTTTGTGAACCTATGTATCTTGTCAAGGTGACAAGGACTTTCCCACTCTCCTTTTGTCCCTCCTCCTACCCACCCCTCCATCCCTCCCCACCCTACCCCCCTATTTCACTTTGATTTTCATTTTAAGTTCCATAATAGCTGTGATCTGTAACTTCTTTACAGCTTGGAACAATCCTTGGCACAAATTTCAAAACCAGCAAGTTAGTTCAGATTTTTTCCCCTGATAAGTATAAACTGTATGAAATAAACCTTTAATTTGCTGTGCAAAAGGATTCCCAAGCCAGGTGCTCAGGCATCATGGAAGCTGGCAAAAATGTGGAATCTCAGTACCAACCCTTGAGTTGCAGAATCATGATCTTACACTTTTATAAGGTCATTTATCAGTTTGTACTTTAAGTTATGAGAAGGACTGATTTAATTCTTGTAGTGTCATTAGACTGGAATTCGCCATATAGTACTTCCACAAGTCTTCAAAAACATTCAATGATATGTTGCATGCTAAGTTTCTGCACAAAATCTTAGGGTAAAAGGAATTTCCTGTATTGAAATGAATAGCATATGTTTGTTGCTCTCTGATTGGTCTTTAAGATCGATGGAAAAAGTTTTAGCCAATCAAGGCTGCTATTCCACAATTAGGGCTGAACCTTGGTGAAAGGAACTTGTCTGCTCTTGGAATTAAAGCCCTAAAAGCATGGATTAGTGGACTTCAATAACCCTGACAATGCCTTCTTAGTGTAATTCTTCCTCCATGTGGAGGGAGTACCCTGTGCCTTTGGCTGGACCCAGATCTCTTAGTCCCAGGGACACATTTAGCTGTTGGCATACCTCCTTCCAGCGCAATGAGGGTTTTTTCTTTTTCTTTTTTTTTTTTTTAGGCTTGCTTAAGTTGTTCCTAAGTAAATCCCCACAAGGGAATATCCTTTGAGATCCTTGTAGTCATGGAAGAATCCATTTCAGTCTTCTCTCTGTGAAACTGAACATAGCTAAGGGAGAACTGTGTATCTGTCCTTTAATTTAAACATAGTGTTCAACACTGAAAGACTCTGAGTTGTTCTGAACCCTTCTGTGCTTACGGTGCTGTTGGTCACATGAATGTAGGTAGATGCGTACAAACGAGCAATCTTATAGATCATGGTGCATGAGAAAGCAGCACTTATATAACACCGGAAAGACACATAGGGAAATTATAATCTAGTCTTTTAGGACATCTGAATGTCAAGGGTGGCTAGCTGTTCATTTATGTTGCTGACAAAGACTTTAGCGTATAAATCCAACGATTAAGTTTTTTGTATCTGCTATGAAGGCAAATGTCAATTTTTGAACCCTGAAATAATGATAGATGCAAAGTAATAACAGTTTTTCAAGCAAATAATTAAACCACGCTCTTAATGATAATTGAAGTTCACAAGTGAGCTCATTTGTCACTGGCATTTTTTGTTTGAAGATATCACTAAAACAATAGGCTCACTATGCATGCGACACTAGTCACCTGACATTTGCACTCCAGAAACACATAAAGATGATTGGACTTTTGGAACTGTGTTGTGGTGTCATTATAAGTATTATTTCCGGGAAAAATTATGCAGAATATATTTTTGCATCATTTATACTGTACATTCTAACAAAAAAGAGTATATATAATCTTAACATTAATGATCTAAGGAAAAAAAATCAATTTCTTTAATCTACATTTTGATCATTATGTGTGCTACTTGGTTTCTTATCAGTTTAGAGAAATGTTGTACGCTCAAAGCTATTCCTTGGGGTACTGTTAAACATACTTTACTCCTGTTAGCCCAGATTTGACTATTGTGCTTTAGTGTCTCATAAACAATATGTTCGGGTTTTATGCCTGCTGTCTCTTCCTAAAAGCGCTAGGCTGAGCAAGATTGCACTGTGATGAGTATTGCTTTGAGTCTGACAGATTCTGTGTTTTAAAACAACCCAGATAATTATAATGCATGCCCTGCTTTCTGTATAGGGATGAAATTTGCCTCTCTGTTACTTAGTCTCTTGGGGCAGCTCTCAAGGAGTCTGGGATCTGCTTCTTCTTCAGCCCTTCCAATACTCAGACAGTTATCGCGGCTGCCCGAGCCTTTCCTTCTGCTCAAGGTTCTGATGGTCTGCAAATACTCTACCGTGCCCTGGTTTTGGGGACCTTCCATATCGCAGCCCTCCTGTCAAGATCAAATCTAGGTGGGGCTGTTGGCCTAGCACTGTAATCCCAGCACTGTGAGAGACTGAGGCACATTGATCCTAAGTGAGAGATACTGGGTAAATTGGCGGTTACATTTCAGGACAGTAGGTATCGAAGGCTTGGTGCTACTCCAGAGTTTTTGGGAACTCAGAGAGCTCTGCAGAAACTGCATGACTTCACCCCCCTAAGGAAGTGGGTCAAAATGGCTGTGTAGCCATGAGCAGAACATTCTTTCCATATTTGTTAGGGAAAAAGAAGGGATACAGTGAGTGGAAAACACTGATTACAGTGAATGATAAAATCATGAGACCTATGGGTGGGGATAATCACAAAGCATGAGTGTTCTTATCCATCACTGGGATTTTAGGCAGGTGTGGGGGTGACAGAGCTTCAGGCAAAGATGTGAATTCAGCAGATTCTGCCAAGGAACAATCTTGAGAAGAACAACTTATCAATCTTCAATATAGCAGGTGTACAGCTATTTTTAAAGCGAGCGTCTTTACAATAGTTTGGTTTATGGTAACCGTTACTCAGCCTTAGTAGAGGTAACAGAAAACAGACCAACACGTGCTCTCACAGCAAGCACTCTTCACTCTATGAGGCAGAAAGTCCAAATTTCAATTTATGGGTTATTGAGAGGGTGTTCACATTTATAGATTATTAAGAAGATCTACGCACTTAGCAACTTAGCAAGAATCTGTCTCAGGATCAGAAAATGGAGTTGAGGTGGGAGGTGACTTACCGCGAAGTCCCTTAGCGCAAACTCCCAAACCACACACGCACATGCACAACCCCCATACGTACACACATGCACATGTGTGCACACACACGTGCAAAGATTTAATCTAGTTAAATACATGATTTTATTGAACGTTGGATTCCGTCCTTTACCTCTTCTGTGTCCATACTCTTAGCTAAGTAATATTTTATTTAAATGTAGAATATACATTTGCTTAGTCCAAAATCCTGAATTTAGTCTATTTCTTTTCACTCGTTTTAGTTAATGAAATATAGGTGGGAGAGACACGGTGCTGGATTTGACACAAGAACATCAGAGGCTGTCAGGTTTCCACTCCGCTCTTGGGTTTCTGTCCCAATATGAAGAATGTGTGCCAGCTACATGTCTGATCCAAAGAGGAATAAGAAAAACATGGAACTTAGTTTTTTGTTTTAAGTTCCATAGGAGTTGTGGTCTGGGTCTCTCATATCAGCGAATCAAACATTCGATGTTTCCCCTTCTGCTTCTGACTCACTTCACTAAGCATGATGTTCTCAAGCTTCTTCCATTTGCCCATAAAAGCCTCCACGCTGTTGGACTTTATAGATGCATAGTATTCCATTGTGTATAAATACCAGAGTTTGTGTATCCATTGGTCTGTTGATGGGTATTTTGGTCACTTCCATATTTTAGCTGTTGTTAGTTGTGCTCCGGAGGGACAAAAGGAGTGGGAAAGTCCTTGTCACCTTGACAAGATATGTAGGTGCACAAAATGTTCAACTTCATTGTAAACCTTAAATTTTACACTTATATGTATCAATAAAATTGGGGGTTGGGGGAGAAAAACATGAAACGAACCCGGGTCCAGTCTGCCGCTTAGAGCCAGGCTCCAGTGTCTGTCTATCTGGGAACAGTGGGATTGTCTCAGATGACCTGCAGATGAATAGCAAAGGAATGTTCGCTGGTAATATAAAAATGAGACTTTTTGTTCAGCAACACTAGCTGACTAACATAGTTTGCTATAGTTAAAAGTCATGTGAGGGTGCCTGTAATCCCAGCACTCAGGAGGCTGAGACAGGAGGATTGTCATGAGTCCAAGGCCAGCCTGGGCTCTGAAGTGAATTCAGGACCAGCCTGGACCACAGAGTGAGACCCTGTCTCAAAAAAAAAAAAAAAAAAAAGTCATGTGAGGGAAAAAATTGATAAGCTGAGTAATACATTGTACCTACTTCTTTCTTTTTGCCACTTATCAGTTAGTATTACATTTGACTTTGTTTATATTCAAATTACAAACAAGTCTTGACTCACAATGTGAGTGGGGTTTTTTTGTTTTTTTTTTTTGTTTGTTTGTTTTTTTTGCTGAGGCCAGAGAATTGCCATGAGTTCCAGTCCAACCTGGGCTATGTGGTGAGTACAGGACCAGCCTAGAGCAAGAAATATGTCATTTTGCATTTATCTGTGTAATTTTTTGATTTATGCCAAATACCATTTGACCATTTTTATTAGATTATTAAAAATTGATGTCATGAAATAGCTGTGATGTTTCTTAAGGAAAATTATCTATGGTCAAGTAAGTTCTTAAAAGTATTTATATTGTATTTTTGTCTGGCAGATATTCAATAAGCTTTAGATGGCAAAAGTTCTGAGAGGTTCTGTGGCTCAGAAATCAAATTAAACTTTATCTACCTAATGTTCCTCAGGTTTATTTGGCTACTGAATTATTTTTAAGTGATATTATTAATATCCCCTATAGCTGATGCTCAGCTTAACATGCTTTGTGAATTCTTAAGCCTATCAGATGTTTTAATTTGATTCAGTTTCCAGTGATATGAACTGCTATACCTACATTTAGGTTAAGAGGCAAGTTGATGAAATCTTATCGTCCTCTAAGATAACCAATAAAAATGCCAAAAATTTAGTGTTGTGAGGAACTAGCAGAAATCTAACTTCATCTTGTTCCCTAACCCCTGACCATGTGATACTCCTGAACGTCATTGTTCATTCAGACACGATTCGCCTATCTGGTACATGATCCTACTCTTCCACTTGGCTCACTAAATTAAAATGAAAATATCATCCAGTGTTTTAAAATCAGAATTCTTTCTTGATTTAAAAAAATATGGTTGGGGGGGCAACAAAAAATAAAAATAAAAAATATGGTGTATATACAGCAAAGGTTTTCTCTATTGTACTTCTTTGGAATTTAATTTTTTTCCTCCATTTTATTAGTATGGATATGCAAAATACGGTGGCTATATTGAACTTGAGAATATTGTGCATGTAGATATACCTATATGCACAATATTCTCAAGTTCAATATATATGATATGTATACATATATGTTGCATCAGTTTAACATTCCTTTTCCCTCCCCCTCTTTGCCCTCTTACACCTTCCCTCATCTCCTGACTCCCAACATCTCTCTCATTTGACTCATTTATTTATATTCTGAGTGTCTTGAATGAGGGCAACCATATAATTGTAATAGCCTTCTTTATTCAGTTTGTCTCAGGTATGTGTCACAGTTATGGAAGTCTGGCTAACACATAGGTCATATAAAATCAGATAATACCCAAAATCTGATTTACTTCTCTAAGAAAAATGATCTCAAATCGTGTCTATCTGCAAATGACTCAATCCTATCTGTTTCTGTGGCACAGTAGTACTCTGCTATATATATATATCATGTTTTGTGTCCATCAGTCTCCTGAAGGACATGTTGGCATTTTCCATAATTTAGCTATTATTACTCCTACTGCTATAAACATAGATGTATATGTATCTCTGTTATATGGTGCTTTTAACCCTGATGGAAAGATACCTGGAAAAGGTATACTGGGTCAAATGGAATATGTATTTCAAGTTGCTTGAGGAATCTCCATACTGGTTTCCATAATGGTTTCACCGGTTTACAGTCCCACAGCAAGATAGAAAGGTTCCTTTCTCCCCTGCATCCTCGTTTTTGAGTTCTTGATACAAGCCATTCTCATAGGGGTAAGATGGTGTCTCAGTGTTGTTATGACCTGCATTTCATTACTCTACTGGCTAAGGATGTTAAAAAATATTCACGTATTTTCTGACTATTTTTACTTCTTTGCCTGAGAATGGTCAGTTCATTTCCATTGACCATATTTTAATTGAATCTTTAATTTTTTTCAGCTGCAGAGTAGATTCCTTGTAGATTGTTATAACTTGGACCTGAATTGCCTTATGTGCTGTAGTTATGGAAATCTGACTAACACATAGATCATATAGAAGCAGATAATACACAGAGAAATTCAGTATAATAGAGCACTGGTTAGTGTGTTTTATATATATATATATATATATATATATATATATATATATATATATATATGTTAAAACTTAGTGTGCCTTAGTGTGCTGATTTGTTCTCCATTTCATATTGACTCAGCATAGGTACAGAAGCTAACATTCTACCTACTGGAAGACTTATTTGCAATTCTGCTGTACTTTTTTTTTATAGTGTGGACTGAACCCTGGGCCTTTGCACAGGGCTACATCCTCGGCCCCTTGCATTGTTTATTTGAGAGAGGGTCTTGCTAAATCATTAAGTTGCCCAGGCTGAGCTCAAACTTGTGATCCTCCTCCCTCAACCTCCCAGAGGGCTGGGATTACAGGTCTGTGTCCCTGAGCCTAGAATATACTAGACGTGTTTAGTGTTGGTGTGTGTCTTGTTTTGATCTGTTTTGCTTGCAGTACTAGTATTAAACACATAGCTGCATTAATTCTATAGAGTTTTAACTTGTCAGAAAAATCTAACAGCAGTAGTATTTTCTTCCAAGTAGAAAAAGTCCAAATTGGTTCCTTTCTAAAGATCTGCTATGTTGGTAGTGCTTCCTCATTAAAATATTTCTTTGTATGATATGGCAAATAGGAAGTAAATTTATTTTCATATGTATAGACATTTGAATAAATATTAACTCTAGAACTGGGAACTATTTAAATAAAATTATGTTTATACAAAATCAAGTCAAAATGACATATCTAAAATATACTGTATTTGCAAAGAAGAACTACAAACCATTAAAAGTTGACAATGTCATGAGGTGAAAGTCATAAGAGTATCATAAGCTTATAAGTTTTCAGGTATAAGTATACCTTGGACTTACATGGCTAATGTGATGCATTCATATTCTTAATTATATTAAAATGCCAATAAAATGGTAATATACTCAAGTCAGTGTAAAGTCACTATTTGAAGCTAAAATTAATCTACGGCATTTACTTCCTGATCACTCTTTCTGTCAGGCTGCCCTCTGGTGTGGGCTGTTGCATTTGGCACTATGAACAGAGCAGTTTCATAGCCGCCCAGCTGTCACTGCCTGAATGACTCATGTTCTAGTGCAGCCTGCTCATGTTTCCAGTCCCAAGCGTGTTACGGGCCGCAGTATTGCACAGTGGACAAGAGTTTGAAATTGGCATCAGAGATAGATATTTAGCTTTCATCTTACGAAAGGCATGAAGTGGAAAATAAAATATAATTTGTCAGAATAGAGGTATGTAATTTGTAGCGCTCGTGCCTAGTAATGACGTTATCCTACCTCTTGCTTGAAGCTGAAAAGCCCTGATTGGGGCAACGACCATGCAGTGCTGGGGTGCCCCTGGAGTCTCGTATTTTTCTCTTTAAAATTTGATTTCCTAAATTGGACAAGTCAGGTGGCAATACATGTTTACTTTTTCATTTGGTAGAGTAACGTGACACATAGGGTTTTTTTTCTTTTCTACTAATTTATTCAACAAAAATGTGTTATTTGAACATGAAAATGGTTATTGTTGCCAAGATTTCCTGGGACCTGTATAATAATCTTGCTTTTATTCCTATCTCGCATTGAATGTGAGGTCATTTATTTATTCCCCGTGAAGTGTTCCAGTTTGTGCATACAAACACACAAATACACACACACACACACACACACACACACACACACACACACACCTCATTTTATATGCTATCCATCACCCATCTGCTTCTGTAGAAGTAATAATGAGTCAAGTAACACTATAGTTAAGTGGCAGTACTTTAAAAATGTTTTCCTGAGGGTTGGGCTTTAGGGTGCATTGCGAATGGGAGGCAGCGCTGCCCCTGGACCCCCAAAAAACATTGTGAAGGAGTAGAACTTCGAAACCAAAACCAAGCCATGCGATCCTAGGATTTTTGCTCTAAATGTGGAACAAAATTGCAGATGAAAAATTCTTGAAACTTAAGAGTCATTAAAATTTCTGTTTGATGTCATGTGTAGAGTGTCTTTTAGGTAAAGGAAGTACAACTTCTTACTCTTACTGATAATAGTTCAATATAATCATCTACAGCATCATTGTTAGACCTGTAATGTTGGGAGGTTTTGCTCAGGTGTTGTGTTTGGTGGACTCATAGAGTGCTAGCTAAAATGTACAGGACACTTGTTGTGTGCCCACCATTGTGCTAAATGAATGGTTTCCTTGACACGTGGCACTAATAGAAGCTGTATTGCCCGAGTCAATTTTTCGAAGCTGGTTGTCGTGGTACACATCTTAATTCTTTAATTTTTTACTTTTTGAGAAAGATTCTTGCTTTGTGGTCCAGCCTGGTCCTGAACTCATTGGATATCCCAGGCTAGCCTGAAACTCACTGCAATCTTACTGCCTCAGCTTCCTGAGAATTGGGATTATAGGCACATACCACCAGCCCCGGCTTATGTGGTGCTGGAAAATTGAACTCAGAGCTTTGCACTTATTAGGCAAGCACATTATCTGTACCATTTCCCCACGCCTCATATCTGTAATTCTAACACTTGAGAGACTTAAGCAGGAAGATGAAAGTTCAAGAACAGCCTGAACTATGGAGCAAGAGCCTGCCTCAAAACTAAATGAATCCTTATAATTAGTTAACCCAAAGATTTCTGTGAAAATCTCATTGGTGCAGAAGATTTGAAAAAACAAATTACATGTCAAAGTAACTTTTTGTTTTCATATTTATAAATTAAAAAGGCACAAAGATGTATACACATATAACTTGGCAATTTTTGTGGCCATAATAAAAATAGCTTATTAAAAACATGATAGTAAAAAATAATTTATTGAAGTATCTTCTCTTTTTCCTGTTTTATTGATATGCATAAGTACAATACATAAAATTTACATTGATCTTGAGTATTTTATGCACATATGAGTCATGGCAAAGTTACAAATCCTTTCCTTCTCTCTTTTCAGCCCTCCCACTTCCTCCCTATACCCTCCAGTTCTGATTATTCCCCGCATAAAGTTCTATGAAATAATTGTGATCTGGGTTTCTCATATCAGGGAAACCATTTGATATTTCACCTTCTGTTTCTGACTCACTTCACTAAGCATGATGGTCTCAAGTTTCCTCCGTTTACCTACAAAAGCCTCCAACCTATCTATCTTTATAGATGTGTAAAATGCAAATATGTCTCAAGAGTTTATGCATTCACATTTATCATTTATCTGATCATATAGAATATTAACAAATATTTGAAATGCATTTTTGGAAATTGAATACTTTCCTTACAACTTAATAGTGTAGATATTGGACCTTCATATTTAAAGCTTCAGAGAGTTTAGTAGAAATGCAGAATCTCAAGCCTCACTCAAATTTATGAACTAATAATTTGCATTTTATCAAACCCCAGATTAATTCATATAGTATACAGTTTTAAAATAAAGCTAAAATACATATATGTGATTTAAATATATACAGTTATTATCAGAAGGTGAAAAAGGAAATCTATAGTTCTTTGATCACAAATATGTAATGAATTAAGCCTCCCATCAAGTCAGTATATTACTTTTAACAGCTTGAAAATGCTTTCTTACAGATTTTAACTCAGAAATAAATACAATGTACTTTAAATTACATACTGCAAGTAAGAAACTGTATTATTACATGCATTGTAGAAAAGAGAATGAATGAGAAAAATTAAGGTAAGTTTACAGAAATTCCTTTATACTCAAAATTTGTTGTACCACTAGGGGGTGCTAATGCTTTTTATTTGCCATTTCAAACAAATCTAAAATAGTTTTCACAAAGCAAAGATTATGTGTGATATGTAAGTGAACCTCACATGGGAAAAAATTACATAGGCTATTCAAATGGAAATCTGGATTATAAGTTAAATGTGTTATATAATGTACTTTTGTTCATTAATATTTAAAAGCTACATTACATATTTCAGCTTATCTAAACTTTCTGGAAAGTTTAAAGCAAATATTTAGCATATGAATATGGAAGCCATTATGGTGGTATGAGAACTGATTCTGTCATGAGGCCTGCATCACAGGGGATCGGCATCTATGTGCCTATGGATATTTTCCATTGAATTTTCTGCTGTGGTTATGGGGACACCATCAACATTTGTTTTAAAATCACTTTAAAAAGGTAGGGAAGAAGACAGAAGGGAAGGAAGGAAGGAAGGAAGGAAGGAAGGAAGTCAGGTAGCTCGTTTGCCAAATGAGTTTTTGTACTAAACTCAAATTTTACATGAGACTTGCACATTTTCAAACCTATTTAGGACACTAATGCAAAGCATTTGAAGGCTTGTGAATGGGATTAAATAAGATTTACGATGTCAAGATATGGTCTACAGTTTCTGGTCTTCACATGGTGCTCAATGAGACCTTAAAGGAAAGTAATGTGACTTCATTTCAGATTCCTGCGTAAGCCTGTGTAACATTAGACATTATTTCAGCAGGAACCTGTTGGTTCAGATTAAACCTGAAATGCTACCAATGTGTTTCTCTTGCAGGACAGGCTAATATTTTTAGTCAGGGAAATATAATTGATGCAGTTGCCCTAATATATCTTGAACAGGCATGGTAATCCAGAAGGTGGGCTTCCTAAAGTTCCTAAAGGCACCATTAATATGTTTGTTTAAAAAAAAAAACAGAGCAAAATATTAGTGAAAGATATCTGGCTTCTGTCGATGAAATATGATATATATGTATGTGTACACACTACGCAAACACTCCAGTACTGATCCACAATGAGACGAATTTAAGAAGACGTTGCCTTGGTTTGCTGTCGCTTTGTCCCTAGGATATTACATGCCTTAGTGTGATTCGCCTTTCTGTCACTGTGACAAATGCCTGAGAGAATCAACTTAGAGGCAGGAAAGGGTTATTTTGGCTCGTGGTTTCAGCCCAGCGTGGCATGGCTCCATTGAGTCCAGTCCTGTGGTGGCACAGGATATCACCATAGGAGGACGCTCAGGGAAGCCATTCAGCTCATGGGGCCGGGGAGCAGAGAAAGATAGAGAGGTAGTGAGAGAGAGAAAGAGAGAGAAGGAGAGAGATTGGGTCTTGCTATTTCTTTCAAAGACACATCCTCACTGACCTAACTTCCTTCAGCTAGGTCCCGCCACTCCAAGGTTTCATCACCTTCCACTAACACCACAGTCTGAGAACCAAGCCTTTGACCCCCATGCTCCAGGAGGCATTTGGGATCCAAACCATAACATTTGTTGTTGTGATGTACATCACAAGTGTGTTTTAATTTCAAGCAGTTGCATGTGCACACGTGTGTGTGTCTGTCTGTCTGTCTGTCTGTCTGTGTGGGCCTTCTCACTGAACTACATTCCCAGCCCATTTTTTATTTTGAGACAAGGTTTTCCCGAGTTGCTAAATTGCCCTTGCTGAGCTCCCGCTTGCAAGCGTCCTGCCTCAGCCTCCTGGAGTCATAGTGTTACATGCCTGTGCCACTGAGCCTGGCCCAAACAATCGCATTGCTAACCAATTTTTTCATCAATTGCTCTTCTAATTATGGGGTAAAACTTTTCTGAGGGGAAAAAAGAAGAAAAACAACTGTATTGTGTAGCAGGTAAAAATGAGCCATCAGCCCCAATTCCTAGCCATGCTATAATACTTGGATTATCCTACTTGAGTACTCGCCAGTATCAGTCCTTAGATATTTAACAGGCAAAGCAGCAAAGATTTTTCTCTGCAGGGAGTAGCGCTCCCAAACATTTACAAAGCATCCATCTGTCTCATTATAATAGCACCGTAAAAATCTCCCAAAATTGTTTCAGAGATAATTTTTCTTGGTGTTAAGATTGAGAATTAAGCAGGGACACTTGTTTAAGTGGTTGCTGTTCCAGACTCTGCCTTCCAAGATCTTGTGCCCATGTGAGTCCATCCTGGCTTGAGGCCGTAGCAAACCAATTGCTCTACTGTTGACAGGGGCAGAAGCTGTTTGTCTTTGGTCCATCTTGACCTAAGTAGGAAGAAGCTGATATTCCTAAATATGGTTTATCAAACTCTGGGGAATATAAAGGAAAATAATTTAATAGAAGCAACATTTAAAATTTCACTTTTGTAAAACATTCTCATACTTTACAATGCAGATAAAAACTGAGCTATCCTGAGGCTGAACTCCATCTTTCTTTTGGTAATATAACAATGCATGAATTCCACAAGGCCTAGTGCCTCTTTTCGGTGGTTCCTCTTGGCTTTGCTATGAATAATACCTCTTTCTTGGCCAGAGGAACTTTGAGTAATAGCTTGACCTTATTGCCTTGAAGAACTGATCTTCTGCTTTGTCTTACCCCTGTGAAGGAAAGTCATAAAGACAACTTTCTTTCTTTTAAGTAAACAGAACATCTACTTGATAATTCAGCTGTGTTCTGTGGATTGGAGCACCAGCAGCATACCAGAGAGTTTCTGGAAATGCACACATCTGCACTCACCTGCAACCCATTCCCACTTAGGATCTGAAGGCCAGGCCTGCTGGACAGCTGCTTCCAAGGGCAAGGGAAGACTGAGGTCATGAATATTCGGCAGAAGATATCAAATGTGTGGCATATGTGTCGCTACTTTCTTCTTGCTGCAGCCTGACATTTAACAGCTGTCATTAAGTGAACATGGCCTTCTCCCCCTTGGTCCCAAACTTTGCCTGAGACAGATTCTCAACTCAGGACTTCAAGTAGTCCCTTCTGAAGAATTGGCTTAAGTCTGTTCACTGGCTGTCCCTTGTCTGAGTAAATTAGACTTAAGTTATCAGTTTTGTTCACTCCTAGAGAAATTTAGGACAAGTTGTTTTTATACATGGCGGCTTAGGAGAGTATTATGTTGTAAATTCATATGAAGTATACAAACCAGAGCAAATATGAAATGAGTAGCCATGGTTTACATATACCTTAAGTGAGAGAGTTCATTACCAGAACTGGAAAGAATAGTCTAAACAGAATGCCTGCAGAATAGGATTTTTTCACCCTGGAATAAAGAAATAGAATGTCAAAGGCTTTGGGGGTTATGAAAAAATTACCGCAGGCTTGTCTTTTAAAACCTAAAAGGATAGTAAGAAGAGGAAGAGAGAAGAAGAAGAAGAAGAAGAGAAGGGGGAGGAGAGGGAGAAGGAGGCTTAGGGTATTCATTTTCCATGTTAATAATTTCTCATTTATGTTATATTAATGATTAATCATTACAATTGGGCCTTTTAACTTTTTAACTTTTAAAATCCAGAAAATTTTATAGTAAATGCTATTAACACTATTTTAACATTATGCTTAGGGTGTTAATGAGCCTGATTCAAGTTCCACTTTAATAATTAGATTGCACAAAAGGACAGAGGTCACAAGATGTTAAGTGGTAGGGAATTTTAGTTTTTATGTCTGCCAGTATAATCAGCACTTAAGACTAATACAGTATGAGAAGATAAGCTTTATTACTTGAGCAAATGAGATATTGAATAATTTGTGTCAGTTATTAATTTTATATAGAATGCAGTTTTCTCCAGATAGTGGGATTTTTTTTTCTGAGTCTACTCCCTAGGTCTTGACATTGTTAAGATCAAGGATAAAATCTTGTTCTATTTTAAATTTCTAGTGTCTAGAACATGTTTGGAGCCCTACACAGTGTATTATGTAAGATTAAGTGCAGGAAACTCCTTAGCTATTTAAGTGCCGAGTGATTTAAGGCAGGGAATTCATGTAGAGAGGAGGAAAAGGCTTTCCTCAAGTTAGAGACTGTGGCTCAGTCTGAGAGGAAATTTGACAAAGACAGATTAACACGGGGAAGGCATTCAAATTTAGGTAATACATTTTATATCTTGTGGGTACCTTCGTAAAGAGGAAATGAAGAGCGAGAGAAAATAATAAAATTGTATATTTCTTATTCTGAGCTTGATGAAGTGGGTAATTGTGGAGAAGCATGAATTGGTAAAAATTATGGCTTAATGGTAATAAATTGGGAGGAACAGAGGAAGGCCTGTTTGTTCAGAGTTATGGCTGTGAGCCTATACCTGCAGAAATAAGAATGTTTCTTTCCTCTAAGTGTTGGAGGACATCCTCCTTTCATGAGAATCTTACGACTTGTGCCATAGTTTCATTGAAGATGTCCCTCCACAAACGCTTAGGGACTCAAAGGGTGTGAGGGCTTCAACTTCATCAATGGGTCAGCCAAGTGACGGACTTAAAATTTGATGACAATACTGGGAGATAAGAGAGGCTTGGATGAAACCTCCTTAGAGAGGGCCACTGAGGCAGGACCTTGGGGATGGCACCTAGTCCCTGTCCCCTTCCTCTGATTCTCATGTACTTTTCCACTCTGTTTATGGCTGCCATGATGTGAACAGCTTTTCTCTGCCATGCCCTTGCACCCTGGCGCTTCTACCTTAGAGCCTGTGGCCATGAACCGGAACCTCTGAGTCCAGGAGCCAAATCAATCTGTCCTGATCTAAGTTGTTATTCTCAAATGAGGTATCATTGGGTAACACAATTTGCTTCAGAAGAAATTCAGAAAATCTTCCTGGGGTCTTATGATGTCTGGGGGGAAAGTGAAGGGAATGTAGAGTAACCCTCTGCTTTAATGTTTTCCTCAAATTCCAAGTTGTATTCTGAGGTAGCATGTCTTGAGCTCTATCAGGTGCTGGCAGCTTTTTTTGAAAAGGTGAAAAGGTCAGAGTTTCATATTTTCACCTTTTGCTTATACTTTTATGACGCAAAGTTCCTTAGAAAGCAGCTACTACCCAGACACTAGGAGGTCATAGGCCCCAAGCTAGTCACTGTTAGTAGAAAGCAGCAGTAGAGGCCAGCCACTCCAGAGGTTCACACACCTGGCACCTATTTTCACTGGCCAAAAAAATCAACTTTTTACTATTTTTCCATCCGTATATCATATTGGCAGAATGAAATTTCATTCAGAATCCTAGCTGCAAGAGAGACTCAACAAAGTACTTTTCAATAGCCCTGTGGTCACAAACCTATAATCATAGCACCTGGGAGGCTGAATCAAGAAGATCAATAGTTTGAGCAAGACCTTGCCTCAAAATCATAACAAACTAACAAAAAACGGGTTGCAGTTCAGTACGAATGGGCTGTAAAAAGGGATATTGCTCAGTACAAAGTCCATGTGTTGGGTACTCAGTGCCACCAGAAGGAAGAGGAGGAGGAGGAGGAGGAGGCAGAGAAGAAGAAGAAGAAGACAAAAACCAAAAATGGAATAATGTAACTTTTTCAGTCTTTGATCTCCAGTGAAACTTGGCAAAGCATGAAAAAGAAAAGGAATGGTTGCTCTCATGTTTCACCATTATCTGGCGGAAGTGTTGGAGGAAAAAACCTAAGAAGAAACAAAGAAACAGAAGCTTATTGACATATGTATCGCCTGTAGCTCATCTATGCAGGAAAGATACCCGGATAGCCGGAGAGATGAGTCAGTTTCACAGAAGTGGCCTGGAACGCTGATATGTGCAGCAGCGCTGAGTAAAACAATGAAAGAAATGCATGAAGAGAAGACAGTTTGTGGGGAGGCGACTACCAAGGCGGGGGCAAACGAGTAAGGGTTGGCATGCAGGTGTGAGTCAGTGTCTTTGACTTGTTTCTGGTAAGGTAGTCCTCCTCTTTCATCCTCACTCTGGGGGTGGGAGGGGGAAAAGCCGGACCAAAAGGGAGAGGAAGAGAGTGCCAAATAGACCCCAAGAGACAACATTAAGGATGGCATGTCGTGGTCTCCTAATGTACTTTAGAGCGGCCGGGTTATACTCTCTTACAGCAGAAACAGATAAAAGCCAAGAACATATGGGAATAAAGAAATTTACAGGAAGAGAAATAGTACATACAGCTGTCCCTTAGAATTCATGAGAGACTGGCTCCATCCATCCCATGGACACCTGATTCCACAAAGAGTGGAGTTTGTTTTTTTAAAAGAGTGTAACATTTCTATATATCTCATAAACATGCTCCTATACACTTTAAATTATCTCCGGATATGTTTCAATACCTAATATAATGTAAATGCTATATAAATAATTGTCCTGTGCTATGGTTTAGGGATAATAACAAGAAAAATCTCTACATGTTAATGTGAATGCAAGTTTTTCTAAATATTGTCAGTGAGTGGTTGGCTAAATCTGTGGACGCAGAAACCCACAGATGTGGAGGGGTAATAATATTTTAGGTGCATGACAAACCACAGGGCACTCTACCTACATTACCTAGTTTAGTATTTTTTAAAGTGTTTATTTGTTATCTTTATTTATATTGAGGCCTAGAGAATGTAGGTGCCTTATTCAACTTTAAGTAACTACAATATTTGAGCCCACTTCTCTCTCTTAATCTAAAACGTGCTCCTTATTTCCTTATTCACTGTATGATGCTAACCTCAATAAATTCCTCAGCTAAATAATGACATATATGTAGTTATTGGACTCAATCTTGTCTGCTTGTCACTTGAAAATCAATACTCAAGAGATGAGAGTTAGGCAGGAAGTCAGGCTTATGCAAGAGCAAATACCTTGAAAACCTGGTGGGAAATTACTGCCTCCCAATACTGACAATCTTGGAGAATTCAGTCATCTCAAGCGGATTTATAGGGAAAGAAAGGAAATGGGGTCCTGGACAAGAAGACTGAATCCAGGTCATGCATGTGTCATTTTGGGGGGTCACAACTGACCTCAAGCTCTTGGGACTCAGCTGTAACTTTTCAGACAATGCTTTACTTTTTGCAAGTTAAGTCCCATTTACGCAATCTCATGTGATCTGAAGGTCCCGGATGTTCTGGGTTCTGTAAATCTAAAGAGAGACTAGGTAGGTATAAATATCCCAATGTTATGTGTGTCTTTTCTGTAGAACTTGGCAAAGGGACAGTTCATTCTTCAGATGATGACCCAGAAAGAGAGCTATGGTTATGTTGCTGCCCATTCGCAAACCCCCACTGTGATATTGTCAGTGCATTACTTTAATTGTGTTACTTTAAATGTCAGTAAATGGAGTAGGTAAATGTTTCCCTTGAGAGACCTAATGTCCTTTGTATGTACTTTGTCTGTGAAGACTTTTGTAATGCATAATCACTAATATTTAAAAGACCTGAGGTTATAAATAATGTCTTTTTTCAATTTAGGCCAAAATCTAACTTTGGTAAGATAGTATCATTATTTTTTTCTTTTTTTTTTCACCTTATTTAAGTTCCTGAGAGGGAGACATGAAAGGAATATCCCCAGTAGCCATGGCCCACACTGCCTTCTATGTCGAGGATTCTTTGTGAGTGGCTTTACACAGAGTCATGTATCTGAATGCTTACGGTACCTGTGTTGGGTGAAGATATTTTTACCATGAAAGCAAACATGTTTGTAAATCATCCTTTAGCCATGGATTCACAGATTATTATTTGGTGCATTAATTCTTTTTTTGTTATTCAACAAATGTTATTATGATATGCCTATGTTGATAGCACATGGCATACACAAAAACCTCTGTTCTGATCCTTAAAAAATACTGTCAGACAGATTTGCTCCATTTTGTCACCTCAACTCAATTGATTTCCTTTCAACTAACCCTGCTTACTGATTGAGTCAAAGAAGAAATTTGAATGGAACCTAATCAAAGAATGAGTGCAAACAAGAAGAATTGAGTGCAACAGAGGAGCCCACGTGGTTATCCACTCTACTTGGTAGGTGGGCAAGTTGGTCCTACTCACTGAGAGATGTGTCTGTCTCTGGCAAACCCACTTATGTGTGTATAAACATATATTTCCATATGTATATTTGGACTATAAAACATGCACAAGTCTATACCTCCAATATCCTACCTCTTAGGTACCAAATGCACTGAAACAGCAAATGACCACAAAGAGAACAGCTGGGAATCATTAGTCATAATCATAGTCAGGATCAAGGGAGAAAACCAGGCAGGTGGACAGTTCTCTGTGAAACAATTGTCCAGAAATCTGGAATGAGAAACATTGTTTAAAACACGGGTCTTAAAATAAATCATGACTGTAACTTCCTCTGGTCTTGGTGTTCTTTCTTTTCTCTTTCTTTTTTATTTAAATGTAGTTCTCATTGTTTTAAAATGGAATATTTGACATGATAAAAATGAACATGAGTTGTGATGAGACTTAAAGAATGATATGAAGACTACAAACTTGGCTCTAACCCACTTTCCTGTGCTGTGCAGCCTATTAACAATTACACAAACTTCATTTTGTTTTTGTGTTTGTTTATTTTAAGATGGAGAGGTGGAAACTGGACTCAATGGAGAAAAAGTATTTCTGGAATCTAATTCAGGCTTGTCACTCTGTGGGCTTGGAGTGGTTGCTTGCTCTCTAGATGTCAGATAAGATTTTTGATCTGAGATGTTTTTTCTTATGAAATGGTCTTTGGGATTCATGTTCAATGTAGGAACCAAAAAGAGGAAAAATAGTTTTCTACCTGTGACAAAGGGTCATGGCCAAAACTCCTATAATTGTAATTCAATTAATAAGAAAAGGCACAGCCAGTTTATTTGATTATAGTCTTACATAGCATAACAGCCTCCAGATTTAAGACCTAAACACCTAATACAAACTATCCATTTTTATATCAGGCTGGATGAAGTAAGATCAGTCATGCAGAAATGTGATTGGGTGAAGGGTGGGACCTAATAGTAACAAATGGAAAGGAAAGATTAAAAAAAAATCCCGCCTCTTCACATTATTCTTGGCTCTTCAGTTGTAGGAATTCTTCCTTCCAGACATAGGGTAGCATCCTTCCTAAGATGAGAGTCTTAAGATGTATAATCAGACAAGATAGGCCCGGTAATTTGCTACTTTCAGCTCTTACACAGAAGGGTAGAAGAAAGTCAGAGTAAAAATGTTTGTGTTTTACGGCTGGCTTTGGGGAAAAGGGTTCTGGTGTCTGTGACTGACTTGGTGGGGACATTCTAATTCCTATGACTTGGGAAAGACTAGAAGGTGACGGGAAGGAGGCAGGAAAATTCAGCTTCTGGGGCTTTCACTTTGGGACATGATTTTCTAATACCAGTGCTTTCGGCCCCAATATGAGCATTGAGCAGAACACAGAAATTTGAAAGCTTTGATAAGAGAGCTTACATTGCCCTTAGGATGTTTCAGTGCATTGAGGAAAGTGGCAGAAATTAACAGTGTGTGTGCTAAGTAAACCCTAGGTGGGAGAGAATGAAACCACAGTGCAGCTCATTGGAAGTGATGGAAGAGTGCAAATGGGGTAAAAGAGAGTGAGGATTTGTGTGGAACAACTTAGGAGTTTAGTGTGATCAAAAATGAAACAAAAGACATTTTCAGTAGAGAGTTACATAAAAAAGTTTCTCATATTGGATGAAAGAGTATAATATGTAAACTATTGGGGAGGCAAGTAGTAGTGGTTTGTATTTTGTTTCACCATAAGTTATGATATTGTATTAGTTTATCTGTGTTCCATAATAACCTATCCTAAAACCTAGTGACTCACACAAAAACATTTATTACTTCACCATTTTGGCAGCCAGGAATTTAGGGACAACTCAGCTAAGTGGTTTTGGCTCAGGGTTTCTTACGAAGTTGGCACAGCTGGAGGCTCCAGGTAGCCTACTCACGCATCTGTTGCTTGGTGACCTCAGGCCCTTGCTGTGAGGACTTCTCCACAAGTTGACTACGTCCAGAGAAGAACAAACCGCCCTGGAGAAACAGGTGAAGAGGGAGGGGAGAGAGGGAGAAAGGCAGAGAACAAAGTAGGAGGAGAGAATGTGAGAGGGAAATGTGAAGCACGGGATTGTATACATCAGGTCTTTGGCAATCATCTTGGAGTTTAGCTTCCTCAAATACTAATGTAAAAATACTAATAACTGAAGATGAATGAGATTCTGAGATATTCACTAAAAGAAGACACAGGATTTTATAGATTCGGGTACAGTCTGTAGCTCCTTTTAGTTCCATGCTTTTCTGCATTGGGAGGACAGTGTCAGTATACCCACATGTATTTAATGTCTTTACAAGTTGCTTCCATCCTCTATCAACCTATTTCCAAGGGAAATCAACGTTATGTAAAATATTTGCACACGTTCGATGTGATTACAGTTTTGATGCCCCACATAGGTGTCAAGTATCTTGTTCCATATGAAGACACCCAGTTCTTTCCTTTTCTCATGTGTTTCTAATTTTGTTATTCCTATTATCTTTAATTTGTAACTTATATTCAGAAATCTTTTAAGCCATCTCTCTGTGAGGGCTGATTAAGAAAAGTCTATTAATCCATACAATGCCTTGCAGCTCACTAAAAGCAGACAGACAAGGAAGCAGCGCCTCTTACCCCACCATGCACCTCGTATGATTTCCCTTAAGGGGGCCATGCGTTACGAAGCGAGAGCTCAGAGGTGCAGATCTTCCACTAACACAAAGATTGCTTTTCTTCCTTTCTGAAAAAGAAATTGGTACATTTAATATATTCTTTGTACCTTCATGAATATCTCTGTAGCTACACAACTTCTCAAAAACTTATTTTACGTGGATGAGCAAAGAAACGGGCGCATGCCATGTAGACCAAGAGTCAGCAAACTGTGGCCCAAAGGCTAAATCCAGCTCTTGCTCTTCTTCTGTAAGTCTTATCGTAACTCAGCCACAGGTGCTTTCTTTCCTATTTTCTGTGCTGACTCGTGTCCTGCAATCAGAGTTGAATAGTTATAATTGAGGCTTATGGCCTGAAAAGATAGAAGTATTTATGATATGGTCCTTTATTAAAAAAAAAAAAAGTTTGCCAGTGCCTGTTCTAGATGCTTTAAATGAGGAGCTAGACTGAGATAAATTTGAAGACGGGGAAGCCTTGAGGTTATACTCAGACATAAATTTGTCACACCTTGTCATGAGTTTCCCCAAAAATCCTCATGAACGTATGGATACTCTGTACTGCTGGGAGGTAGGACCTGGCCTCAAGGGGCAAATACATATGGCCTAAACTGGAAGACTGGCTCCGTCCTTTCTTCCAGACTTGGCTCAGTTCTACCATGCTGTGAGGATCTCTGACTCTGGGGCCAGCTCTGTCTCAGGCCCCATTGATGATTTTCCAAGCTGCCAACCCATGAATAGACTGTGACCCTCTGAAACTGTGAGCTAAAATAAATCTTTCCTCCCTAAAGTTGTATATGTCAGATATTCTGTCAGCAACGAGGAAGTAACTAAGACAGACTTTTGTTTAAACTAGTTCTCTTTGTCTCTGTTACTTAATTTTGTAGAATCTACTTCTCTTGTAACCTGCCTCAGCCATTTATTGAAGCTAAAATGTTATGTGTCAAAATGCTTAGTGTGATGCGGAATTTAGAAACTGGGAAAAGTTAAAATTTTAGAACACTGTATTGCACAGATGACCCATCTGATAGAAAAAAATCACAAATATTTAATGCCAATTAACTCTGAGCATGAACATTTAATTAGTTTTAATTAGTTGCCCATTGAATTGTATTTTTAAATAGAATCTGTGTCAATGTAGCTCCAAGCGTGGGCCTTAGGCATTACCTTTGGCCCATTCTGAATATTTTTCAAGTTTTGAACCATGACAGATGATGAGTTTATGATCTTTGGGAAGGATAAGTAAACATTGTATATTTAAAATATGCATTCAAAATCACTTACTACAATACACCTAAGGAAAGAAAATTGTACCAATGTAAAAAGCCTAATATTTAAAAACTACATTAAATAAAGAATTGAGATAACCAGTTTAATTGTTGTTCCTGTGACAAGGAAAAGATTTGAATTGCCTGGCAGCATAGGAAGAGGAGAACTATCAGAAGAGCAGGATGGTTCCGTAGGAGAAGCGCAATGGGGGAAAGACTGGGAGACATTCACATGCAGATACACACACACACACACACATACACACACACACACACACACACACACACACACACACACAGAACACAGAGAGACAGAACTCAGGCTTTATCCAGAGCATGCAATTGTATACATCAAAGTATTCAAGTCTGGCAAGTTTGCATTTGTTTTTATGTTTAAATGATATACTTTTAATATATATATGTATTCAAAACAGGAAAAATTGGCTTGCGCTTAAGCAGACTGTTCTTATTACTACAGCTATAGCTAAGCATGCATGCCAGGAATTACACTGGAACCTTTGTGAAGGCAGCACAGTATCTGCCTACCTCATCAAAAGGGGGGGATTTTAAAGAAATCTAGCTGGCTTCTGGATTTGACCTTGTGTACATACCTGAAGTTGGCATTATTATTTTTGTTTTACACTTAGAGTCATCGAATGTCATGCACGTGGACAACAATGACATAAAGGCTGTGCAGGGATCGTGTAACAAAATCAGAGCCGCATTACAGAGCACAGGGCAGTGTGCACAGAGCCCAAGGAATGAGGCGGGGATGGAGGGAGAGGCAGTACATTTAACACTTGCCCTCAAGTTTTCTGATATCGATTTAATTGAGACTATTCATTAAACTTCTACCAGATACTCTCCCAGCCACAGGTGTAGAGCAATACACAGTGTTTTGTAATTATAGTGGAAAACACATTTCCCCTGGAAGTTACTGGAAAAATGCAAGAGGAAAATGGGATGATAAACAATTTGGCAACTCAGATAAGAAAAGACCAACCGAGCTACAACAGAACCCTCGAAGAGAAGCCTGCCTTGAAAACTGCCTTGCAACAGCCTGCTGGGTCTCATAGTACGGGGCACTACGAGTATCATTAGGCCTAATGACCTAGAGATGGTAAATGACTGATTCATTTTTACATTTTAAAAATCCACTGTAAGTTGTCATCTGCAGCAATAGATGAGGTAGAAAGTCAGTAAAATACCTCTGTCAAGGACTAGGTAATAAATTTCATAAACTTTGCATGCTCTACTGCACACTTGAAAACCATGCCACTGTAGTGCAGAACAGCCATACACATTATTTAAATAAGTGAGTACAAATATGTTTCAGAAATTCAAAACAGGCAAGTTACCTATGGGGTGTACTTGGGTGACTCATGAACATGAAATAGCCAAATTCACAAGCTGCAAGATGTAAGTGCCAAACACACATGCAATTTTCAGTAATCTGAGGGCGAACTTGATAATTTACCTAAGATTCCTTTGAAATCAAGAGTAGCAGGAAAACAGTGAAATACGTGTTATGCTTCTATTTCCACATTTCTCTGTTTCATAACTATGTTACTCCCTTCGTATTTGTCCAAAGATGCTTGTTTTTCAGCTGTAGAAGAAATAAAAAGTGAAGAAGAAAAGGAAGGAAGAAAGAAATGAGGGAAGTAAGGAAAAGAAATAAGGGTTAGAGAAAGAACAATGAGGCCAGGAAACAGAAGGAAGGGAGCGGGGAGGAGAGAGGGTAGGGGAGTGAACGGGAGAGGAAAGGACGGAGGAGGGAGGAGAGGAGGGAGGAGGGAGGAAAAGACGTTTAAAATGCAAAGTATAATTTTTAAGTTTCTCGGAAACAAGTTTATTTAGAAAGAGGCATTTTTTAAGTCCACTTTCAATTAACAAAAAAGGGCCAGCTTTTGAAGAAACTCAAGGTAGAAAGATATCAGTATGTTAGTTAATAGAGATTACTGTCTGCAGAAAGAGAAGAAAACTCTGAATAGATTTAGCAGAAGGAATGATGGAAGGAAGAAGAAAACAGACAGATGAAAGTCCTAATTTTTGTTCCTTTTTGAAGCCAACTCTATAGCATTGAAATCATAAAGCCATTAAAGTGGAAATTGTTAAAATTATTAAACACATAACTACATAGGGAAGCTTCTGGAAATTCTAATCTGAGTATATGTAATCAGGGTAGAGCTCCAGGCCTCTAGGAGATGCTTCTCTCTTAGCTCAGAGCTGTGGCAGGAGACAGTGGGAGCCACGGGGCCTCGGGGGCATAGGGAAGTGGCTAGGTGGCCCTGAGGGAGTGCTGAGCTTTCTTTTAGCCAGTGGCCATTGGTATCCGTTGTCCTCAAGTGTGAACCTTGGACAAGTTGAGATGGCCGAAGGCCTGGGGATAGCGTAAGAAACCATAATGTGTGCAGATTCTTAATGGTGGATATAGGTATGAAAATGACTTTCTAGAAATCCCAAATGAGGCCTGAGACATAAGACCAGGATCAGATCAACCGCACTGCAAGAGAAACCTGTGGAACAGGACCAGGGAGATTTTAAGTTCCTTCCTCTACTGTCCCTGCCATGTCCTCAGGTCTTGTGACTTCATCCTTGTGCACTCTCTTTATCATTGTGGGAGGGAGCACCAGGAAAGGAGGAACATAAGAAGCTGAAATGTGCAGTGGAAGAGTCTAAGTCATTAAATAAAATAAATAAAGTCATAAATAAAAGCACCGAAGGTGTACTTGATACCTGGGATGTATGAGGAAGCTGTCACTATTTCTGAAGCATACATAATATGACGAGCACATTAACAATGTGCACATGTATGTAGTCATGTAATTCTCACAGACTTATAGGATACACAGTATTGGCGGTATTTCTTGCATAGATACAGTGACTTAGATAACTTGCAAACTATAATACATTGTTCAGGATCAGATCATTGCTATGTAATTTCATGATCAGGGTTCTCTTTTAGAAATAAAGTGTTTTGTCTCTACACTATTTTTAGATTTTTTAAAGGGGCCTGAGTGAGATTACTGTTAAGAGAACCCCGCTTGCAGAAGATAGGTGTCAGTACTTGTTGATCCTCTGCCTGAGTTTGTGACACACTTTTACCTTTGCCCTGTACTGTCCCTCCCCATTAATTTTAGAGTTATTTTTCATCCTCTTTGTATATTCTTTCTTCATAATTTCCACATAGACATCCACTGTAATACTTAAATTTTTAAAATTATAATGAATTTTTCAGCTTCACAAAGATTTCCTTTTGGAGTTTTGATTGAATTTATACACAATCTACATAAGTCACCTTAGTAGACATTTCTACTGATTCAGCTCTTTTTAAAAAAATAACTTTTAATGAGCTTTTGTATGTCTCTTCATAAAAATCTTGGCGTTTTTTTTCAGTGAGCTAATTCTTTTTTGTTTTTTTGACTTCTTCCTCCCCCCGTTTTATTGATATGCATAAGTGCAAAATTTAAGGTTTACAATGGAGTTGAGCATTTTGTGCACATACTTATCTTGTCAAGGTGACAAGGGCTTTCCCACTGTCCTTTTGTCCCTCCCCTTACCCACCCCTTCTGCCCTCCCACTCTGTCCCCCTGGTTCACTTTGTTTTTCACTTTAAGTTCCATGAGATAGTTGTGATCTGGGTTTCTCACTCTTACATAAAGAATTGCTTGGGTGTCATTGTGATCACACCTTACAATCTAAAACCTAGCTGATTATAGCAGAGGGATGGTTTACAAGTTAGTCTTTTACCTTGCAAACTTACTGATCTCCCTTTGTTATTCTAATTGTGTGCTAATGCTGTTAGGTTATTTTCTGTAGTTTAGCAAATTCAAAATTTCGGTTTTTTCTAATCTTTATGCCTTGTGTTCTTTTTCCTCTTTTGCCTTGTATGTTTCTGGGTAGAGCTACCACTGGGCTGTATCTCCATGTTCTTGGTCATAAAAGGCATGTGTCTCACATTATCTTTGTTAAAATGTGATATTTACAGTAAACTTTTTAATGTTTTACTTTTTCAGCTTACAAATTTTCCCAAGATTTATTAATCTGATATTTATTAAATGTCATCAAATGATTTTCCTCTATCTGTTTTGATGGTTATGTGATTTTATTCATTTAATTAATGTAAACAATTGTACTGATAGAACTTTGTGGTATTAAGTATTTTGAAATTACATCTTATTAGAGCATGTATTTATTATTATCTTAATACAGCACTCTGTGTGCATTATATTTAGTATTTTCATTTTTACATTTATGTAAAATTAAGATTATAAATTCAGTAATCTATTGAGATTTTGCAGGCCTATTATCCCAGCACCAGGAAAGTTAAGGCAGGAAGATTACAAGTTTGAGGCCAGCTTAAGCGGCACAGTGACAGTTTGCATCAAAGAAACAAAACGAAGCAGAAAGGTTTTTTTTTTTTCTTTTTCTACCTATAGACACAATTCTGTAATGTAGAGACTATTGATTGCATTAAATTTGGTCAAGTCACTTGTGAAGCAGTCTTAGCCTAGGTTTGTTTTTGTTTTACTTGGATGGCAAAGTGTTTGCATTACTATTTTTTGCAATTTCTTTGTCTTTTAGTAGTCTATTAAAATTTGTTCCTTCTATGTTAGTTTCTAAAAACTACAGTTCTTAGTAAAACCTCTGGTATTTCTCTTTTCTATTTACGTTTATTTTATGAATCTTGGCAACTGTATTGGTTCTTCTTCCACTCTGCTTAACATGTATCATGCATTCGTCTTTTTAAGGAAACCTTTTTAGTTTCATTAATCACTTTTTTTCTTCTATGCTTGTTGGTTTTTCATTGCTTTGATTTCTAACCTAATGGTTATGTTCTTTTTTTCTTCATCTCTTCATACCTCTCTGAAATGTTTAGGCAGAGAGATCCCTAAAATTATTTTCCAGAGGTCTGATTTAGGTTTGCTTTGTATCTAGTCTTATAAATATTTTAAAATTTTAGTTGTCTATTTCAAATACTACATATTTTATTTCAATAGCTAATGCCTTCAAATGGCCTTTTCTTAAACCACTTATTTTTGTTAGATATTTTCAATATCATCCTTTATCTTTCTGAAACCATCACATTGGTTTTTTTCCTTTAATTTTGCTTTCTTATGTATAGATGATGCAGTACATGTGTTTCTTCTTATTGGTCTTATGCCCTCTTAGTGCTATAAAAGAGTTTTCTCCTTATCAGTGTGTATGCCCTTTGGCTAATCGGACGGATATCTGGTCAAAGTGGAAAGCCTAGGTCCCAGGGCTAGGCAATGCCAGGGAGTTCAGCATTCAGATGGGGTAGAGAGCCTCTTGTGTGAACTCAACTAGGAACCCCTTTTCTCTTATTACTTTTAGATAATAATACTCTTCGTTCTTTATTTTCTAATGCCTCTTTCATATTATGTTTGAGTATAACAATTTTTACTATGAATTTTTTTTAATTTTAGAAATTAATACGTGCTATTGGGAAACATAAATATTAATAACTATTAAAGATCTAAACTTTGTGCTTGCAGGTTAATAAGCTAGTCGAGGTTTATGGGTACTGGTAGATTGTATGACTCCTGTATTCGAAACAAAGGTCAATTTATTGCAGCATTAGCAGTAGCCAGAGGACCCACCACTGATTCAATGCTGGTTGCTTATGCCTCAGTTCCCATAGGTAATATGATGAGGCCAGGTGATGCCTGCACATGTGTGGCCTGAGCACAGGAAATTAACCTTAAGTCTTGGAAGTCTCAGTCTTTTATAAGAGGCTGCAGGCAATCCTGTCCAACTTTATCCTGATGGGACAGATTATCTCCAAACAATACTGTCTTTTGAATTTTGCCCGGGTACTCTCTGTGTTCTAAAAATACAGCTCTACTACATGAATATCTTAAGCATTGTAGTACAAAATGCTGTCAAGGAATGTCAGAACCCAGGAAGCGTGTAGAGAATTATTTTCTAACATGAAGCATAAACTATTTTAATAACCAATCTAAAGAACTTCCTGAAGTATCTACAGTTATGAACTCTCAAGATACATGTAGTTGCTCTGAATCATTTAAGCTCTTAGGTTTTTCTACTTATTAGCTGAGAGTTTAAATTTGATTTATTTTTAAATAAAATTATGTTATTATGGTCATGTTGTTCCTTGGAGACATGCAGAGACATCCAAAGTTACATTGTTTTTTGTTTGTTTGTTTCAGGAGGAGGATATTAATCTTGCTAAGGACTCTTATGCATGTACAGCTGTACAGTACCATTTGCTAAGTACCACATGGCTATGCAATAACACCCTGAAACCCTGGAAAATGACATTTTTTTAAAAGCCTACATTAACAAGATAATACCTTAGTCATTTCAAAATCCATTTTTTATTTCAAAAAACACAACTCAAATGGAACTTTGAGAAATCTGTCCCATTAGATGGAAACATGCTGGAACTTTACCCTGAACATTATCCTGAACAGCATTTTAGGTGATCCTACGATCATGCGCACACTCCTGACATCAGGGTACCCCAGATTCCAGGAGGCGAGGGGGACACGGGAGGACGCAGTGTCTGTCCAACATCAAAGGCCTGCTGCCTCAAATGTGCAGCTGAGCCACACACGTACTCTCATATGTCCCATATGTCTCATATGTCCGTGTGCAGGCTTCTGATTGTACTCTGGGGTTGGGTTTTTATATGTATAAAATAATTGGGTACTTATTTCAAAAGGATTTTATAAGGAATAATTTCATTCCTGTCGCTTTGGAATATTGGCTGAATTAAAAGAGCATGAACTTTACATTGAAAATGCTTCTATCCATTTCTCTAAGTGCAAATCCTAGAACAGGAACTTAAGTAGATCTGTCCTGTAGTTCAGATCACACCTTTGCCAAATCGGTGTGCGGTGGTGGGTGCGCATCAAGTAAGGAGACGCGGATGGATTTTTTTTCTCTCGTTATTTGGCATCCAAGGAAGAGCCCCAAAGGGACTCTCTTGCTAGAAAATCGAAACTGTAAGAGCAATTTTCTCATGTTTCAGATAATACTTTTAAATCCACTTTAAGCCTTGGAGTAATATAACTACTAGGAAAGAGTAACTTTTTTCCTGTTCCTTGTCATAGGCTGACAGCCAGCAGCGCATATGCCCTACTTCAAGCTTTGTTTATACTGATTTAAAAAAAAAAAAGTGAAGGTGCTGAATGCTTTGTTTTACCAGAAAACTTTTTTTTTCTTCCTACAGTTTAAGTACTCTTGAATAATGGGCTCCTCGTTTTATGGTACTGCATTCAAGAAATTTAATTTTTGATGAATCTGTGACAATTTACACGCATATCTGCACATCTTCTTGCTCCTCCTTCGTCCCTACTCATACCAGTCCACATAGTCAGTGCAGGCCTGCTGAGAGACAAGGACGCAGGGCCCCCGTTTCCACAGTCCTTGGAACAGTTCTGCTGAAATAGCACGGCAGAGGTCAAAATGAAAACGCCCCTCACGAATTTAAGTGCTTTGCCTGAGTCACAGTGTGCTGCCGCATCAGTAGACGTCTACTTGCTGAGGGAACAGGAGAGATCTTACACTCCAGCAGCAAAGCATTTGAGATTTGTTTTGCTGGTAGAGGTGAAAAGCTTTGAGCCCCGAGTATTCTTGGGAACCTCAGATTTATGTGCTATGCCTAGTGCTGTAAGGCTCGGTCTCCACATAGCGAAAAGCACCAGTTGGGCCTCATCTTGCTGATGTGAGTACAGAAATAAGAAACAAGGCCTTCGGGTATCAACAAACCAAAAGAAGGAACCAGAAGCTTGGTGGAGAGAAGATTCTTCTCTTGTGACTACCTGTGTCTCCGTCTCCCTCCCGACTTTAAGAATACTGGTTCTTTGGAATGATTTTAGAAATTTTCATCTGTTAAAATCTTCCTTTCCTGATCTGAAGGAAATACCCTAATAGCAATTAAATGGAGAATAAAGAAAGCCAATGAAAACTTGTCAGTTCTCTTCCAGGAAGAATAGCAGATCAGGGTAGAAAATCTCCATAACGTTAACCCAACGAAGCAATATAGATCATAAAATAAATGGAAGATGTAGAAGACCAGGAAGAAGATTTTCTATTCATTGCTTGACAGAATTTATTAGATAAGACATAGTTCAACTTCAGACATTCGCTGTGTAGCCTCAACCTTCAGGAAGTAAGGGGCACGTGAACCCAGAAACAAAGGGGACTATAAAAATCTGCTATGCAAAGGTTTATGACTCATGAAGGAAAAAAGAAGAATATAAAATAAAGCTTAAGTGAGATTCAGTTAATATACAAAAATAATCTTTTTATCAAATAAGAATAAAAATAATTGAAGTATAAAAGAAGAATCAAGATAATCAAAAATACCATCTAAAATTGCATTAAAGACATAAGCTACTTAGAAATAAATTTACCAACATTGTAACAGTCTAAACCCAACGATAAGCGTACATTTTTGAGTAATGTTAAAGACTGCCCAACTAAATAGAAATTTATATCATGTTGATGATTTTTTTCCTGATACAATACCATCCAAACCTTGAAAATCCATCAGGATATAGTTTTAGAAATTTGTAAGCTGTTTATAAAATCTATATAGAATTTGTGTCTAGGGATATCCTTAAAACAATCACATGTAAGAATAACTGAATGGATTCAAAATTGACAGGCTGTAGTGCTCAGGACAATGTCATATTAGAATAAGAAAAATAGATCAGTGTGCAAGTATTCACTCTAGAAATGATTCTTGCTACATATAAACTAAAATGAAACCTTCTAAATGAGCTCCTTGAAAAAAATTGTTAGACTACTCATGCAACATGTAAAATGAGCTTAAGAGGTATTAAATGTTTACATAAAAATCAGCACTATACTAAAGTCCTGGAAGAAAATATATAAAATATATAGTCATGGCCCTGGGAGAAAAAAAGCATTTATTGGAGATAATATAGATTGTACTATTCATTCAAAAATGAGCATCATTTCAATTAAAGAAGTTTCGGTAATCGTAAATCACATAAAAAATGAAGAGATAAGCCAGGTGCAGTGGCCATGGAGACTGAGACAGGAACATCACAAATTTGAGTCTATCCTCAGTGAGTTAGCTAGACTTTTTCTCAAAGGAAAAAAAGTGTCAAAGGACTAGAGATACAACTCAGTGGGAAGACCCAGTACCACAAAAAAAAGAAGAAAAAGAAAAAGAAAAAGTGAAGAGTCAAGCAAAAATAATATATATGTATGTGTAAACAAGTAGACACACATACACACACCAGACCCTTTCTAGCACGTCCTTCTGGTCATCCACACTGGCCGGCAGTGGAGGTTCATCTTCCCACTGGGCCACCTGACACTCATGGGGAGTGAGGCGAAGTGAGGGCTTTTCCTTCCTCCTGTCAGATCTTGTTGCTGCTGGGTGAGCGTGGCAGCTCAATTTGTCCAGATACCTGTTTATTCTCTGGTGCTAATGGAAGACTCTTTCTCCTTGGTTCCACTGAGACATGGAAGGATGGGCAGTGTCTCCTGTTGGCTTTCGGCTAGAATAGGGAAGATACTGAAAAAAGAAAACAAGTCTGTTTCCTGGGGCTCTCCTTTTCTTACAGCTTTGGCTAGAGCGAACCAGCATTTCTTGGAGATCATTGCGTTGTAACTTGTTGAAGAGTTTTGAGGTGAGGCCTTCTACTTGCCCTGTCCAGCAAGACAATCAGGAAGCTCAGGGAGATCACCACTGTGCCCTTCCCCAGTCTTTTCCTGAGGTGCCCAGGCAGCACACCCCTCTTTCAGCCTTCCAAACTCTTTTTTTGTTAGCTAATTGGGTTGTGTCCGGGAACGTGATGGTTCTGAGGAGGGTCAGTGTAGGACGAATGTAGATCCTCCATTTTCGGTAGAACTGAAAGCTTCTTCATTACTGGTGAGAGTACAAAATCGTGCTATCATTTGAAAAAAGGCTTACTAGTTTTTCATAAAGTTAAATGCATGCTTTGTGAGAAGTGTGTATTTAATCTTAATGCTCTGGAAATTAAACCAGCACTTGCTGTTGCTATTCCTATCCTAGGTGTATCCTCAGAAGAAATAAATTATATGCTCTTGACTCTATTCATAAATCTATGTTTATAATTGCCTCAAACTATAAACATCCTGAATTGTCCTTAAGGGAAAAAGGGGAAAACAGTATATTCATCAATGGAATACTACTCAGTAATTTTGGAAAAGTAATCTTAATATACTGGTGTATACAAGCCAGCGAAGGAAGGAATCTCTACAAAGGAAAGTGTCCTGTGTGATTCCGTTTACGTGAATTTCAAGAGAAGGCAAAACCAACTTAAGAAAAGAGCATCAAAGTGAGGGTGGAAAAATTGATGCTGCTGGCCACACAAGCAAAGTTATTTTTTTCCTTCTTCCTCTTTTTTTTTTTTGTCATAGAAAAGTCCTATACTTTCCCTGGACTATTTACATAGAATATGTTTCTGACCTTTTAAAATTATGCTAAAGATCTAAGCATATCACTCACTGTATGTCAATTTTACATCAATAAATGTGACAACGTAACAGTAGCCATGTCCTGAAATTTGCAAGAAAAAAGATTTCTGTATCTTCTTGACTAAATAATGAGTTATAAGGTAGGAAGTAAAATCAGACTAGAAAGTAATTTAAGGAAACTACAAAGGACACCTACACAGTGAAAAATTTTATTATGAGTGAACACAAAAGAAGTTCTTCATTGAGATTAGCTATTACAGGGAAGTACTTTTATAATCTTTTCACTAAATTCACAGGAAGTGAGAAAAAGAACTGAACATGATAAAAGAAATATGGATTAAAGATATCGGACGTGCATCATGAAAACACCTGAAACAAACAGATAAAAAAATCAAAGGCCCAAGGATGCCAGGAAGATCTTCAGACCTAATTGACTTCTTGAAAGCCATGTAGCACAGAGAAGAAGTTTAATAACTTTTCAAGTTAATTTTAGAAATAAAGAATTTTTTGAGACAGGGTCTTGCTCTGTAGCCCAGACTGATCCTGAACTCACTACGGAGCCCCAGCTGACCCTGAACTAATGGCAATCCGCTTCTGTCAGCCTCCCAAGTGCTGGGATTACAGAAGTGTGCCACCAAGATTGGATTATGTGCTGCTAGGGACTCGAACCCAGGATCCTGAGGTAGGCAGGTGCTTTAATCTCTGAGCTATCTCTCCAGCCCAGAAATAAAGGCTTTCAATAGCAAAAGGTAAAGAATACGTATTTGTCCGGTGAAAGACAAGCCATTCATCATCCTTTTAGAAAATGTCAGTAAAGTACAAACAAGTTTTAGATTGAGGACAAATCTCTAATGACAAAAATTTCCGTGTGTTTAAAAGTAAAGAATTGGGCCACTGGTCATTGACAAAGGAAGAGCAATGTAGTAGAATAATGACCATCCTTCAACACAAGATCCTGGAACAGCTGAATATTCGCATGTGAAATAAAAGTGAATCTAAGCATATACCCACCTTGAGATAAAGCCTGAATTTATGGTCAAAATTACAAGGTTAAAATGGACCTCAAGCCTTTCTGTATGTGGCAAAATTGATAGGAGAAAATCTTGAGGGTCTTGAGGTTAGTACTGACATTTAGTAGACCTCTGAAGTCCTGATTCATGAAACAACTAGCGAGCCAGACTTCACTAAAGTGATGTCCTCCTCTCCAAAAGTATCTATCAGGAAAATGAAGAGATAAGGACCTTCTAAGTGAAAATTCTCCTAAAGACACATTTGGTGTGAGACCATAGTACAAAGAATGTATTTAGAAAAGACTCATCAAATTCAACAATAAGGACACAGTCCACTTAAAGAATGGGCCAACAGCCTTCACAATTGCCTCACCAAGAGATAAATATGGATGGAGTATAAACATTTGAAACTGGTCTCTAGATCACGTGCCATCGGGGAATGGCAAACTGAAGCGATAGCAACAAAGGTGCCGCTATAGAGCTTCCAGAAATCTCCATTCCAAAACCCTGATTACCAAATGCAGGTGAGGATAAAGAACAACAGGAAGTTTCACTCCTATGATTCCTAAATTTCACTTCTTAGTATTTTCCCACATAATATGTCCCCACATGAACAGAATATTTCTGTCACAACAACCCACACATGGATATTCATGGTGGCTTTACTCATAATAATGATTTCTAAAGCTCAGAGGCAGCCAAGACGTGCTTCAGTAGATGAATGGATAAGTAAACTGTGCCACACCCAGACAACCGCGTACCGTGTGTCTGCCAAAAGAAATAGCTGTCCCCCGTGAGCAGACCCAGAGGAATACCCATTACACGCCACTGTGTAATAGAAGCCAATCGGACAAGGTTACCTGTTTTTCGATTCCAACTACGCGACATGGTGGAGGAGGCAAAAACTATAAAGAAAACGAAAGAATGAAATTTGCCAGGCATTAGAGGAAGGAAGGGAGGAGTAGTTAAAACACAGAGGGTTGTTGTGGCATTTGAAGTATTGTGACATTTTGGTGGTGGATGGGTCTCATTATATATTTTGGGAGTAATAGAATGTGAAGTTTAAACATAGGGTTTTGGTGAGTGTCCCGCCAAATGTAATTGTAATGAATGGACCACGCCGGGAGGATGTGACCGGATGGGGGTGAGGCAGGAGGTACAAGAGGAACCTCTGTACATTTTGATCAGGTTTTTTGTGACTCCAAGATTTTTTAAAGAAGTAAATTCTATGTAGAAATATATAGAATTCCTGATAAAGTCAGGAATAAGAAAAATATTATATTTTCAGTAACTTTCAACAAATACAATATTAGCTATAACTAATGAATTGACGAAAACTAGACTATGACTATTAGAAATTATTCCATTATATATCAAGAAAAGGCCAAGAAAAACTACTAAATCTTTGGTAATTTGGCAAAGTGATTTATATTAATATTCCTAAGAAGAATATATTTTGTTTTCTTGCATTTCATAATGCACCGCCCAGAAGAAAGTATCTGACAAACAATTTGAGCAGAAAGAATCATTTCTAATATATCTTGATAGGATATTGGGAAAATCATAAATAATAAATATTAATAGGTAAAAATGAGCCATACATTTTATAGAGACATAAGAGAATATATGATAATCCACTAAACTTTTTAATACTACAAGCTAGTGATTTTTTAAATACTTTGTCATAGATTACCTGAACTTGCAAACTTTTGAAAGAAGGTAAATTGTGTTTATTGGTGCTTACTTTGGATCGAGTGAGATTAATGTCGTTCAATAAAGTGGTGACCAGTTCAGCACAAGCAGAATGATGTTCAGTATTTGCTGGAAAAGATAGTAATGAAAAGACAATGGTCGTTGCATTTTTTTTTTTGCACTACGGAGGGTGTGGAGAGGAACGAGGGAGGGTAGAGCTGAGAATCATCCGTAAAATCTATTAAGACAAAACTCCGCTGACTCCAGAGTCTCTAGTTAATCCCTGGTATTACGTTACATCTTTAGTTGGATTTTACTTGCTTTTTTTGGACATTTTGAAATGCAAATAAACTAGTGGAACTAATTAAAGATCTCCATGTGTCTACCCTCAAAGCACTTTGGCCAAAGGAATAAAGTTCTTCACAGTGGCATCTTTCAGGAAGCAGTCACCCACTTATTAGACATTTCCAGATGTTTACCATTTGTGAGTGTTTTTAAAAATGAAGCCTACCGTCTGTTTTCTTACACTAAATCAATGTATATCATCAACATCTGAATGTATTCCTAGGCTATTTGTAAGACTTTGTTCATTAATATAGGAAGGGGGGGCACAGAAAGGTGATCTTTTATGTCGGTTACTAGGATTTCTGTCAACAGTGCCCTAGATAGAGTTGCTTAAACAACAACTAGAGTCCAAACATCCAAGATGAAAGTGTTGGTAGGACCGCAGGTCGGCTTCTCCCGAGGCTACTTTCCATGGTGCATGGGGGGCCAAATCCTTTTTTTTGTCTTCACATCATTCTCCATCTGCCATTGCCTTTTTTCAAAATGTCTTCTATAAGAACACCAGTCACCTTGTGCTGGAACACAACCTAATGGCCTCATTTTAACTTAATTACTTCTTCAGAGACCTCATCTCCAAAAGTATCACATTTTGAGGTACTAGGAATTAGAAATTCAGTATGTGAAAGTTAGGAGGTCACAATTTAGCTCATATCATCTACTTAATATTCACTGTCATGTCTGAAAGTCTCAATTTTATTGAAAGTTAGTAATCATTCCTGGTGCAGTATGCAAGACTCTCCTCGCATCTGTCAAATATAAAAATTCTGAGAATCTCTATTCCATTGTTTCTTACTGATAGTTGCAGGCATGAAAAAGGAACAATGAGAAACGTGGTGTAATATGTTAAAGAGAGGGCTATAATAAGGACATAGAGAGCAGCCAGCTGGCTTTGGAGTACTAGAGTCAAGAGGAAAGGCCTGAAAAGTCATAGTTTGTGGGTAGAATTTCTCTGATGAAGAGGAGCTGGAGTGAAGACTCTGGAACAGAGGGAACAATACGAGTAAAGGCTCAGTGCTGAGAGATAGCATCGAGTCCAAGCTGGGCACAGCCATTCAAGAATGCAAGATCACAGTCAGACACACGCAAAAAGTGAGAACTCTGGGTGGTCTTTTCATTAAACTGTGCTTGTATGATGTTTGAGGAAATCGAGATGCATTTTTGTAGGCAAGAAAAAAATCTGAGCATGGCATGGCAGAATTCACATACTCCAAAGGCGCGGTGACAGGTATGTCTCAGCTGGATCTGAGGGAGACAGGATAAGGAACAGCGAGAAGATTTGATGTGCTTGCAGCCAGCCAAGAAAGCAAGGATGGATTTTTCAGTATCAATAGGGAAGGTGGCATGAAAGTTAATACAAGAGATACTCAGGAAGTAAAATTAACAGATTTCGGTAACAGGCTGGAAACTAGCGAGAGGGTATTGAGGGCAAAGTAGAAGGCCTATGTTCAACTTCTGTATTATGAAGTAAATTCCAATGTAATTAAAAAGTTAATTTCACTAGAAATATTCCTAGAAATTATTAGTAGATGTAGAAGTTGAAAACCAAGAAATGAAAATGATTGGAGACAATATTGAGGTAGAACGAGAGAAAAATTATTCATGTAACATTGAACATGTGACATTAAGCATGTACCACTCCTCAGAAGGAAGGCCACAAAAGAAAAATTGGTAGCTATAAGAAAGACCAGAAGGAGGCATGGTCACAGAACTCAAGCTCACAGAGTTGTGGGAAAGTTGATGATCAATGTCAGGCTGAGTTGGGATTGTTGGGGTTTGGATTTGGAATGTCCCCAAACCCTCCTGAATTTGGAGGATGAATGGATTGAGAGGGTTAATTATAGGAAACAGATTAATCTTTTGATTTCCTGTGCTGACAAGAGACGAAACCTGGTTGGAGAGAGCAACATCCGGGCATAACCTAACTGGTAAAGCTCCACCTTTCATACACTTGTTTCCTTTTCTGCCGTGCCGTGAGCTGCCTCCCCCTGTGTCCGTCTTATCAGTCACCGACAGCCAACCTAGCATGGACTGAGACCTTCTGAAACCGTGAGCTAAAATTAAATTCTGCAAATTGCAGGAATCAGATGTTGTGTCCTAGGGACAAGAAAGTAACTAAGATAGGTACTGAGTAGTTTCTTTGGTTTTACATTTGGGAAATCGTCCTAGTGAGAACAGTGATGTGATGGTAAAACTCAGTTAGCAGGAGATAGAAAAATTAATAGTAGGTAATAAAATGAACGACAGTCGTATGGGTTGTCTGAAAGACCATTCTAGGGATAAGGATAAAGTGCTTCCTGTACAGTGCATATTCTTCCCAGTCTCGGAGGACCGTGCAGTAAGTCTCAGGCTGAATGGCAGGCTGTGTCCAGCCATGAGTGTCTTGGAAGACGGGCGAGGAGGCAACATCAAGCGCAGAATCATGGAAGATGAGCTGGATGTACACAAAAACTGGCAATCTAAAAAAGGTGGGAGAGAGAAGGGGTTCCTGGCTTTTCGAAGATTGTTCCAAATGCAGAAAAGAACACACAAAGGCTGAGGGGATGATCATGGTTAGAGTGCGCTGTGATTTCCTCACTTTTGCTCAGAAAAAATGATGATATAGAATTGAATACTAATGTCCCATGTGGCTTTTCAGTGTCTGCAGGCTGTAAAGTCATTTAAGGTTCGGTATATATGTGACACAAACATTTTCCATAAGCAGAAATTATCCTTTTTCTTTCTTTCTTTCTTTCTTGGGACAGGAAGGTTCTTCCTGTGTATGCCAGGCTGGTCCTGAACTCACTGATGTAGCCCAGCTGACCTTGGACTCAGTGGCAGCCGTCCTGTCTCAGCCTCTGGAGTGCTGGGATTACAGGCGTGTGCCACCACACCCAGCTTTATGTGTTGCTGGGGAATCAAACTCAGGGCCTTGCACTTAGCAAGGCAAGCTCTTTAACCACTGTGCTATTCCTCCAGCCCCAGTGAGTTCTTGATATGTAGTTTAGTTACTTATAGGAATTTTAGAAAAGTGGATACATCAAAAAAGGTTGTGAGCAGGAAGAATTTATGAAACTCATGTGAGACAATGCGTGGAAGAACGTACTGTTGGTGGCACTGCATGTACCAAGAGTCAGTGTTCACACACACACACACACACACACACACACACACACACACACACACGCACGCACGCACGCACAGTGTTTGTATTGTTTATGCTGTGATTGTCTTTAATGAGATACTGCCTCGTTCTTCAAATGCACGTTATTGCAGGAAACCCATAGTAAGACCTTAGATATATGTAGGATACTGAAGTCTAATGTAACTAGACTTAGATGACTAAAAACAAGTAAGCAAACTTCACATGTCCTTGCCTTCATTTGTGTATCTGGCAAATCTTATAAAGCTTCAGGATGTAAGTAGCAACTGAGCCAGCACTAAAGGAGAGGTGGAAAATGGTATCACCTGTTCTTCAGTTTTTAAATGAATTCAGAACATCTGAAGCTGTAAATGTGCATAGTGACCAATTAAGGTAACTAATGAGTATTTACGATGATATATATTTTATTTAACAATGCATCAATGAAAAATAGGTAATTTGAAAAACTTTAGATTCATCAAGAGTCTCCAGTTATTTGAATCTTGACAGGCTGTTAGGGCGTGCTTAATTCAGAGAGGCAGCAAGGAAACTGTATGAGCTAATGAACAGAGGTAAAAATTCAATCCAAAAACCTTCAAAGCTAGGCGTGGTATTGCACGCCTGTAGTCCCAAGACTTGGGAGGCTGAGGCAGAAGGATGCTCTTTGAGGCCAGCCTGGGCTACACAGTGAATTCAGAACTAACCTGGAGCACAGCGTGAGATCCTGTCTCAAGCAAACAAACAAAAAAACAATTAGAGACGGGAAAACTGATGAACTTTTATACGAGAAGAAACTGAGCACTTACTTACTTTTCTTAGTTGTCAACTCAGTTCCACTGCATTTCTTTGAGCAAAATGGAAATCAAGACCTCATTTGTTTACAGCAAAGTGCCCGATGGTCTAAGAGAACCACTGTGAGACTGGTAGCAGAAAATATCAGAAATGGATGCATTTTATAAGTAAATATCTCAACTTTTAGAGCAAATTAAGGTTTAAATTAAAGGACTCATCTTGACATACAGCATTTTAAAAGTCAGATTAGAAGGAAACCTATACTTACTGTTGTTTCAGTTAATCTTTAAAATTCAACCAAAAATATCAAACTCTTACTTTCTCAAGCTTTCATTTTGTGGTGACAGAACTTCAGTGTCAACTAATTTACCAAAACTGTCAATTTTGAGATAGATTTTCATACATTACTCCCCACTGTTCATAGATTTCAAGTCTGACAACAAGTTTGAGTAGAGGTTGCAGTTGAAATGCATGTTAGTTTAGTCTCTAATTTCAATCAGACAATCTGTGTACTTACACATAAGAAACAGTGAGTAGAAACCTTGATGGCGCACCAGAAATGAAATTTTGTACTTTAGTGAGTCACAGGAGGAAAGCTTTAGTTTTCATATTAAGTTCAGATTAATGTGGCTTTGCTGTCGGATGCCGTATTGTCAAGCTTAACGTTGGTTGCCTTTCCTGGGAAGTTCAAAGCATTCAAGTCAGAAAGGGTCACTGTAGAAGTGGAATATGTGAGTGGCTGTCACTGTGAAGTGAATATTCCAGGTGCAGTGTTCTTCCTTGTAGCTGTAGGGGACGTGAGGCGGGCTGATGTGAGCGGTTTGGATCACTTCTCAAACTCGTAGCACCATTACCCACACGCACTGACAACCATCTCTGCAAGTGGCTCATCATTCATTTGCTGTGGAAGCCACAACTCCGAGGTGTCCCACGTCACACAGGTGGTAGGAAGCACAACCAGAGTTTGAATCTCAGTCGCCTGGATGCAGTACCCTGAGCCACTGGCCATATTATCTCTCTGTAGCACTCGGGAAATGCTACAGAAATAGTCCTGCTCTGGCAAATCAAAACCCCTTTGCTTGTCTGATCATTTTAATCTATATTGCCATTTAAAACCAATTGGCTCACTGAGTTTTTACAACCATTTAATTCTTCATAAGTTTTGAATATTGGTGGCTTTGTAGCGGGCAATATGTGGCTATTTTCTCACACGAGAGCAATGGAAAAGTTACTTTTTTCTTCCAGAAAAGTACAATGTACCTGAAGGCATATAGCCCTTCCATTATAAAATGAAATCCACATAACTAGTAGGGTATGCACTTTAATGTGGCTAAGTTTCAGTGAGATTGGGAAAAGTAGGAATCATACATGTCATTGGAATTAAATTCAAATATGTAAGATGAAACAATTGTAGGAACTCAATGTAGTTTGAGTACTTCTTATAGAGGAGAATTTTATGAATGCTTTTATTTTATGCTTTTCTTTTACACTGCTCTCATGTTCTGACCACATACCATTTTCCTTTTTTTACCAATCCAAAAAGCAGTCTTCACAGTTTACCGTGACCATGTGTTCTTGCATATCTCAAGTAAAATTTTTCCTGAAAAAATGATCGGTAGAGGTGCGTGAGTTCATATGCTTTCTAAATTCATGAACAAGAAATAAAATGGCAAGGCCAATGATGAAAATTATGCCACTGGTGTAAATATCTAAAGCCTTTAGCTCTATATACAGGGACACAGTTCATATATTCATTAGGTTTTTCTCTTATTTTTTATATGGGCTGGTGTAAAATATAGAGCCTTCGGGTCTATAGATTTCTGTTCCATGTTCATGCACTAGACACGTAGAACAGATAGAGGTGGCAAGGAGGGGACAAACACTGTGGACTTTGGAGAGCACGTACAGGGATCCTTAGTTCCCCAGGGACACGGAGGGCGCCCAACAATGCCTACATGTCCTTGAGGAACTTGGGACACAGCAGGAGAATGAGAGCAACACACTGCCGTAGCGGAAGCACGGTGAGCACCCAGCAGGCAACGCGCCGCCCGGCCCGGACAGAGATCAGGCAGAGGCTGTGGCTGAGATGCAACAGATCTGAAGATGGAGCTGAGTCAGTGACGAGGGGTGAATATCCAGGCTTCTAGCGGCGCCCAGAAAAAGCCTTGTCCTTACGACAGGGTGAACAAGGTTGTCTTTTGTGTGCCCAGTGAGGAACTCAGAGGACAGCATCAGGCCTGTACAGAGAGCAGCCTTCTTGCTACCCGGGGTCCTTAGGACGAGTAGCTTCCTGTCATATCTACATGTCCCCCTCCCCCCACCCCCGGTCAGGGATCCGAAGCCCAGATTGGACAGTGTCGCTGCCACAAAGTGACCAAGTTTGACATTTAAGCCAGGGAAGAGTAAAGTAAATGGCAACTTTAAAGGAATGTCAATTATTATTAAAAGTTTTTAAAGCTTTAAAATGTTTTCCTCTTTACCTAACACAATGTATGTTTGAGAGCAAGTTTGGGTCACGTACAGAAAACAAAGGATCTTGCTGTTTTTTGCTCACTGCAACAGTGTACCAGTTTTGGGGCACCCTGCAAGCGTTGAGGAGACTATGAATGAATTGTGTGTCAGAGGGAGAAATTTGTGTCAGGGAACGGTGACCCATAGAATTAGAAATACATAAATATTTGTCCAGATGTGGGAAACACCAACACGTTGACATTGCATCTGAAGAACGCTTCAATCTGTTTTATATGAAAAAATGCTCCTTAGTTGCACATGTTCCCAAAGATTAATTTCAGAGAAATATTGGGTTAGTGACAAGAGTTCATCTGGCGGTGGCTTTATCTAAGTCATGGATATGGTCCACCTGGAGAAGCTCAGCCAATGCAGTGGGGAACAGAGAACAGAGGAGCCATGTGTTGTTGTGGTGCTCGGGCTACGTGTGTGTGTTTGTCTATGTGTGCATCCATGTACATGTCTGTCTGTCTGTCTGTATTCTATGACAGGCTGCTACAGGACAAATCTACTTGTTAGAATGTGTTTTAAAGGCTATATGTTGAATCACAGACTTACGAAGTCTTATTTTTCCCACACAAATGATGTTGTAATTGTGGTTTGCATTTAAGATACAACATCAAATAAACCATAGCTGTAATAATGCTACAATACAAAAGAAGAAATTCAACTCTCATAAACTTTTTGAATAATTTAATAGAAACAAATGATAAGCCTTATAAAAATCCCTAATGTACAAGTTGACTATATTAGAAATTTATAAAAATGCTAAATTTTGAGACCTATTCATCTTGAAATTATATTTTGATTTCCATTTAAGAAATAATTTGGAAGGTCAAGTGTTTGAAAATAAGATGGTTTGAAATTTAATTATTGACACTTATCTTCAACCTGGATTTTCCAATGTAAAAGTACTCACTTTACTAAGAATTTTCTTCTAAGTAACTTGGGAAAAAGAAAAATCTCTTGAATGTTGCAATTTTTATCTATAGCTGTGTGACAAATTATCATGTACTTAGCAGTGTGAAACAACCCACAACTTATCTCACAGTTTCTGCGAGCCAAGAGTCTGGATGGAGCTCAGCCGGGACCTCCACTTCACATGGTTGGAATCAAGGTGTCAGCCAAGTCACGGGGTCTCTTCTGAAGGTCATACAGGGACGGATCTGCCGCCAAGGTCACAGGACTGTTGGAAGAGTTCAGTTCTTCAGAGACAGCTGGACTCTGGACCTGAGTTCTCACGTGGCTCTTTCCTCACTTGATTAAAACATAGTAGATACTTGACAGTTTTCCTCTAAAAGTTCGGCATTGGAGAATACGGAGTTATACATGAGCTCACCAAACACAAGTTTATTGAACTACACAAGATAAATATTATACTAATTTATGTAAACACTGATTTTCAAAACCTTTGTTGAAGAGAATTATGTATACATATCCAAGTTGACCTTCAGCTTCAGAATTGGACCAATTTCAATTCCTCTCTCTCCCAGTATTAATTCTTGTGCCCTTTAGAAAACTCCAATAGATTTCTAAGGGGCCTTATTTATAAGAGGGAGATAGTAACCACATATATATATTATGGTGTTGGACTTATTCCCTCATTCATCAGATATGTGTAATTAGTAAGCATCTATGTTTCAGAGGCAGTTTTAAAAAAGAGGGGTATGGTAGTGAATATGAGACATTTCCTTACCTCCTGAGAAATTGTAAGTGAGGAATGTAAGTGAAGGATGACAACTATAATATAATTCCAACAGACGGAAGTGATTGTCCAACAAAACTCAAGCAAGTCCCCTTAGTCCCAATAGTTGAGCAAAGACTGAAATTCACACAACACAGATTGGAGTATTTTGGAAGAAGCCTTTCCAGGGACTTGAATGGACACAACACATAATAAAGTATTTGAGAAAAGAACTTTCCAAGTTGAGGACAAGCTAAATGTACAGGCCTATGGACATGGAACATTTTTGCCCTGGTAGGAGACAGGCCACAGTTTTTCTCTAAAGAGTCTACTGAGCTTATCTGTACATTTTTATGCTTTAAACTTTTTCAGCAAATACTTATTTGGGGAGACTTAACAAAACTGTCTTTGAAGTAAGAGGTGAGGCGCTGTCCTAAGGTGATCTCATGCCACGTGACTCGCTACTAAAAATAGTCCGATAGAGGCAGATGTCCAAAAGAATGGAACAAAGTTGGAAATGGCCCTAAAGAATTTCACTTGGGGTGGCAACATTTTGTGGCTTGATGTGTAAGGGATGAGAAGAGCATGTGAATTCCAAGGAAGCGGCACAGAGTGGGAAAACGGATTTACAATGTGTCAGACAGGGTGGCAACATCTTGCGGCATGTGGCTTGCATCTCAGTGATGGGAAAGGTATGTCGTGTGCCCGCTGCTTGCCTGAGGCAAACCGCGAAAGAGAATGAGTTGGCAACCACGACTGAAACACATCAACAACAATTTCTGTATATTGTAAGCCACGATCTCCTCCTTAATTTTTCTCCAAATTTGATTTTTTAAATTTGTCTCAAGACATTGAACATAAGACAGAAGTAAAGAAAATTTGCAAAGCAGATGAAGGGAGCATCTATGATACTAAGGTCACTTTTAGATCAAGTATATTCATTTTGGAATCTCAGCCAATGTGACTTCCATAATGATATTTTTAAAAAAAATTTACGTACATTTGGTTGGTTAAAATTTGTTTCCCTGAAGACAATACATGAGAGGTAAAAAAATGATTACAATAGCACAAAGTTTAGATATGTCTTTTCCAAATATTAGTTTAAATTGTTCCTAAGGAGCAGTATTTGAAACTCTTTGTGAAGCTGAGGTAGAGAATAGCAGAGCACAAAAGAAATAAAATGAAAGACACTAGAAGCACAAAGCTTACCAGTTCAGGGGGTTAGTGAAAGAAACATAATTCCAAAGCTCGGACGTAAACCAATATTAATCTGAGATACACGAAAGAAAAGAGAAAGTGGGGGAAGATCTCAAACGTCCAAGTCTTACCACACTTGCAATTCGAAGAAAGAAACAATACCACCACCAAACTCTGAGTTTATATCCACTAATATTAGCCCAGTTTACTTGTGTGTATATGTGGCATATATGAGGTGAATTGACTCGGGGCAGAGTTAACGTCACTGACGTAAAGCTTAGGACCAGACACCGAAGATGAGCACACAAATTTATCAGACTGTCTCCAAAAGGCCTGTTTTGAATTAGAGAAACATTTGTCCAAATAAGCTCAATTGGAGGGGCCTATGACACAAACCTGTAATCCCAGCATGCTGGGAGACAAAGGTGGGGGATTGCAAGTTCAAGACCAGCCTAGGCAACGTAAGAAGTGGTGAGACTCTGTCTCAAAACAAAAAATGAAATGGGCTGAGAGTGTAGCTCAGAACAAAGGCCCTGGGCTCCATCCTTAGCGCCAAAATACCCACCCAGCAACAAGCATAGCAACAACAACAACAAAATTAAAATTTGTGGCCTGGGTCAAAACATCACCGAATACAAGGTGCAAATTAGGTAGAAATTAGTTTTATGGTCAACATTTATCAGTAATCATCAAATTCACAGAGTATAAATAAAAACTTTTCCAATGTAAGACTTAGTTTATATATTTATTTAAAGTTCATGTAAATCTACTTTTTTAAAGTCACAAAACGTGTTTAGAAGCAAAAAGAATAAATATTAAGTTTATAATGTCTGAAATCATGATTTCCAGAACATTAATTTTACCTATTAGGTTCAGAAAACCACACCACTAAGTGAAAACTACCCTCACAAGAAGGTGGTTTGAACTATCGAGAGAATTTCATTATATATCTTTTAGCCCCAGACATATTTTAAGGGAATTAACATTTAGTTAGTACACTTTAATAGGGTAATATTTCTGTAGCATCTTGCATGGTTTTATTTTTTTTAATTTGTGTATTTCACCTACTGACAAATGACCTATTTCTCATTTCATGCATTTTGCCTGGTCTTGCTCCTTGTCCCCCTACCTCTATTTCTAAGTCTCCTGTCTGTGTCCTGTCTCTGCCAGCCTCAGATCAGATCCCAGACATCAACTTCTCAAGTTGGCCCTGCGTTTCTGTACTGGTCACAGTGTGTTATCACTTGGATTAAGGTAGTAACTGGCCTTTCAGTTATACCAGGCCAGTCTACTTGCATAACCCCAGACTCACAGGAGTCCACATGTCAGAAGTTCAGTTATTTTTATGTAAATGAATTGTAATTATATGAACAAATTTCTAAGTTCTGTCAAACCTTCAGAGGGTGACAAAGATTTCAGGGAAAAGAAGTCAGTCTTTTGGGTACATTTAATATAATCTATTGAATTTGCGGTTGGTGAAAGTTAAAAAAAAAAGTGAAGATACATTCTGATGCAGAAACCAGGCTTTGAGAAATGTTTGCACTTGAACTTGATAGAAGAACTAGTAGTTTATTCCAGACTGGAAGAAGAAAACGACTCCCAGATGTTTTAATTTCTCTGACTAACAGAAAAGCCCTCACAATTTATATCATGATGGGTTCAATTAGCGTAAGTCTTGTGATGCATTTGCAATCTAAGCAGATTCTAGCTTATAAATTTTTACAAAATTTCAGTCATAATGTTTTTGGCTACTGACAGTTCCATTAAAACAAATTATACAAGGACTAGTAGCTAGCTGCAGTTAGCAACAGAGGTATGGAATGTGTGTACATGTAAATTTATGGAAACATTTTCCTCAACCTACCAGTTTAATCACTTTCTCTGTTTACGGATCCAATGTGGTGAAGGGAAGTAAACATTTATAAACTCCTATGTTATTAAAATTGAAAACAAGATCTTTTCTCAAACAGAATTTTAACTCAAAATCAACTTTACTGGATATTATAATAGTAAAGTCTATAATTTTGCTATCTAGCTCTTAGTTTTTACTATGAGCTCTATTATTTAGAAACTGTAGTATTTCTGATGCACTAAGAAAAAATTTGGACTCGTGTTTGAAATATGGTTATAAAAACAGAGAAAAAAGAACATGACTTTCACATCTTTGCTCCATCTTTCCACCAGCAAATTGAATTATGCTTTGTTCTCTCTTTTCTTTACCATTTTTTATGAAATATAACCGTCTCACATAACCAAAGTTTCATATACATTTTGTTTAAATATGTCTAATTTCTGATATATTTTCTTTGTGTTTGCTGTATTTTTATTAATTCACTTAAAACATATAACATCTGCTCAAAACATTTGACCAAGTCACTTTTATCAATGTAAATCAACAAACCAATTGCAGTGCAGGGAAAAACTGCCACATAATTCTTGTGTAGCCATCACTGAATCGCTGTGAAGGGGCTGATGTCTGAAAAGCTTTTAGTTTTTGTTATAAAGTACCTTGAAACAGATGTGACAATTCACTCGTCTCCCACATTGTCTAGTTCAAACAGCTGTAAAATATTTCATGGATTACACTTGAATGAAGCAAAAGTTCTGGGATTATTTTATCTGGGCAGCTGTTACACTCTTAAATTAAATCAAAACACTTCTTTGCTTGATTAGGTGTTGGTTATTTGCCAGTGTGTAAAGATAAAATTTGCACGTTTCTTGGTCGTCAACTCACTTTTCTCAACTGTGTTCCTGGGACACGGAGGAGCATCCCAATTTTAGGAAACTATAAAAGCAAGTGATTTCTTTGAACTTTCTGTTGTGAAAAAAAAACTGTGAATTTTTTTATAATTTTAAGTACAATCTTCATAAAATGTACTCATCTTACATATAAAGAGAGTAAGACATAAGAATTGTTATTGCTCAGATTTAACTACCGCGATGACGATCAGTTCAGGCTTCCTAAGCCAGATGGTCTGTCACTGCTTTCCACACTCTTTTCCTAGCTCCACACTCGTTCCTCTAACGTCCCACCAGACATCCATATGTGAAACATGTGAAACTGAACATATTATCTTTTCTTGCACTTTATAAAAGTGATTATATGGAGAAACCTGCTCAGATTTCACATTCAAATGTTTGTTATATCCTATTAAATTTTCCTCTAAGAATTTTTCCAATATATTTTTCTTCCTCTTACCATTACATCCTCCTCTTACACCCTAAAATTTTATACATGAGCTACTGATACAATTTCCAATTTTTTGATGTTGCTAATCTAATGTCTGTAGATAAGTGCATCAAAAGTATATCTTCAAATTCCACCTTTCCAAGAGTCAATTCCATGTAAAAATATGGCCCCAGATATTCAGGTCTATAATCTCAGCAGTCCATCAGGCAGAAGCAGGAAGAACTCAAGGTCAAGCCCAGCCTGGCAATTTTGTAACTTGGTGAGATGATCTCTGGAAATCAAAAAAAAAAATATATATATATATATATATATATGGCTAAGGATGTAGCTCATGATGAAGGCCCTTGGTTCAGTCTCCAGTAACCAACCAGCCAACCAACCAACCAAACTCTTCACAAGTGAACTTGTCAAATGACTAATCGATATTTATTAATTTATAAAAGTCTGTGATCAACAAATTTCAATGAATTCCTACTCTGTACTACACATTCTTCTAAGACATGAGATTATGGTAGTGAGAATGATGAAGATTGTATTCTGAAATTTTAGAAAAAAATGATTTATAAAATCAATAAGGATATGTATCTATACATATATATGCATGTTAATCTTTAATTATGTAGTATGCATTTGTTTATGCATATAATTAGGTAATGATAAGACTTAGAAGATAAAATAAAAGAGGTAGAAGAATAGCAGATAATTTAGTAAATATTTTTTGTAGTGGAATAAATGAAAAAGGCTATATTATTATTCTTGAATATGATCCACAAATATTCTTTGCATCAATATGAAGGATGTTATATAAAGGACACAAAATTATTGTTTAAAATATAAGTTTTATTTATATGTTTATAAAATTTACATTCCACAAAGTAGCATTAGAAATATAATATGACCCACAAATTGCAGTAATGGTAATTTTAAATGCTATAGTTGTCATATTGAATGAAGAAAAGAGAAACAGGTATCATAAAATTAATTATTAAATTATTATTCACCAGTGAATTAGTTTTACAACATATTGAACTTGCTGTGTATTAAGTATATTCTTGATATTTAGAGAAGTATATAATTGTGTATTTTAAAGTCAATTGAATATATTAGTGATGTGCTTATAAACTCATTGAATTTATCAGTTGAATATTAATTTTAAGAATGAACATTATATAGAGGATAAATGCTCATAATATGGACTATGTTCAAAAGAAATATTTTGATTATTTTATCAATTTAGAAAATTGGTTTTTTGGTATATTGGTTTTTAATTTTTAAAAAGTCCTATAGTTATGTTTTTCTAAAACAGAACTAACCACATTATCTTTGTTCATGATGGATAAGAGACCAAACTCTTTTCTAATATTACTTTACGCTGTCCGTACACATCTCCAGGTGTAGTCAGACCAGCTGCGTAGCATCCACCAAAGCACGGGGTCCTTTCACATTTCTCTGCATTTTGACTTTCCTCTATCGTACCTGGTCTGCCTTAGATACATCTAGTCATCTGTCGCCTAATTTATCCAAACTCCTGATTAAGTTTTTGGTCAGCTAGCTTTCTTTCAGAAAATAAACCATTTTACATACTTAAAATAGAAAGAAATGTAATCCAGAGAATTACAAGTTTGAGTTAAAGGGCTGAAAGTCAGTGGAAACACTGTCAACTTCCAGATATTTACTACAGCTGTGGTTCAGAAGTCAGGTATTGGACATTGCTACTCAGAATTTGAGGCATTGCAGGAAATTTCCTCACATATCTTAAGTCTTCTGTCATGAAAATATATGTAAGAACTTAAAAAACAATAACCAGCTAGCCTGCAATCATCACACCTGTTGGATTCCACCCAGCTGGACTGCTGCTAGAAAGCAATGGCTGGCTCACCTCTTTTCCACCTTCCACATCATCCAGTGGCCTCCACTCAGCAATGAGCATCAACATTAGATGAAGACCTAGTTATCAAAAGAATATAAGCCGTGCACTTCTCAGTCGCCTGACCTCTGTAGTCCAGAGAGGCACGTGACAGAGTAATACTGACAGCTCTCATGTAATACTTCCCACACCGTAGCAGTGGCAGAATGGTTTCAGCAAACAGGACTCTGAAGTCTCCAAGAAACCAGCAAATGAATTCCAGAGGTTTCTCACTCTGGGATTCTCTTTTTCCTCACACTGTGGCAGTTACCCTGAACTGGAAAAAAAAGAGGTGTTACCCAGATAGAGGTGGGTGGCAGCCAGGATCCTTTCACGAAGGTTCATTGCAGTCATTTAATTTTGACAAGAGAGCAAGGTCCTGGTAGGCAAAACTTTGATTACTTTGTCTGCATATGTTGAGCAAACTGAAAATTCATAGTAACTATGGAATACTACATCATCATTCTGTATCTTATTAGTCAAGAAATGATGCAGAGGTAAGTAATAGATGGCAGCTTTGACATTTGAACATGTGCTCAAAGGTCATGGGTGGCCATATGTGGCCTGGAGTTCCCAGCCCAGAATGAACTACATAATTCTTATCAGAATGAAAAATAACTCGGGACTCATCTCCGTAGTAAGTCAGCATGGTGTGCTTTGTGAGTCCCAAGTTTAAATTGAGGATCAACTTCTAGGTCTGACCCATAGCAATATGGCCTCCAAAAGACTATTGCTTTGCTTAAACATCTTCTTTTACACTTTCCTTTTCTTCTTTGTTAATGGATCAGATATACCCTAAATGCATCACAGAATTGTAATGAGGATGTATGGGAAACATTACTTTGCAGTGGAATGCTTCTGTAATGTTCTAACACATTCAAATAAGCCGTCATTCTGGTTCTGCTTTCAACATTTCCAAGGGTTGAAGAGGGGTCACATCTCTCGCATGGCACTATATGATATGCCTTTGTGTAGCTCTAACACACACCCCTCCCCTAAGGTCCATTCCTTCCCTGAATCCAGAGGAAGCCCAAGTATCTCTTTTTATGATAAATGTTCATATATTTGAAGTTTGCCCATTGTGAAGATAAATGAAGAGAGTCCTCATGAGGACAAGCAGAAAATATTTATTTATTCAGGAGTTGTTATAGCACAGGACTCAGTCATTGTCATATATATTTGTTAGAGACCAAAAGGCAGGCAAGAGAGCAGGAAAGCTTTAAAATTACTTTTTAAAAAAAAAAAGAAGAGGGAAGATTTTGGGTGTGTTCTGATTTGAAATTGTTGACACAGGAGCCTGGAAGTAGGCTATTTAGATACAGACTATCTTATGTAATGAGTCTGGGGAGCACTTTAGTTCTCTTCAGTTAGTTCTGAGTTGGAAATCAGGGTGGAAGAAAGGACATTGGCCTTTAGTAACCAAGTCCTGAGTGTCTTGGGCCAAGTGCGGCAGAGTTGTAGGCCCATCCTTCAATGCCATGCGTGTTCTACCCAACGTATTCTGGTGTAGCACCCCTCAATCCCCCCTCTTGGCCATTCTCTCACTTGCAGGAGGTTAGTCAAAAGCTTAAAATTCAGATCTTCACTGTTTGTGATTGTTCCCTGGTCTTCAATTGTATTGCAAGGTCTTTTTTCAGCATTTTTGTTGGATCATTATTTTGGCTGCATAGAAACATTTTAGACTAGATAAAGTTTAACAAAGCAGCATAATGACCACTGTGACAAAAATGAAGCACGCGCATGCACACAACACACACACACACACACACACACACACACACACGCACATACACACGCACGCACATACACATACACACACACACACAAATTTAAGAAATTTTAGGACCAGGACCTCAATTGGCCAACCGAGGCTAAAAGAACACATCTTACTGATAAATAAGGCCGAACTCAGAGAACCAAGAGCTTTTTCCTTAAGGAAATATGTAGACTTTTTTTTGTCTGTTTGTCTGTTTCACCGAAGGCAGGAAAACAAGAACTCTTGGGAATGTCCTACATTCTACTATGACTAGTGAACAAGAAATTTGGAACAATTCATCATTACTTCTGCCAACAGTAAAACAAGTTGAGATGAGTTGAGAGAGATGTGTATTTCATCGAGTGTAAAAGTGGCATCATTTATAATTTTTGCCAGTTAGTGATATATGTCTTGTGCTCTTTTGTTTATATGATTCTTATTCCTGGAAATTGCTTTGCTTGTTTTCATAACCAGTGAAATCAATAACTCCCCTCCCTCATTGTCATGTGAGAGTTGTTGAGTTTAAATTCTCTAGATACCAATGGGAAAAAAAATGTATTAATAGCTTATTTTCCTGTGATAAACAGACACTGATCAAATCACGTTTGTTGATGTGAGCCCATTTTTCCATGTAGGTGCATATGTGTTCGGCTGTGTGTCATTATCATTGGTTTGGTAAGACTGGACTTTCCCAAAGGATTTTTTCATGAGGATTTGGTACAGGATGGCTCATATACAGCAATCACTAAGTTTGAGAGCTAATATATGGGATATGAATGGATGGTATTAAATGATCTATCAAAAAACAAAAATAGTTATAATTAAGCAGATAAAACAAAATAAGAATGAGACTGGGTCCAATAATTGGGCAGGACTTTTTCCACTAAGGTCATCCCTCTGGTTTTGAAGGTTTGAGTCATCTGTCTACTGTAAAAATTAGCTGTTTCTTGATAACCATCAAGTTGATGTCTCCTTTCAGAATAGATTTCTAATTTTGTTGATTCTGAATTCCTTCCTTGGTTGTGAAATGTGAACCTAAGGATAGCTCAGGGAGTTTTACTTCTCTATTTGCTGTTCACAATATCATATGAATTCCCTTCCTATGAAATTCAAGAACAGTTTTCCTCAGTATGTCTTCTAAAAGATAATATCTCATGGTTTAGATATCTCTAAAAGATTGTATAAGAAAATGTTTTGAAAATATAACCTTAAACCTGTAGTAGAAGTAGGAGTAGGTATGGTACCTGAATCTCATGGAGTATTCTGTTAGGTTTGCATACAGCAGGGCAGAGTTTCATATCATTGATAAAATCTGAAACACATATTCCTTTAAGTTGCCAATTCATGGAAGAATAAACAATTTGTCTCAAATGTAGACCATTCAGCTTTAAGGGCAGATGAGACTTTTAACGAGGGCAGCTCAAGACTTTCTGAAAACTTAAATTTATGTTAGGGACACCATTGTTCCCCCCCCCCTTTCCAGAAGAATGTGGACCAGTAAAGCCACATCATTTCTGAGTAGAGGAGGAAGTAGTTTCATGTTTTTGTAAAATATGTGCCTTAGACACTTGATATGAAACTTATATCCCCCAGTTGGAAACACAAAATCCAGCACTTACTTAGACCATAAAGACTCTAGCTTTTTGGCAAGATATTTCAACCTGTTCTGAAAATAGAGAGACAATAACTAAATTCTATAGAAGATGGAAGGTGGATAAAATAAATTGGATGGTGTTCAAAGGTTCCTTGAAGCTGTTTCCTGGCCTCGTTCCAACTTTACAGTATTTCTATAATTAAGTGGTTGACAAGTGACACATGACTCAAAAATGACCTCACTTGTCTTTTTAGTTTCCTCAGCTATGCTGATTTAAGATAGTGACCAACTCATTTGTTCTATGGTAAATAAGAGATCATAGAGAAATTTGACTGGTATTCATTGAAACCATCTGATGCTACCTATACCATCAGAGGTTATCTAACGAAAGCTAAAGCTATATTTTTTTCATTTTTCTTTTTAGAATCAGGGGCTAAATGCTAGCAATTAATAGTGATGCTTTTGAATTCCTCCAAGGACTTATCACTTTAAGACTTTAGATGTAATCATAACTTGAAAGTTGTTTATTTAGTGAAAATTTCTAGAGCATTTTCTTTAGTTTTTCTATCATTTCTTTTTTCATGAGCCTCTATCTAAATTATAGCTACTTCTTTATACAGTGGAGGTACATCATAAAAGGCCTTATCCATCTTGTGTACTTCTGGTGGAGATTCCTGCAGAGCTGAGAAATGTTTATTTCCAAAGCATCACCTGTGTGCACACACACATTCACACACATATATAAACATATGTAGGACCGTCAAAGGACATTTGCCACCCAGTAGGCCCATAAACTCAAATAGCCCTACCCAGAGGCAAAAGAGAAATTGAAAAGTATGGCAATTCAGGGGGTAGTAAATAATATTCATGGGAATCAGGTGGGCTCAGGGACAGACAATGGTCTGAAACTAAGTTCCTCTGGATGCCAGGTGCGGTGTTTGATTTTTTGTTTCTTCTCTATGTTTATCTTTCCCAGTTAAAGCAATTTCAGAGCAATTGCTCTTCTTCTGGGAAGGAAAGTCCCTTTGCTTAGATAAAGGAACTTTAGAGAAGACTGCTGGTGTTCTCAGAGAGAAATCAAATCAAGGCTGACAGCGAGCCAGGGCAGGGGAGCCCAGAGACCTTTAGTCCAGAGACGGTTTCTTCAGCTCAGCATGTCACATACAACACCAATACCATGGATTTCTGAGCTCTATCACTATCACTACCTGCTTTAAATTTTGATGTAAGATCTGTCAATAAATAATAATAAATAACTAGAATTGAGGTTTTCTTTATAACTCTTTAAAAAATAAAGAACTGGATTAAGTGCAAAAAAGTTCTTTAACTGAAGTAAGAAATCCGTGAGATTTTGAGATAGAAGAACAGGCCTGTGATGAGAATTATGAAACAAGCCTGGAATCTCAGCACTATGGGAGGCTCAGGCAGGAGGATCACAAGTTTGAGCCCACTCTAGGCAATTTAGCAAACTAGGGAAATCCTGTCCAAAAAAAAAAAAAAAAAAAAAAACATAGGGTGGGATACAACGCAGTGTGAAGTCTGGATCCCCACGGCCGCTCTGGCTCCCTTACACACACACAAGGAAAACAGAGAAGCCCCGATCACGCCCTTTCCTCCTGATGGCTGTGGGTGCCTGACCTCACTGGCGGGTGCCATGCCCCTCGCTGCTCCAGGACCTTCTGCCACCTTGGAGAAGCAGCCCCATCTAAACGTCAAAGCCTGGAAAGCCACCAGGTGGATATTCTCCGGGCACCCTCAGCCCTCACAGTCCTCCGTTAACACTACCATTCCTCCTGGGTATGCTCTAAAAGTCACACCAGCCATGTTTTTTGGCCTGCTGTTTTTGAGAAAGTGTGGGAACTGTGTGCCAAATTTTCAGCCCTGGCATAGAAGCCGCCCCTATGGCCACACCAGAAGATAATGGCTTTGGCTGCAAAAACAGACTTACTCCAGATGGCTCCAACTAATGGCCACTCTGGATGACGCCACCTTCAAATGACCTGGTTCCCACTGACACTGTTCCCAAAGTCTTCAAGCAGGTCTGCAAGATGCAGGAGGCTGCGCTGTGCTTCCTCCTCCGCCTGTGTGCGCTCCCTGGTAACACTGGAATCAGTGCAGGAGGACTCCTGTGGTGCACTGCCCCAGTGCTGCCCAATACAGGCTTCGCGTGGATGGTCCTATTCTGCACAGAGGATCTGTGTTGTAATCTTAAATGGAGTGGGCTGGAATAACAGGACCAGCGACCCTAGGGTTCCTAGTTCGGAAGTGTTGATAGAGAATGGTGAGTTGAGAGGGGCAGAGCTGAGGCCACAGTTTAGGCCTGGGTGTAAGTTGGCCTGAGCGACACAAGGAAGCGAAGCCTGGGAGAGGCGGATGCTGGAGGCCTAAATCCTCTGGCAGAGGCAGCAGAGGCTGAGGCAGGACACCTGGGACCATTGGCAAAGGGGAAGAAGCAGCTTAGAAAAGTGAGGTCAAGCAGTCGCACTGAGAGGTTGGCAGCACTGGCCGCCCACCTCAGAGGGGGCGGCAGCCAACAGTGGCATGTCCACTGAGGCCAGCGGTGGAAAACCGTAAGGTAGCTAGAGTTTCAGAGGCGGCTCTCAGACTTTCAGTGAGGCCTACAAGGCTCTGTAGTAGTGAAGCTTCTAGGGACAACTGGAAATTCAGTGGGAGAGGGGACAATGGTATCAGGACTATGATTCTAGGAGATGTAGTACTGAGGAGTTAATTGCGAGCACTGAATATTCAGAGTTGTGGCAGTAGGGCTTGAAATCACCGGCACTCAAAGTTGGGAACTCCTTACCTCAAGGGACCAGCATTTTTCCAACTCTGGAAAGAACTCTCACCTGATCGGCAGCACTTCCATTTGTCTGATAGGGGCTGGCGAGTGGCAAAAGTCAAGGTGTAGCAGTGGTCAAAAGTATAATGACTAAAATAATCTTGTGAGGGGTTAATTCCTGCCTAAAAATCATTGTGCTTGTCAGGCAGTGATGGGGTCTGTATCCTCAGGAAAAATGCAACCAAGAGTTACTGCTATAGTTGAGCAGAAGCACCAAGGTTTGAAGTGACAGCCAAGGGACTAGGTCCTTCCAACCAGGTCAGGGCAGTGAGTTTGATGATTCCCAGGACGTGACGACTCTGAGGGCTCCGAGCTGCTTGTATGAGAGGTCAGAAGGGCATTTCCTTGGGGTTACCTATGGAGGAATCTGTGGGCCAGCCTTCTCCGGATTGCAGGACTCTTCATGATTTAGGCTGTGAGTAGTTAGCATTTCAGGAATATTGGATACTCATTGTTTGAAATATTCAGTTGAACTCAGCAATCCTCTCGAATACTTTGTGAGGGGTTTGGGAACCTTAGTTTCTCAGGGAAGAATGATTTACGTAGGTCATGCCACTGATAACAGAATATTTGGCAAAATGATTATTTTTTGAAATGTGTGTATATTTGTTGCTCAAACTAAAAGCAAATAAACAGAATTCTTTTTCCAAACTTTTATGTTCTTGAAACATAGAAGCATATGATGTACACATTGTATCAGAATTGACTCATAAGGGAAATTTAGATGTATGGATTCTTTTTTCATAATTCTCATTTTTATTAGCATATGTTTATAATACATGATAGTTAAATTAAGCTGGAGGATTGGCGCTTGTGCATATTGCATCTCAATCATGTTTGCGTCCACTACCATTTTCCTTCCCTGCGGTCTCATCTTCCTTTCCCTGATTTCCTTTCCTTCTTTGCATAGTTTATCTCTGTTTTTATTTTTTCTTTACCTAATGGGAAAAACTGTGTGATCTTTAACCTTCTCTGCCTGATTTTTTTTTTCTTATCACGAGGGTCCATTTTTCTACAAATGACTCAAGTTTATCCTTCATCAGGGCAGAGTAGGAATCCATCATGTATATACAGCATTTTTTATCCACTTTTACTTGCTGAAGGAGCAGTAGATTGCTTCTGATGTTAGCTACTGTGAGTTGTGCTGCTATAAACATCGGTAGGCATGGAGGAGTCTAACATGATGTCTTCAACTCTTTCAGAAAAGTATCCAGAAAAGGTATAGCTTGGTCTAGTTGTATTTGTAGCTTGCTTGCTTGCTTTTTCTATTTCTTTCTTTCTCTTTCTCTCTCTCTCTTTCTTTCTTTCTTTCTTTCGTTCTTTCTTTCTTTCTCTTTCTTTTGGAGGTTCTCCATACTGATTTCCATAGTAGTTGTTTTAGTTTACTGTCTCAGCAACAATGGGAAGCATTCCATTTTCATCACACCTCACCAGCATCTTTTGTTTTCGAGTTTCTGTAGTTTCTTTTACTATTAACTTCTGTCTCCACTCTGCTTTGATTCTACACCACACAGGGATCTCAGTTCTTTTATACTTAACTAAGCACATCTTATATCCTAAGATGTGGTCTCTTCTGTGTGCTGCAGAGGGGAAAAAAGCTTATTCTGTTGTTCTTGAAGGAAACATTTTACAGATATAAGTTAAGTTTACGTGTTTCATGTTCTGATTAACTCTGATTATTTTCATCCTTTTTTGTTTAATTGATCTGTCTGTGTGTGAATAGAATATTGAAATCCCATGCTATGGTTTAATCAGGCCTATTTTTCCTTACATGTCCAAAATTTTTCATTTCATGAAATTGAATACATCAACATTGGGTACATACAAATTCAAAATTGAAATCTCTCTCTGTGGAATCATTTTCTTTACCAACACATAGTACTCACTTTTGTCCCTTTTAATCTGTTTTGACTTAAAGACTATGATGTCCTAAAATGATATAGCTTCTCCTCCTTATTTACAGGTTTAAGTTGCGTAAAGTATGATTTTCCATTTTTCACTTTTAGTTTATGTGTTCCTGTGTGGATGAGGTGTGCCTCGTGTGGCCAGCACATGGTTGGGTTCGGGTTTTTGATCCAGTCTATCAGTTAGTTTCTTTTAATTGGAGAACTGACATCATAAGGTCATTACAGAATCTTATCACTGTGAAGTTTTTCCACTGGTAGGTATTTTTGTGTATTTATTTTTGTTCCTTTGGATATTTTTGGTGCTGACAGGCTCCTTGTCTCTGTCTAAGATTACCTTAAATATTTTCTGCAATATTGGTTTAGTATTTCCTTTTTTAGGGAAATCTTGAGGCATAACTCTGTAGAACACAAAAGTTTGGGTTTATTTTTGTGTTATTTTAAGACCTAAAAAAAATTTGCTGCAAGCTCTCCTGGTCTTTAATATTTATGCTGGGAAACCCATAGTAATTCTGATAGACGTAGCTTTATGTGCTACTTGTTGATTTTTTTCTTCTCTTTCAAAGGCTTTTAGAATTTTCTTTGTGTTGAATTTCTGGAATTTCGATTATGACGTGTTTTAGAGAGATTCATTTCTGGTTGTGGCTACTTTCCATTTGATATGATTCTTGTACTTCACTATTAAATTATTTGTCAAGATTTGGAAAGATTTCTATGATTTTAATGAATTTTTTTATCTTTTGAGTTGTATTCTAATTTTTCTTTTGTGTAGTTCTTAGGGGATTTTGAGTCATCTACAGCTGCCAAATCTAACTTCCTTGTTTTCTTGATGTTTTTAGGGTGCTACTGAGTACATACATGGTCTACTACCTCAACCATGTCTGCAAGATCTCATACCCTCCTCAAAATGTCTGAACTGTGTACCCATGCTTTTAGTTGAATATTTCATATTCTGATTTGTTGCTTAATTTCTTTTTATAGTTTTAATTCTTTACCCAAATGGTAATTCATGTCTTACATTATCTGACTTAATTTAATCAATTTTTGTACTTGCCTTATTTAAGTTCACAGGACACTTCATTAATTCCATTCTCTCTTTAGTTAATTTTCTCTAAGCTTAAACATCTTTTAAATTTGCTTACACGTTTCTTATTTGATCACTTATTTTTTTTTTTCTTTCTTGATGCTGTGTCTTGCTCTGTGGTCCAGGCTGGTGCTAAACTCATTAGGTATCCCAGGATGTCCTCCACCTCAGAGCAATTCTCCTGAATCCTGAGAACTGGGATTGCGAGCACTTTCCACCACTGTCAGCTCATGTAGTGCAGGAAAATCAAACCCAGGGCTTTTGCTTGGGAGGCAAGTGCTCTAACTCCTGTACTTTTCCTCAGCGCCCCCACTTCAAACATTTTAGTTATTTGGTTTTTGAATTCCTGTGACTTCCTCCACATCTGGGCCCATGAGACCAGCTTTGGAGGAGTTAGACATTTTGGGAGGCACCTTGTTACTATATTTTTTACATTTTTTGGTGCTTTTTTGCCAAGTTTTGCATTACAGTTAGAATATAAAAATGCTGTCCTCACAGTGACAATTTCTTTAGTAAGAATATGTCTCATTATGCTGTGACATTTGGTTTTTCATGTTTTTGGTATTTTTACCCATCATCAGCCTATATAACTTGACATTTGCGGATCTTTTTATTGTCTAATCATCAGAAGCTTAATATCTAGCAAAATTCGGAGAAGAAAACTTGTACCACAGTAATGTTAACAAGGCAAAGATAAGCCAGATGTTAGCACCTAGTAAAAAAAAAATCGACCACTTTGCCACTATTAATGCTGAAAAAGAAACTGGCAGTATTTGTAAACTCCAAGATAAACCAGATATTGACATTTAACAAAAACAAGTTAAATGTCCCAAGTGCATCAATTTTTACTATAAAATTTATGTCTATGTATTAATATAGCTACAAAGAAAAAACAAATTTTGACTTACCGTAAGTCTTTACTAAAATCAACTGCTATAACATAATAATAGAAAAGAAATTAGCATTAATAACTTAGAATAAACTAAGTAGCTAAAAAATATCAAGCAATAGTAATACTAATGCTGAGTGTAAGGAAAGGAAAAATGGAACAAGAAGTATAATTGGAAAAATAATTACAAAACGAGAGAAAGGAGAAAAGTGAGATAAACATCCACTAAAAGAAAGTAAATAGAAGCTCAGTGTGGTGGCACAAGCCTGTAACCCCAAAACTAAGAAGCTGATACAGGAGAATTGCTATGAGTTTGAGACCGCTTTGTCTGCATAGTGAGTTTAGGACCAGCCTAAACTATAGAAAGAAATCCTGCATCAAAAGAAAGAAAGAAAGAAAGAAAGAAAGAAAGAAAGAAAGAAAGAAAGAAAGAAAGAAAGACAGAAAGAAAGAAAGAAAGAAAGAAAGACAGAAAGAAAGAAAGAAAGAAAGAAAGAAAGAAAGAAAGGAAGGAAGGAAAATAAAATATTAGGTAAAGTAAGACAGCAAATAGAATTAGATAAAAGTAATGGATAAAACATAACAAAAAGAGAAATGAACAGTAAGAAACAGAATAAAACTTGAAACAATAACCAAAGTTTTAAAAAAAGAAAAGAAGGCAAAACAGAACAAAACAACAAACAAAATTAAATCCCAAAACAGTCCCTTCCCTCCAAAAAAAGGAAAACATTTACGAGTCCCCAAATGACTTCTGTATTGAGAGTATTTGGGTGAGTAGGCTTCTCCCCTCAGGTCCTGCGGCACTGGAGTGCCCAGATAGGAGGAAGGGTTGTGAGTCAGAACTCCTGCCTGCTTCCTTTCCACACCACATTTTCTTCCGTGAGTGCCGAGTTGCCTCGCTCTTCCCTCCGAGCAGGTGGGCACACTGGAGATGATGAAGACCACTGAGATCTGTCCTGAAGCCAGGCTGGGAAAGGGGACTATGTAGCACACAGGACTTAATTCCCATACTTTCAGACTATCCTCCTTAGAAAATCCCGTGTGCCTAGCCTGGCTCCACACAGCAAGGGAGACCACCATGTCCTCCACATCCGAAGCATGTGGCTGCCTGAGCCTCTCCAGGCAGGGGTCTGTGGCTAGCCCTTCCATTCACTGCAACTGCCCCTTGTGGCGTCTCCCACCCTGTCGCTGCAGCAGGGTGACCCCAGAAACCCGGAAATGTGATTCCTCTATGACTTCTAGTTCTCAGAGCAGTTTAGTTTCTAACAATATGTTCCTAAAAATGGCCTCTGTTAACATTTCTATTAAATATGCTAAGTACTACAGTGGGATTCTTCTGAAACATTAGCCTATCAGAAGGAGTCACTTTTGCCATGAATTCTCACACTCTCTGCAGCTTACAGTACCAGTGAGCTTCCCCTGGGACCCATACAGCTTTTTTGTAATAGTGTCTCCTGGCTCTTCGTGGTCCTTACCTTACGTTTTACGGACACACCCGTTTCTCTGGGGTTACTGTTCCCAACTGCTCCGTTCTTCTCTCTGCAGTGCCCTCAGTCTCTGCAGTTTTTGTGAGATTTGCATCTTTACTGCCAAGATGCTGTTAATTTCTGAAGATGTTTTTCTGTTCACCAAGTTTTTATTTTCTGTTTCTAATCCATGTGCTGGAATGGCTGCAATTTGGCAGTTTTTACTCCACCATTTTCCCCTAGATATAGGAAGTTTCCATTGAGGATCTGGTGAAAAAAAGTATTACATGGACATAACTACCTATCTGTACTCTTGCTGTCCTTAAGCGTAAAGGAAGACTTGGAGGTGACAGAAAGGGGGATTGGTTACCAACACGGGCTCAGGCTGCTCACCAGTTGAAAGCCAATATTCAGATGAGAGTTAGTGAGCAGGAAATCAGGTGTGTTTAAGGCCTGGAACCTTAGAAAATAGAGAAGGTGTTATTGTCCTCAGACTTTATCTTCAGGAACTCAGGAATGTGAAAGGCTTTTGAAGGAGAGAGAAGAGGTACAGGGGATAACAGTAGAAAGGCTACATTGTGAGCCGAGTCTTTGTCACAGGACACAAGTCTCCTTTTTTCTCTTACCCAAATATGAACATCCTAGTGCAAGTTACTGTATCCTCTTATGAAGGCACTTACTTTTTTTGCAAGCTAAACTTCGCTGCAATTTACACGCACAAAAGTAAAAACTTAAGCAGGAGTGCCGTATATTCTGATGTTATCTGAAGCTCACCAGAGGTTCCGTTAATGTAAACCTGAAGGAAGCAGTTAATACCTTAATCATTTAAGTGCAATTTTTCTTTAGAATTTAAAATGCTGGATAAAAAGGAAGAGACGTGATCTTCTCAAAAAGGATAAGGACTGGACTTAATCTTGTGGAAGGGCACAGAAAGGGGAAGCAATAGTACCTCTGCTAAGAGCAACTCCCTGAAGAGTGGTCCCTGTTACAGTCTCAGGTATATTCTGATTGGAAGGCTTGGGACGAAGAATCTGGAAGTGGGCTAATTGAAAGAGAAAGACTTTGCATTTCTGGGCCCAGAAGTTTCCATCAACAGACCAGTGGATACACAAACTGTGGTGTTTATACACAATGGAATACTATGCATCAATAAAGTCCAACAGCGTGGAGGCTTTTACAGGCAAATGGAAGAAACTAGAGAACATCATGCTTAGTGAAGTGAGTCAGAAACAGAAGGTGAAACATCGAATGGTCTCTCTGATATGAGAGTCCCAGAGCACAACTCCTATGGAACTTAAGAGGAAGCGGAGTAGGGTGGAGGAGGAGGGAGGAAGGGGTGGGTAGGGGGAGGGACAAAAGGAGAGTGGGAAAGCCTTTGTCGCCTTGACAAGATACGAATGTGCACAAAATGCCCAACCTCATTGTAAACCTTGAATTTTGCAG
>PVKB01003643.1:0-186873 GCA_004027205.1 Ctenodactylus gundi | reverse complement strand
TTTCTCTCGTACCTTGGATTGTACCAGGAGTAAAACTGGAAAGCTTGTCACCTGCCCAGTGTCCTTAGAATGTTAGAATGTCCTTAGAATGTTAGTCTTCGGCCCTAATCTAACTGCTGCTGTTTTCTTTCAGACATCACAGCTGCTTACTCGGTATAGTACCTGCCTTCAAGGGAAAGGAGGGGGGTGGTGTGTGTCTGCTGCATCTTTTCTGGAACTGGACTTGTTGGTACTCTGTGCTAAGACCTGAGAACTTAGGATGTTTCTACAGTGACATTCACCTCCCCATTGAGGCCTTCTCCTGTTACCACTGTGTCCCTTCCCTGCTCTGGGAGCAAATTTCTGTATCTCCAGTAACAGGTTTGCATATCCCAGTCACCCCGTCTTCTGACTTGCTGTGGTCGGAGGTGTATGTGTGTTCAGCTGCCTGCTGTTTGCTCCAAGGGGGGAAAAACATACCTCTTCTCATTCTTCTTTCCTGTACTCTCCTTACTTTTCTGGATACAAAGTTCCGTAGTAGATATTGCAGCTGAATTTCCAAATCTCCATGGTGTGTTGCAGAGAAGTGATCACTTAGCTAGCGAGTGAGCTTACTGTCTGTTCGCTCTTTCCCAGGGTTTTTCCAACAAATAATTTGTCCTCTTGGGCCTCTGGCTCCTTTCCCTGGTTGCTAGTATAGTTTCCCCAGTAGATTTTCTTCCACTCTTTGAAACTCAGAATTGGTGTTGGAAGGGCATGACTAAATAAAATTCTCAGTAATTATGCTGCTGTTTTCTCTCCTTGGAGGAATTGGAGACTTTTGGGAGAACACTCATACTTATATTTATTTAGTTGCTAATTACTCCCAAGGATTTGAAAAAGCTTTTGGCCACCGCTCTTTGTACCTAGATAGGAAAAAAAAAAAAAAAAAAAAAGGATAGATAAATGCTTAGGAGAGTGACAGAGGCATGTGGTAGTGGGCCTCCTTCAGTCTAACCAGTGACAATGTAGTAAGACCATCCCCAAGCTTCCGTAAGTGATGTATTCCATTCCAAGTTCTGTACTGTGTTATGGATAACAAGGGGGGCTCTTACAGAAACCTAGTTCTCTTTTATGCAGAAAGTCACTCTGCTGGACTTCACTTTCTGGAAGCTTAGCCTTCTTAGTATTCAGGTACTCCAGACTTGTGCCCTAGAAGAAAATCAGCTCAGAGACGCTGAGGCAGGTGGGGGAGGTTGGTGGCACGACCCGGTGTGATCAGTACCGCCCTCTTGCGTCCCTTGCAGGAAGCATGTGAAGCCTTGCTGGAGCAGTGCCTGCAGTACACACAGGCCAGGGGCCCCTGCAGCACCCCCGAGAAGGAGAGCAGCGTGAGCGTGAGCTTCTCCTCGCTCTGCTCAGGCTCCAGATCCCCTGCTTCTGGCCCCAGCCTGAGCCTCGTGGTTGATGGCAGAAGTCTGGCCTTTGCCCTTGAGAAAAACCTGGAGGACAAATTTCTCTTCCTTGCCAAGCAGTGCCGTTCGGTCCTCTGCTGTCGCTCAACCCCTCTGCAGAAGAGCATGGTAGTGAAGCTGGTCAGAAGCAAGCTCAAGGCCATGACTCTGGCCATAGGCAAGTATCGGGGCCGGTCGAGCGAGGTTCGTCCGCAGCAGCCATCTCACCCGGCTCCTTCATCCCAGTGTAACCTGAACTCTTCCGTGCAACAGCAGAAAGTGGGGAAGGATTGCAGGAAAGCTTTTTTCCATTTATAAAATCACACCCAGTGGAATAAGTTGGGCAGCATGTTCCAGTGTAAAGCCTGCTTTGGTGAGACAAGTGTAGTAGCTAGTAATAGTGCAGTGCTAATTAAAAAACACAAAATGGAGCTTATATTTTTTCTTGGGAGATAGGGGTCAGGGAGTCCTAGCACACTGAATGGGCCTGCATGCTCGATATTGGCCCAGGGCAACTTAAGAAAAGGCCCTTTGCAGAGACTCTTGGTGGCTGGGGCTGAGGACTGAGGTGTTGTAATACTGTAAGGATCCAGGGACAGTGATGACCAGAATTCCCACTGCCTGTTGTCAGCTAAACTCTGCGGATTGTTCTGTGACAAGCATCTCAGTAAATTAACCATCCTCAGCTAGGAGGTTTATGTCATTTGCCTAAGGGCGCTTTATCTGATAGTGTTTCTCTGATTGGACACTGTTGGCCTTGAGAGGCCCCCTGGGTTTCTCTCTGGTGACACAGTGATGGCCGCTTGTCTTCTCCCAAGCAGCATCTCTGTCAGCTGCTGGGTCAGGTGGGGTCCCTAGCACAGGTTCAGGGACTCCACAGAGCCATCTCTTAGTGATGGCTATATGGTCACCATGATTCCTGGAAACTTAACTGTAAATATGACTTACATCTGGCTGACAGGTGGTTCTGAGATAAGTATCCTCACCAGTCGGTCCCCAGTTACTGATAATCAATGGTATTTTGTGACTGCCTATCCTTGTTGAGATAGGAATTGCCACCTTATCCCACAGGTACCCAGTCACATGCGAAGTGGGGCAATAGTGAGCCTGAGTTCTTGGTTGGGAAAGAGAAGAGCGGTCCCTAGCCTGGGCGTGGTTGTCATAGAGACAGGGCCTGGCACGCCCTGAGGACTTCCCTGTACCCTAAGCGGAGTGCACAAATGGACGCGATGCAAGTGCCTGGGAGACAGGAAGAATTGTCATGGCCCCCGGTCCTGCAGGTGTGAGGCTGTCTCCTTTAGGACATCTTTGTGGTCCTCAGGATTTCCTTAGCTAGTTACAGAATCGAGGACTGAGGGGTCTGTGTTGGAGTGTACACCAAGGGTCCCCAGCCCCTGGGGCCACACGGCCAGTGCTGGTTTGTGGCCTTAAAGGGTCACCCCTGGGCACAGAAGAGCCCCAGGGTAGCAGGAGGTGAGGGGACAGCGAAGCTCCACCTGCCGCCAGTCCCATTCTGTTAGGTTCTGATGCTGCTACTCATGTGACAGGAGGCAGAACTTTGCTTCTCGCTACTCTGCTGCCACCACCCGCCGGTTTAAAGCCATCACCCAACAACCTGCTGTGTAACAAGTACCCCCTCCTCCATCACCACCCCACTGGTCCTTGGGAGAATGGTCTTTAACTGAGCTGGTCTCTGGTGGCACAAACCTTGAAGACTGCGGGTCCGTACCTTCACTGTCCATCCTCATCTGTGCTCTAGTGTCCTCTCTGAAACACGTGGACAGATCTGCCTGGAGAGGCCGGGGCGAGATGTGAATGGTAAACTGTCTCACAGCCTGATCAGTGCCTGGTATTTTAAGAAAGGGAAGTAAAGCCTTGATTAGTTTAAAAAATGGACTCTCAGAAAGGCACGGGATGCTGTAATCACCTGTGAGAACTTCAGCTCGCTCATTGGAACCGCTGACCTGCTCCTACCTGCCCTCCAGCTTATCCTGTGGAGAGCATTGTTGTGCAGCGCATTTCATTTTGAATGTGATATTTGGGGAACGCTCTGGAGATTTGTATTGCTTCACAAGATTTCAGTTCAACAGATACTGACTGATTACCTGTGTAGAGCTTAATTTCGTAGAGAACAGAAAAATCATAGGAAGAAGATACCTTGGCACCATGCCAGGAGCCACTTGGATTGTGTGTGTGCACCTGTTACCACTGGTGTGACGGGGACGTATGCTGTGGTGTGGCTTATTCTGCTGTTCAGTTCCAAGAACAGTCACGGTCCCTGAGCAACGGTTACTTTACGTCTGTTTACCTTTCTCTTATCACATGCTCTGAGGACCCAAAGGTGCACATGCCGGCTAATGGGCTGGCTGCGTGCAGGGAGTGCTGTGTGGCTTGCCAGGCAGAATTAACTTCTTCATTTAGTTTACAGATCTGCTTAGGTGAGTATGAATAGATATGCTAGGCTCCCTGGCTGGAGTGGTTGAGTAGCTGGAATAAGGATGCAGTGGTGAGGACATCGGTCACCGTGCCGGGCTCTATGGGGAGGGCTTTGTCAGGGTAGAAGGCAACCGTGTAGAGGAAGCACTAAAATTAAAAGGTGACTCAGCGCCAGCCTGTTTTTGTTTTGTTTTTGAGAGAGAGCGCTTTCCTGATGTAGCTGGCCATCCAGGTAATCTGCCACGGTTTATTGTGACTGTGTGGGTCAGTTCTCCCAGCACTCCCAGGGACTGTACTGCCTGTCTCCCACCTTTCCCGTGCCTCTTTCACAGTGCTTCATCCATTGGAGATGTAAGAACATCTGTTTGGGTCTGCTTGATGCTCTGTGTATCTCACTGCAAACAGTCCTTCCTGTCTGTGCTGTTTCTAGGTGATGGAGCCAATGATGTCAGCATGATCCAGGTGGCAGACGTGGGCGTGGGGATCTCAGGCCAAGAGGGCATGCAGGTAAAGACCCCTTGGGCTGTTATTCCACTGACCGCATGTCCCACCATGTTGTGAAGCGGTCCCAGCCTCCCCTAGGCCCTGCGTGAAAACATAGGGATTTGCCTTCAAAATGACAGAGCTTGAATTCTGTTAAGTCCACAGTGAAAGACAAGGTAGACTGTCGCTCATATCTACAAAGCAATGCACAGTAGACATGTCTGCCTATGTTTACACGAGTATACTCTTGGGAAATGAATGGTTTGGAGAGAGACAAGGTGAGGCATTGCCTTCTCCCTGGCTCATCCGTGGGAACCATTTTTTATTTACTCTTCCTAAACAACAGCAGTGATACTCTTTGAAAGCCTGCATTTAATACTGCTGAAATCTGGCATCCCTGCAAAAATGGGGTGTAGTCATCTTGACTCACATGGAACATAGCTCTGTGTTTTTCTTGTGCCATTGTGTCAGTTGTCAGTGTTTTAGAAGTTGCACACGAGTCAATTAAAAATGTAGTTCTTTTAGATGTTGTATGTTATAGTGATCTCCACCATTTTTGAACTTGATGGAGACTTTAGTGAGCACTTTATTTAAGATTTTTAAAGCCTATGATATGGACCACCATCTATTGATGAATCATTTACTTCTTTACTCAACCAGTAATTATTTATTAAGCACTTACCGCGTGCCAGTCCTGTGCCTTGTTAATTTTCTAACTTGATGTTGAAGTAACAGTCAGATATAAGGTCTCCAGCTGGAAGCACAGTAGAGTCATCCATCAGTATCTGTGGGAAATTGGTTCCTGTGAACCCCAAAACGTATACAACAAGTATTTGCATATATCCCATGCACATTTTCTGGTATACTTAAAATCATATCCAGATAACTTCTAATACCTAATCAAATGTAAATGCTATAATGTGTAAAAGCTGTTATACTGTACTAAGAAATGATGACAAGAGTAAGGACGTGTTTAGTACAGGCACATTTTCCCCAAATACATCCCATACACGGTTATTTGAACCTGCAGGTTCAGAGCCCACAGATAGGAGGACTGACTGCACACTACTGGAAGGTCTGAAACCTTAGCTCGTCAGCTTTCCAGGCTAAATCTTAAGGATACCGAAACAAATGTCTCACTACTTTTTCCTCTCTGTGTATAAAATGTTTAAAAGGCCTTGTACTTACTTCTTCATTTATACTAGTATTTATTCTCTCAAAAAAATCACATGTCAAGAACTCTGTATTGCTAAGCGTAGACATGGAATCTCAGAGGCCATCAGACATAATCGATGTTTCCAGTGGAATTGGTCTAAAAATTCACTCAAAAGTGACTGTTGTTAGAGGGATGGCAGTGTAACTCAGAAATAGGACACCTTCTTAGCATATGCAAATGCCCTGGGTTCAATCCTTAGCACTACAATAAAGTAAAATAGAGCCACTGGTGCAGGCCTCTTAACCTAGCACTCAGGAAGGCGGAGACAGGAGGATCCTAATCTTGAGCTCAGCCTAGACAACTTCTAAATTTAATGAGAACCTGTCTCAAAATCAAAACCTGGAAATTGGGCTACAGATAGAGGTACTCCATGTCCGGGCCCTGGGTGTGATTTCCTGTACCACAATAGAAATAGATCAACAAGCCTGCAAGGTAGACCTTTAGACTGTCTTTGGAGGAGAATCCCAACCTTCAAGAACTCTACTTAGTTCGCTGGCCTTCTATAATGCTGAGAAAGTCAAAATTATTTCTGTCCCTTGTTCAACAAAAGCTTCTCAAGCTTCCCCTTGTGCCTGGTACTTTGATGGGCATTGTGAAGAGACAAAGGTGAGTCAGACATGGCCTTCGTTTTCAAGACTCCTTGGAGGAAGAAAAGACATGTTAAGATGAAGGCAAGAGAATGGTAGGGCGAATTGTAAGGTTGAGCTCAAATAAAAGCACAGTTGGCCTTCGTATCTGTGGGAGTCACAGCTATAGATGAAAACAACTGTGGAAGGTAAAAGTTTGAGACAGCAGTTGTATCTATGCTGAGCATACCCAGATTTTTAAAAACAATACAGTAGAACATCTGTCTATTCTCCTAGGGGAAAATACACTTTCAAGAATGGCTGACATCTGCCTAATGATCACGAAAGGGTCACTGTGGTTCATCTTTGGCTTGAGGTTGTGGTAGGGTTTAAAAGAACGTACCACCTGGGGCTAGAGAAAAGCAAGGTAACTTCATGAGTATCTGTAGTTTGTGGCATGTTAAAAAAAAAAACAGCATGGAAGCAAAGCAAAGCGAAATCTGCTTGAGTCTTATCAGTTTTATAACCAGTGTTTGAAGCATTAAATGAATCCTATGATGTGGTATCCCTGAACAAAACTGTTGAGGGTGAATTTTTCTTAATTGAAGGAGATAAAGGAGAACTAACCGGCCAAGCTTCACACACGTTCGAAGCTGGACTTTTCCTTCCTGCTTTGCTTTGTTCTGGGTGGAGATAGGAATACCTTGCCTGGACGAGCCATCATCAGTAACAGGAATCCTCTTGTTTCCAAGGCAGTGATGGCCAGCGACTTCGCAGTGCCGAAATTCCGATACCTGGAGCGACTCCTGATCGTCCACGGACACTGGTGCTACTCGCGACTAGCCAGCATGGTGCTCTACTTTTTCTACAAAAACACAGTAGGTGTTAGACGCGGTCTTGGCAGTTTCTTAATTGAAAGACTTGAGATTTGTAAGACAATCACCTGAATAAGGCTCCCAGGCCTCCCATCCATTCTGTCGTCCTTGGTGTCTGGCAGTGCCCCCCAGTTCTGGCCTAGCTTTGCACCCTGTGATCTTGGACGACTAACTTCAGGGCACGTGAGAGCAGCTTCACTTCTGAGGGGAAGGCTGTGGACATGCGCGGAAACCGTAAGAAATTCACTTAGGACTTTATGGTGAGAAGGAGTAGAACGTGAAGCCAGTGCTTGTCATGGAGTCCCAAAGCTAATAAACTGGAAGCGTTGTGATCACCACCGTGTGACTGTCTCCCACTTCCAAGCTTTGAGCCACCGTGCATGTATTCCTGAGGAGACTTAATTGCTGGAGTGTCCACAATGGGATACCAGCCTCTCTCCAGCGTCAGTACAAAGGATAAGAAGTGTCTTTGGTGGTTTTGGTAAGGAACAGAAGGTTACTTGGTTATACTAAGATTCCAGTATTGGAAGGTATGTGTTAGAGACATGTCCACACTAGCATTGACAGGTCAGCCCACAGGTCAGGGCAGTGGGCAGTCCAGGCTTCGCCTCTGAAGGAAGAGTGTCCCCATACTCTCCTAGGCCTTCAGGGCAGGCGAACCCCATTCCGGCTATCTCTGTCTGTAGCTAAGTTAACCCTCCTGTGAAATCTTCCCCCAGGCCTGATGGACTGCAGACAGTTCGGTCTCCGTAAGCACTTCGAGTATAAGTCCCTGCTCAGGAGGATCTTAATGTTTAATCTTAGGTCCTTTGTTACGGGGTCTTTGGTTGCATCTTTTCCGCAGCCCTGCTAGATGGACTCCAAGGCCATCCCTGCATCCTGACATTTAAATTTCTAGGTATCTCTGCTGACCAGTTGCTGGGTTGCTGCTCAGAGTGGTGCCTCTGGTAGCTTGTTGCTGAATGTACCAACAAGGACACAGAATATGCTCTTGGGATGAGTGACTTTGCAGGGCAGTCCCACAGATCTACTTGTCAGACACCAGAACTCCCATGCCAAGATGGTTCGTTCCATACTTTTCTGAAAAACAAGAAATTAAAAAGTGTGTGTGTGTGTGTGTGTGTGTGTGTGTGTGTGTGTGTGTGTGTGTGTGTTTCAATTCTGTGGGAAAGTCTCCATTGCTCACTCTCACCTAATTTTCAGGATATCTTCTAGCAAATGAATGCAGAGGCTCAGAACCACTCAGAGTACACATCTAAATGAATTTTAGAAGTTTGGTTCTTGAAATTAATTCACATTAATTTCTTTCTGGGCTTTATCCAGGACAGCTCTGATGTGCTATCCTTGTCCTTGCTAGTTCATTCCTCCCTTCTTCCTGCTGCCCAGAATTGAGTCCTCAGCGTGGTGAGTCTGCAGGCTCTTCCAGGAGTGGACAAGTGAGTGGGCTGAGGAGATTGGAGCCCAACCCCAGTTTTATTATGTGATACTAGGGAATTGAATTCAGAGCCTTGCACTTGCTAGGCAAGTGCTCTAACCACTGGGATAGACCTGCAGTCCCTTTGAATTTCTTTTAATCTGAAAAAAAAAAAGCCAGCAGTTGAGTTAATAGATCTCTGATTCGCCAGTGTAGACCAAGCCATTCGACATTCTAGATACAGGATGCAAGCAAAGCCTCAGGTATCCGTCTGGGGTGGGCACACCCTCCTGCCTACTATGTTGAGGCTGTCCTTGTTGGAGGGCCGGAGAAGGAAAGGAGCACTGTTTATATTCCATACAAGATACAGGACTTTGTTAGCAAGCATTCATCTGCACGAGGAGTTCAGAGATAATCATTCTCCTTCCTAACGTGAGAGCTTCATTAGTTTTATGAATACATTGGCCTTCCTTTCCAATAAAGAGCAGAGGATAAAAGGTTCCATAGCAACAGTGGCTTGGGAACAAAAACTCTTTGGTACTGCAAGGAAACAAAAAGAAAAAATCTTAATTATCTAAGTATTCATCTTCTTCTTTGCCTTAATTGTGTGTCCTCGCTGGTAATTCACTAGGTAGACCCTGTAGAGTGAGTGAGAAAGTAAGCCGTGGAGGAAGGAAGGGAAGAAAGTCAGTGGCAAGGCCAAGTCTGTTACTGCTGGGGAAGGAGAAAGTTAAATATGGAGAGATTTAAATTATGGCCTAGATTTAGCAGGTGTGTGTCACTATGGTTCCACTGGTACAGACTAGTGTTTCTTCTGATCTTCACAATAAGCCATTTTCAGGAAATCAAGACTCAGAGAGATGAAATGACCGAGTCAGGGTCACAGGGCAGATAATTAAATCTAGGCCTTGTGATGCCCCCCAGGTGGTGCATCCACTCTCTACATTCCATCTGGGACTCTGCATGCCCCCAAGCTGAGTCCCCGCTGTTGGTTGAACAAATTGGGTACGTTATTCTCTGTAACCTTGGTCAAGTCATTTTGCATCTGGGAGCCTCAATTTCCTTTTCAGTAAATGGTAAGAAAACTGATCTCACTTGAGCCTCCAGCAAAGTAAATTATGATACTGCTAACTCATAACAGCGTGCTACCGGTGAGGACCTGATGGTGTGCCAGGGGCTCTGGGGTCACTTTAGATGTGTCAGGTTCTTTAGTCCTCTCACCAACCCTGTGGCACGGTGTCATTGGTATGCCTGTGTGATGCACAGGGAAACTAAGGCAGAGGGGGTGAAAGCTCTGTGCTGTATCACACAGGTAAATGGTGAAGTGTTCTGTGTGTACATCGTGTGTCGCTATAACAAAAATTCATGAGATAAGCAACTTCTAAGGAGGAAAGGTTTATTTTGGTTTATGTTTTCAGAAGTTTCAGCCCATAGTCATTTAGTCCTGTTGCCTTTGATTCTGTAATAAGGAGGCAATCACATCATGGCAGGAGTATGTGCTCACCTCACAGTAGCCAGGAGGTAGAGAAAGGACCCAGGGTCCCAGTATCCCCTTCAGGATACACTCCCAAAGACCTGTCTTCCACTGGGTCCTCCTTCCAGAAGATTCCGCCACTTATTCATAATGCCATAGCCTGGAATCAAGCTTCTGACACATGGGCCATGAAGGAACACTTAAAAAGCAAGTTACAGCACTTTGCAGCTACTAAATTTCAAACCCCCGTAGAAGTACAGTCAGGTTTGACACTGATTTTGAGTGGTTGTAGCTGAAGGTACCAGCAAGGACACTGAATATAATCTTGGGATGAGTAACTTTGCAGGGCAGTCCCACAAATCTACCCGTTTAGACACCAGAACTCCAACATCAAGATTGTTCTATACCTTTCTGAAAAACAAGAAATTAAAAAGTAATAGGGGGATGAGATCTGGCCCAACCCCACCCTACTGACTGTGGGCTTGAGACTGTTCCGCCTCTCCTGTTTTTCTATTTGGCAAAGCAAAGAGTGCTGAAAGGATGGATGGTAATGCCTACAACACACCTGCTGCCAGAGAGCCGATGTGTGGCCAGGGCTCAGTCCAGGCAGTGGTGTTGGTGTCCTCACTGTCTTAACTGCTATGCCCTCTGTGTGTCCCTGCCCCTCTGGGGACTCAGTTACTCAGTGCTCCTCATCAGAAAGAGCATGTGACTAAAAAAAAGAAATTGGATTAGAGACATAACCCTCATTGAGCTCTGTTTAGTGCACAAAGAGGCCCTGCGCTTGTCTAGGTCCTGTGGAAGATTATGGCTAGGCCCAATCGGCTGTCTTGAAATTTGAGTAGCCTTCGACTCACCCTGTCAAACCTTGATTTTGTTTTTACACTGATGATTACAGCCCTTTGGCATAAAACCTCATCCCTGCCACGGCTGCTCCAGGGAATTCCAAATTCCCCCTGTCCCTTGTGCCTAAGGGAATGAGAGGCGGGGAAGAGTAGCAGAGAGAATCAGAAGCAACTGAGGAGCTCAGGGATCCAACTACCTTTGGATGAAGTCACTGCTTAATAATTTAACATTTACACTAAAACTAGGATTGCTGAGTTCCTTGGTCAGGAATCTACAGGAGCCACTGAAGACTTGTTCCCTTTCTTCTTTCTTGGTTGCAGATGTTCGTGGGCCTCCTGTTTTGGTTCCAGTTTTATTGCGGCTTCTCTGCATCTGCCATGATTGATCAGTGGTATCTGATCTTCTTCAACCTGCTCTTCTCGTCGCTCCCCCAGCTCGTGACTGGGGTGCTGGATAGGGACGTGCCTGCAGACAGGCTGCTGGCAGAGCCGCAGCTCTACAAGAGCGGACAGAAAATGGAGGTCAGCTGCCTGAGTGTCTCCCTGGGCAAGTCCTCGGGCACCTTCAAATAGACACCTGGAACATAGTGTTGAAATTCTGTAATCTGATCTGTGGGGGTTGAGAAAAATGAATGTTGTCCTCTGGACTCCATGGTGAATTTTATCACCTTCATGTTGCTGTGATGATGTCTCTGAGAGAATTTGTTAGAGAAAAAAACTTATTTAAAAAGCCAGTGGTTCCAGAAGTTCCTGTGCAAGATCAGGCAGCCCCATTGCTTCAGGCCTCTGGTGGGGGTGCTGGACGGCAGTGGTGGGGACACAGGGTGGAGCACGTAGTTTACATTGGGAAACAGGAACCAAAGAGGAGGAGACTAAGGCCCCACTTTCCCCTCAAGAGCACTTCCTCAGTGACCTAAGGACTTCCCACTAGACCCTACTTCCTGAAGTTTCCACTGCTCCCTTTGGCACCACCCTGGACTAAGCCTTTTTAGAGCATGAATCTTTGGGAGCATTCTGCATCCCAGTTATAGGTGCAATTAAGTGTTCTGAGTGAAAATCACCTCCAACATATGTGTCTATACATGAGAATTGTAATAAGTGTCAATACAAAATCAAGGTTTGACGGGGTAAGTCTAAGGCTACTCAAATTTCTTATGTGATGGCAGTGACTCCAGTATAAATTTTTGTAAAGTAAGCCCAAAAAAAAGACAATGATTTATTTTCAAGGGGATTTAAGAAGACAGACCTATATGGAATACCATCAAACCATTTAAAGAACAAACAGATGTGAATATATATTTGCATGATTGACACACTATTGACCAGCTGTTCCCAGCCAGCCATCATAGTAAACCATTTGAATATTTCTCCTTGGCAGGTTTGAATACTATACATGCAAAAAGAATGTGTTGTCTCATTTGCCCTGTAATCTCTAATGCAGAATTTGTGTACTTAGACTTAATGTCCCTTGCCTACTCTTATGGACACTTGTTTCCAAGAGGAGCAGATGGCATAGATTTAGAGATGTCTCTTGACACTGTCATCTCAGAAGTATTCCCTTGCTTAGCTGGTCTTAGTCTCCTGGGCCATCTGCGGGACAAAGACATGGAATTTGGCCTGTGAATTTGTTCTGGGGAATGAGGTGACCAAGAGGCGGGGTAGAGGCAGCCCTTTGCCTATGTGCTTGTACGTACTTGCACTGGTCTCTTCACGTTTCCTGCAGGATAGGGCCCATGCCAGCTGCTTGGGACTTACAAAGAATGAGTATGTTTGGTCACCCAGGTTATAAAAACTTTATTTATGTAAGGGTTATTTTTGTTCATGAGTATGTAGTTATCTTAACTACCCTATAATACTGTAATGAAGTAGGGAGGCGGGCTACTTAACAACAAGGCTGTTGGGCTTATGGCTGTGGAGCTCCAAATTAGAAGAGTTGCATCTGGCCATAGTTTGAGTTGGCAGAGTTTAAAAGCAGAGGCAGCACCACGTGTCAAGAGACGGGGACCTTGGCTGTAGAGTTGTCTCTTTGGTCTCTCTTCTTAAGCCACCAGAACGCAGTCATAGGGGCTCCACCATGAAGACTTTGTGTACTCCTAATCCCTTCTGAAGACCCCACCTCAAGTACTGTAGATAGTTTCCACCCTTTTAGTACCTCGCAACAGGGATTAGGTTTCAGCACAGTGACTCTCTGGGGATATACTCAAACCGTATCCAAATCCTAGCAATAGCTTTCTGGTTTTAATGTCAAGACCCATCTATCATTTAGCTTAAAAATTTAATACGGATTTTTAAAGACCTTCTAAGGGATTCACTATGAAACTTTGGCAGAAATTAAAAGTAATTCTAGTATTCTGGGAAGCTGAGGCAGAAGGATTATAAGTTTGAGCCTAGCCTGGGCAACTCAGTGGCTTAGCAAGACCCTTTGTCAGAATTTAAATATATTTATACATACATGTATAAATGAAGTGGGGTTGTAGCTCAGTGCAAAGGCCCTGGGTTCAATCCCCAGTATCACAGAGGGGTGGGAAAGATGTGGCTCTCAGATCAGGGGAGAATGGGACAATGCCCAGAATTAGAGGTTCTCTTTCTCTCCAGGGAAATGTTCCCTTGTAAGTTTTAGAAAACAGTTTCTTATTTTGCTGTTGAGTTCTGACCGCTCCAGCTTACTTGTTTTATATTTGTTTGTTTGTTTTGGTACAGAAGCTCCCGATGAGCAACTCAGCTGCATCTAGTCCTAGCATTTGTGCAGTGGTTTTTCATCTTCCGTCTGGATACTCATCTCTCCCTAAGTTCCACAATAGCAAGTTTTCCTTTGGTGCTGCACTTGGACATTAAGGGCCTAGGAAAGGGACTCGAGGGGCTGAGCACTTCCCTGTAATCTCCCCACTTGTTTTTGTGTCCCAGGAATACAGGCCGCGCGCCTTCTGGTTGAACATGGTCGATGCTGCTTTCCAGAGCTTGGTTTGCTTTTTCATCCCTTACCTGGTAAGTGTGCGCCCAGACTGTCTTTCCAGCAGCCGAGTCCCAGGCCCGCAGACAAGGGGTGCTGCTGTCTTCCAGGTCTACTGTGACTCGGACGTGGACGTGTTTACCTGGGGGACCCCTATCACAGCGATCGCACTGCTCACTTTCCTGCTGCACTTGGGTATTGAAACCAGAACTTGGGTACGAGCCACGGGCAAGGTCACATCCCAAAAGGGCCCTGGTACTGTGAGCTCCACACTTCTCAGCAGGCTCCATGAGGTCTGGTTTCTTTAGATAAGAGACCCCAAAGCTGACCTCAGTGGCAAGAGGAGAAATGACACCAGCTGGAATCCCCTGTGTGGGTAGCTGCCGTATCCCGCCGCCCCGTTTCCCCAGCAGGTCTCGTCTCCTTCCTGCCTTCTTTACCTCCTGCGTGACGAGCGTGTTCTCCCCTGGTCTCTTCTCTTACCCTCATGTCCCTGTCCCAGAACAAGGACTCTGGTTTTTACTAAAACCTTACATTATCCCACCCACTGAACAGATGACTAGTGCTTTTTTTAATGAATCATTTTTGCTACTTGTGAGTTGAAATAAAAAGCTCTTTCTCTGTTTCCACTTTAGACCTGGCTCAACTGGATAGCTTGTGGCTTCAGTGCCCTTTTGTTTTTGACTGTGGCTTTGATTTACAATGCTTCCTGTGCAACCTGCTATCCTCCGTCTAATCCTTATTGGACCATGCAGAAATTACTGGGAGACCCGGTGTTTTACTTGACTTGCCTTATAACACCTGTCGCTGCCCTGCTGCCCAGGTAAGTATCAGATATGGTGTCCCGGAGTCCTAAGAGAGTTTTGGGCTCGCTTGCATGCTGTGAGTCTTGGGATGCGCAAAGCTATGACCTGCAGCAGCAGCAATGCTGGCTGACTTCTTTTCTCACATGCTCTTTCCAGATTGTTCTTCAAAGCCCTCCAGGGAAGCCTTTTCCCCACTGAACTTCAGATGGGGCGCCAGTCAGCTAAGAAGTACTCCAAGACACTCAGCACTCCCAAAGAGACTTTCACTCAGGAACATGTCCCAGGAGGCCCTAGGACTGAGCCCTCTAAAAGGGGTGCTGCGAATCACCCCATTTTCCTCTCCAGGGACTGTGCCTTACAAGCTTCCCAGCACATGCAGCAGCCACCAGTCTGCTCCCCAGAAGCCAGTGGGGAACCCAGCACAGTGGACACAGCTGTGCCCTTGAGAGACAGCACCCTGAGGGAGGACCAGGGTGCTCAGGCCCCAGGGTCGTCCATGCCAGGGGAGGCTGTCTTAGAAGAGTGTCCTGGGAGCTCCAAGAGAAAGCCCGTCAGTGGGAGCCATGCTGCCCCTCTGGCATCCCTCTTCAGCCTGCCCAACTTCAGCTCACTCAACTTGATGTCCTCCCTGTCACTGGTCAGTGGGCTGGGGGGCGTCCTGCAGTTCTCTAGGAGCAGTTTACATATGGACACACGGGATGGTGAGCTCCTGTCTAGCCCCCCACAGCCCAGTCAAGACCTGCATAGCTTACGAGGACAGGCCACAGACTACTTCTAGAATCATCTTCAGGGGACTGCAGTAGACTGGGATTGCAGTGAAAACTTTGAAATGGCATATATATGTGTGTGTGTGTGTGTGTATATATATATATATATATATATATATATGTAGGAGTGTGTGTGTATATATATATATATATATACATCTATATCATAGATTTTGATAATATTTATGTTGACTACTTGCACAGAAGAGTTCCAGGGAGATATATTTTTTAAATGTTTCCAAGGCTAACACAGGAAACAAGAGGTACCAAAAAGGAAAGTTTATTTTTTAAAGTTAGAAGTAGAATATATTGACAAAGGAAAAAAAAAGGCTTTAACATATATATGTACATATATAAAGTTTAAGGAAGAATGACACTTGAAGTGTGTTTAGATTTATTTTTTCATCTCATTTTATATATAAAAAAAAGCACTGTGACTTCAACATGCTTGACCTTCATTTTCTCCGAGAATTAATGTGTGGTTAGGTGTAGCAAACCCAGGCGGTTGTGGCTTCAGATGGCTGAAAGGATCCAGGGAACAGGGAAGGGTGCATGTGTCCCAAGGTAGCCAGAGGGGTGGAGCCAGTCCCTCTTCGTCCAGAAAAGAGGGAATGAGACCTCGGAAACGCTTGTGCATGAAGTGCACTCCAGCACTCAATTCTACACAGGTATCGTAAAGATTGCCTCATAAGTAAGGCAGCCCTGATGTAATATTTTGCCTATTAAAATTATCACAAGCAATAAGCATCCTTCACGCTGTAAAGTGAATATGTGCAGTCCCCACTGTCGTATGAGTTTATGAATATAAGGCCTACTAGGATATGTCCTGAGTACTACAAGGTTTTCCTTAGGGTGAGTCATCTTAGATACCGGGAAGAAAACAGCTTGGTGACCTACAAGCCTGAGTCATCACGTGGCTCCTTACCCCACATCCCCCTACATGAAGCCCCCAGCACCAGCCAGACCCCACGTGTAGGCTAGATGTAATTGTCTTTAGGCATTTGTCTGATGAACAGTTTTTGGTCCTCTAACAGTCGAAATTGAAAAGAGGAAAAATGATTTTTTTAAAATCCAAAACAAATATAACTAAATACATTTTTCTTTGAGCCATGTCTTTCTACTTCTTCAAACTGCCAGTAGTAGAATGCGCACTCTGCTCAGCACTGGGGATACGAAGTAAGCAGGGCCTGTCCCCTGCTGGATGGGACTTCTGGCTCCCATGGATGCCAAGTCACCAAGGACAGAGGAGCAGAGAAGGCAAAAGATCTGAAAATGAAAACCTGTGGACAAAGACATCCAGAGAAAAACAGCTAGTCGTCCAATGACTGCGGTTCATTGCAAGTACCTGAAAATGCAACTCATTCTGGTCAAATAAAGAAGGCAGGAACTCATGGCAACACCAGAGGAAAGTGGATTCAGCCACTAAGATCCAGGTGCTATATTCTAAAAGTGTCTTTCAGAACCTTTGTATTGGAAACTTAATTCCCAGTGCACCGTGTTAGGAGGTGGGGCCTGGGGGAGATGTGTAATAAGTAATGAGGTGTCATGTTCTCATAACTGAATAATGTCATCATAAAGGGCTAGTGTATGTAGTGTGGCTCTGTCTGGACCCACCTTCTGCCATGTGACCACAAAGCAAGATGTTCATTGGTTGCAGGTACTTTGATCTTGACCTTCCCAGTTTTCAGATCAGTGAGGGAATAAATCTCTGTCCTCTGTAAATTTGTAAATTACCCAAGTTTGGGACGCTCTTTTTATAGCATCCCAAAAAATACTTAAGACATAGGGATTGTGAAAATTGACAGACCAGACTGTTGGGGAAAATTGTAATATGTATGAAAAAGAGTAATTGATGCATGTGGCAGCTATAAATCAGTAAAACATCGAGTCATTGCTTTAGTTTGGATTGAGTGCTCATTGTTTGGAGTGAGGCCAAGCGTTCTGGAAGGAATCTGGCAACATAGAACAAAGTATCCTGAACATGTTCATCTTTTTGGACCCAGTCATTACACTTTGGTGACTAAATCGGAAGAAAGCAATCCATTATGTGCCTTTGAAATGTTCTTTATTTGCTATTCAGTGATGAGAATATGGAGACAATACAAGTGAGCGTCAGTAAAGGTATGACTGACTGGTGCCAGTAAATGTCAAAGGTATCATATTTGTAAGACTTGGGATCCATTGAGGGAAGACAGGAGCACCTTCATGATGGAAAGGTTAGAAACCATTTACTGTGTGCTTAGTTACTCAGAACAGTCGCATGCTTAGTGCAAAGTTGGGCACACATTGTATTCTGAGTATTTGTTGACCTTGAAGACACACACGTCAACCTCGAGTACATACAGAACTTGGGATTGTGGGTTTATAATGCTATTAAAACCACATCAGAGCTAGAAGAGTGGCAGTGAGAGAGCAATTTCTTGGCAAGTGTGAGGCCCTAGGGTTCATTCCCCAGGATTTGAAAAACCAAACATACCAAAGGACACTCTTAGTCTGACACCTTTATGTGACCTATGTCTGGAATGCATCAGATCTAATAGGTCCTACCTCCAACACTTGTTTTTGTTCCTAATCATTGATAAACAGTATATTGGGAACAAGGTAAGACGGTATCATAACAGGGGTTGCGTGTTAGCCACTGGGTAATTCTGAACCTCCCAAAATGTTGCTTCCTCTGTGGAGGCCTCATAATTGGAAAATAAGCCCAAAAAGGAAGTCATTTCATTTTTAGAGTTATTTTTTATGATAGGTCAACTTATATTAGAAGAAGTAAAAAGAATGGTGAAAAAAAATGAGGCTGGGGAGTAGCTCAGAGCACTTCCTTAACATGCAGAAAGCAGGAAAACAAAAGGTGGTGTTACCATCATAGATGTTAAAAATCTAGAACCAACCTGGAGATAAAATTGCTCTCAATCAGACTATATTCTCAAACTCTCTCATTTTTTTCACTGCCTTTCAACCTGTATCTTGGTTCACATGGATATTCAAAGGTCTGGGTCCCTGCTTCAGTTATAAGCAACTCAGAAGGTGATCCAGCTGAGAGCACCCAGTAGAATCGCCCTAGGCCTTTGCTACATACCGTCATGCCACAGAACTCCCTTTTGGCTTCGGTTTACTTCATTCACGTTCCCTTGGGGAATGTCCCCAATAGCATTTTCCAGTAAACCTGCTAGCCAGGAATCTCGGACTCAGAGTCTACTTCCTGGGGATCTTAAAACAACTTCAAGGCACAACCTGGAAAGAACCAGGTTGTGACTCCTTATGATTAAGTAATTCTTACTCAGACACCAAAGCATTTATATGAAATATAACCAAAAATTGTAATATAAAGTCTTAAGATATATCTGCATCTTAAAGAATAGATGTCCCAGTAAACTTGCATTTAAATTGGTCCCTGCTATTCTGAATTTATTGTAAGTAAAATTCATCTTCTCAATAATTATTGAAAACAGACATGTATGTTGGCCTGACTACCCCCCAAGGAGTCACATTCCTGGGAATGCCACCTTCCATCCACTCAGTGTGATGAAGCTTTAAGCCCACAAATCTCTCCATGAGCCTTCTGCATATTGCTGACCTCGGGCGGAATACACTGTCACCTCTTTGTGCCCAGACCCCCAGTTCCACTTACCCTCTGAGCTGCCTGACATTCTCCTGTATGTTTCATCTCCTTTCCTAGATTATTACCTGCTTGAGAGTAGAGTGATGGTCCAGAGTGACTTGGTACCTGGGGTGTCCATGCCATGCATCGCTAAAGGAGTAAGTCATTCATACTGACCTGGTTTGCCTCTGGTGTGTGTCACCTCTCATACAATCTTGCAGTCTCCCTGTGTAGAAGTGGAAGTCTCTTAGGGTTTAAATAAGGTAGATTCGTGTGCAAAAGGCTTGGTTCCCAGGGGGCTGCTGTGGTTGCACAGTGGAGCCTTTAGGAGGCGGGGCCTAGTGGGAGCTCCGTAGGTCCTTGGGACAGTGCCCTTACAGGGGAGTCTGGGGCTCTGGCCTCTACTTCTACTGTCTATTTCCTGGCTCATGAGGTGAACTCTACCAGGCTTCCCACCATTGCCATCCAGCGTGCCTGTCAAAGGCCTCATTTTAGACTGGAACAACAACAACAACAAAAATGGAAGGAGGAGGATATTAGGTCTTGTTTCCCTTTCCAAGTGTGTGGTTTTGCTGCTGCGGTTACCAGGCAACAGGCTATTCAGCCACTGAGCAAGGCTGTGTGCCAGTGGCTGCCCTGGAGGGCTTACACAGGCCTTCAGCGTTGGCCTGTGGCCACATCCGGGTCCTCTCTCATGTCCTGAGACGTCCACCTGCTTGGGTGGTGCAGCTGCTTATCTCCTTAGCTCTTCAGCCTGGAGATGGTCATTTTGAGCTTTTCAGCCTCTGATTGTGTGAGCCAATCCAATAGATGCTGTCTTGTAATTCTGTGTATGTTATCGATCTTGTTTTTCTGAAGAACACTAATTAATACAAAGTCTCTAATTTTGGGGTCACTTCATATTGAAATTCCTTGGTTCCTAGCTAGAAATTACAATCTGCACTCTAGAACAATAATAACAGACTTGAATGGGATGCATAGTCCATTGAAAGCAAAACTTTAAAACATTTGCAGTGCAAAGAGTATGTATAGCTTTTTTGAAAATAGAAAATAATCTGAAAGTCTAAAGATTATTTGGTTAAAACAACTGACCTCCTAGAGGTAGGGGAAAGGAGGAAGAAAGGGAAAGAAACAAGTGGATGGATGAAGAGCAGCAAGTAAGCCAGTTACGCCCGCAGTGACGTTAAACACCAGCAGGCTGAAAGTTTCATTTACGAGACAAGGGTTCCCAGGCTGGACTGAAAAGAAATTCTGATAAGATTTTACTACATACACATGCAGTTTAAAAGTTTAAAAATGAAAATAATGTAGAAGTTATATATAAGAAATATGAGGTAGGTATATTAATATGAAGCTCTAAGACATGAAGAGGGACCTTACATAGTGAAGAGGTCAGCTTATCAGGAATTTGGAGTAGTCCTAAGTGCTATACCCTTAACAAGGGCTTCAGGATACAAGAAAGTAAAATGTGGGGAGGGAAGAAATAGAAAACCCAGAAATCCAGCCAGATCCCCTCTCAGCACTGAGTAAAACCGGCCAGAAGGAAGGAGTTGATCGATGAAGGATAACAGGCAGCTTACTTCTGTTCCTTTGGAAAATACAGAGCACATGGCCTTGTCCATGATTATACACGTGTAGCTTTCAGGAAGAAGTGGATTCAGCCCAAAAAGGCCAAGGAAAACAAGAGTGTACAATGTGCAGAGCCGGGCGAGCACAGGGACGGCTCGCGAGGCCCGACTGGACTAGGGCGAAGACGGCGCTGTCTCATGCCGCACCTGGTTCTGCCTAGCTCTCCCACCGCTCTGCTCCAGGAAGGAGTCGGCTCCCAAGCTCCGGCGCCGCGACTTCACCCTAGTCCTGACGGTGTTGCCTCTCCTTTTGATCATTCCTAGATTCAGACTCATTCCCTACCAGTAAGATTTTCCTTGAGTGTCCACCCTGCAAATTGCAGCAAAAAATCCATCCAGGGCAGACTTCCTGTACTCCAGGGTGGTGTGCATTTCTGAGTGATGAAGTCAACTTGGTTACGGCCAATTTTCTCTCTTTTTTTTTTTTATGAATCAATGATCTGTTGTTTGAGTAAATCAAGGGCAAGTAACCATGCCTTCTTGCCTCCTCAGTTCTTAATTTTAAGTCTTTCTCAGAATGAAAACCGTCCCCACTGTGACCCCCTTCACCCTATACAGAGTGGGCCTCTGTCACACGAACCATATTGCAGAGATCCTTAGGGTCCCCCAGAAGGACCTACACTGCCCATATCCTTTTAGTTCTCAACCTACCCCGTTCTACCAATGTCAACCTGATGGCTCCTAGTGCCCAAATTCCTCCTTGTTTTGGTATTTAAAGGCATGAAAACTCTTGAACAATTGGAACTTAGTTTAGACCAAACTTGAGGTGAATGTTTCTGAGGTTAATGGAAGTGACGGAAGGGTGACATCTATACTGGCGTTGCTCTGCTCTGGTCCTTATTAATAAAACCAGAGCTGTGGGCCTTTACTGGAAAGTTTGTAACATGGTTCAGATGCCATAAATTAAACCCTCCTTAACCCAGCCCAGTCCCAACTAGTACACGATGTGCCTCCAGCTTTACCACGAAAGCCATCCACCACTTTTATAAATTACCTGAGCTGTGTGCCCACAGCCACCCACAATGGATCGTGACAGACTTGAGTCACCATCTCAACCAGGGCAAATTGCAGGTGACTCATTTTTTTTAATATATAATTAGGAATTTTAGTCTCTTCAGTAGTACACAAGCTCTAGATTGTTCACAGCACTGAACATTTTTCTGGTTTTCACCCTTGCCCAGTCTGGCCGGAGGACAAGGGACCCTTGGCTCTGGGGGGAGCACAGGAATACTTGCGCTCAGGGCATGGCTTTACCTCTCGCGTCTTTCGCCAAGTCCACCTCCTAAGACATCCCAGGCAAATTAGGTTTTTACCACAAAAATTCACATTTCCTGACTCCTCACTTATTTTTGAAAGAGTTACCCATTAGCTTGCAGGTTTTCAACTCCATATTTCAAATTTAAATGCCAAAAAATAGTGAACAATCCAAGATGTACCAGTTATGCTGCTACAGCAAGTAATTAGTAGAAAGAAATGTGAAAATGTTCTAAGCATCCTGGCCCAAGCCCGTTCCCACTTTTGGAACACAGCAATAGATCTTAAAAGAGACCTGGCGGGGCCACAACTACTTCATAAAACAAAGGAGGGGGTCGTGAATAGCTTGGCTGCCTAACTTGAGGTAAGCAGTCATGTGTTATAAACAGAAAAGCACACATCGGGTGGGCAGCTGTGGTCTGTAGCCATTTTGTCCCAGTTTCTTTGTCTTTCCAGATCCCGCTTCGTACAGGAGCTCACAACCTCCTCTCTGACCTCATGGATGTTAGCGGTTGCAGCAGTTGCTCTAGGACTAGCTATATTAGGAACGGCACTCGGCCCAGTGAGCACCCTGCCTTGCATCCATCAAGCCTGAGAGGACCTGGTGTGAGCCTCCTCTTGTCCCTCCAGCTCTGCATCATGAGGCTATGACCACATACATGACTCAGCAGCTTCAATGGAGAGTGCCCCAGGCCAGGGGACTCACATCAAGGCTTGCTATCAACACTATTTTCATTAGTCTAATAAGAGTGACTCTCTGGGAAGCAAGAAACTGCCCACCTTCCATCCTATCCTTGGGCTGAAAAAAATGGTGCTGGCAGAGCTGAGAAATATCAGTGAATTGAATGCCCATGGTGCCCTATCGTAAGTTTATAGCCGTCTCCCTCAGCAACTGAACGCACAGGTGACTTTGGGAAAGCTCAGGTCATAGGAAGCAGGAAGGAAGCCCAGCCACGCTGACTAGACATTGTGTGTTTTACATAAAGACCGACTCGGCGACTCCCAGCTCCCTTCTCGAGTAAACGCATCTTGACATTTTACTATTTTTTAGACTCTAAAACATGAGGATCTCACAAATGAGCCAAGGCAGGCAAGGGAAGGCGTGCACGCCCTTTCTGGTGACCTGCGCAAGGCAAAGCCACTCCTGCAAAATGCACTTGTATGTCAAGTTCTGACCCAGTGTGGTTAGAGCTACATACAGCACTCCAGTGGAAGATTGCTCCGGTCCCGGAGCCCAGTTCCTGGTCCCAGGTCTTCCTGGCAGGAACCAAGCTGAGAGAAGGCAGGGGAGTTATGGCTCAGGGGTTAGCTAAGTCAAGCGCTAAGTACCTGAGTTCGACTCTCCAGGACCACATAAACCAGGCATTGTGGTGCAGGCCTATCATCCCAGCACTTGGGTGGCTGAGGCAGGAGGATTTGCCGTGAGTCCAGGGCCAGCCTGGGCTCCATAGTGAGTTCAGGACCAGCCTGTGCTACAGAGTGATACCTGGTCTCAAAAAATAATAATGGTAAAATCAAAGACAGTGTGATGTGAGAATGAGAACAGTTCTGGCAGGAAGGCACCTGCTTACCTGCTGCCTTTACTGTACCCTTTCGTTGGTGCACAGGAGCGGGGGTTGGACACCGAGGAAGCTTTACCTCTTACTCATTTGTGTTTATGCGTTTCTACCAACGAATTCCTGTGAAAGCAGGCAGCAGGGTTTACTCTCCTCCACAGCCCAGCAACACTAGGGGAAAAGGATGTTCTCAGAGGGAGCAGGCAACTCCACCCAACTCATTTCAGGGCTGGCACCGAAACTCTGAGGTGGTTCTTTTCCCTGACTATGAAGCGAGTGGACAGCCCACACTGACCACCTCAGAACCCCTGGCGGAGCCCTGGGTGTGGCTGTGCTAACCCGCCCAGAGCCCCGTGGTGCCATCTCTCTTTGCCTCAGGAGTACCATGCTTGGAGGGTAACCCGGGATCCAGCAACTATACTTTGGGTATAAACCCAAATGAGCTCAAAGTAGGGGGCTCAGACAGATGTTGCACACCTGTTTGCACAGCGTCATTCTCGACAGCTGAAAGGTAGAAGGAACGCAAGTGTCCGTGGACTGAAGGATGAATGGGCCAGATGTAGGTACACGTGCAGTGGGACTCAGGGAACAGTACTCCGAGCACAGCACTTTGGTGGGATATTTCTAAGCTAGAGGAGACTGACTGCAAGGCCGCAGAAGCAACGTATATCTCCCACCTTGTCGGTCTCTTACCCTTTCACCCACAGAGCAGTCAGAACGATTCCTCTTCCTAAGGGGGGTCATCCTCTCCATCGCAAGAACCATAACACTTAGGAAGGTCACTCCTCTGCCTTGAGAACCTTAAGTTAAGAAGGGTCCTATCTCGTATCCTGGGAACAAAGGGAGTGCAGGTAAGGCTTGCTGGGTTCCCTTATCAATCAACTTCATTCTACCCTTTTGTCTCGTCCTATGTTTGTACAGCTGTCCGTTCTTCATAGAACCTAATCACAAAAACAGAGTTTAGCCAAGTGTAGCAGCACACACTTGAAATCTCAGGTACTTGGGAGGCTGAGACAGGAGGATTTCAATTTTGAGTCCAGCCTGGGCAAGACCCTGTCTCAAAATACATTTAAAAAAATTATTTTAAAAATTGAGATATAGCTGAATGGTAGAGTACTTACCTAGCATGCATGAGGTCCTGGGTTTGATCCCCAGTTTAGGAAAAATAGTTTTCCCTGGGTCTTCAGATGTTTACTTCTGAAAGTCCCTGTGTTGGGTGAAACTTTGAGTAAATAAATTTGCTTCACTTTTTTCTTGATAACCTGTTTTATGTTGGGGGGTAGCAGCCATGAACCGGCAACAGAACATTATTCACTGAGGAGGAAGGAAATTCTTAGGAGCTGCAACGTACCCTTGAGGACATTATTAGCTAAGTTGTGTAAGCTAGTCTCAAAAGGACAAAGGATTCCACCTATATGTGGTATCTAACCATAGTAGTCAAATTCACAGAGACAGAAAGTAGACAGAGAATGGGGGTTGCCGGGGGCTGGGAGAAGGGGCAGCATGAGTTACTGTTCAGGGAGGGCAGAATTTCATTTTAGGATGATGAGAATGTTAGCATGTAGGTGTAGCATAGTTGCGCAGGAGTGTGAGGGCTTTGTACCACTGACCTCTACACACAACCATGATCCAGAGGGTAAAAAATTGACATGTGCACTATGCTACAACAAAATTTTAATTAAAAAAAGGCAGCCAAGGGCACCTTGAAGAACACTATTTTAGATTAAAATACTTAACAAAACTCAAGATTCCGAAATGGAAGTCAGGCTGCGGGGGACCCCTCTGGCTTTCCACGACAGAACTCTCCACGCTTCGCTTCCAACGGTCTGAAAGTTTATCTCTTTATAAAATAAACATGATAGCAAACGTGTCTGCTGTGACTGGGAACCTCTAAATAACTTGTTGGAACTCGGGTGGCCATAAATCTATGTCCTGAGTTGCAGCTCACAGGAGTGGGAGACCCATCAGCCTTGGGGCTTCTGGAGGAAAGGCAGCCTGCTATTTTTAGCTCTCGCCTTCTTGCGCTGGAAACACGAAGCTGCCAGCTCCAGGACTGGGAGCAAAGATGCGCTTCGTGGGCGGTTCCCAGGGCAGCTGCCCGCAGCTCTGAAGGGCGCCCGCACCCTGAGGCCTTCCCCATCCAGCCGCCCCTTGCCCGCAGGCACTTAGGGCCTCCTGAGCTCATTTTATTTTTCACTTCCCTGATGCTTGTCCCCCTTTCCCATCAAGGGGGAAAGCGCCCTCATCAAAAACCCCCGAGAGCATCTGGTATACCAGAGTGTGTCTCATTGTTAACCGTGGATGACTTTCATACCTTAAATACCAGCAGCATGGCACAGCAAAAGGCACAGAAAGGTACCTCAGGATGCGTTAGGCTGTTCTTTAGGATGTATTTGTTTTTGAACGAATAAGGACACAGTTCTTCGACCAGCCGCCTCGTGTTGAAAATGCTCATTTTTTTTTTTCAAACGTGTGCAGTGTGAACCTTTATAAGCAGATTCACTAAATGACATCTCCAGGTGGCTCTGAAAATGTGAATTTTTAAGATTAGCCCAAGGCCCCCTTTCTGAATCTCTCCTTACTGAGTCTTGCCCTGGGCGCAAGCCATGCAATTTTGTTGTCAAAGGCAGCACACACTGTGCGAGTGCGTGTGCGTGTGTGCGTGTGCGTCCTAACAGGGCGATACCATCCGCCGCCGTGTGAGTTCAGGAGCAGGACTCTGGCTTGCACGGGATACCCCGTAGCATATCCATCCCCTCCAACGGGGGAGCCCTTGTGCTGGGGGCCTGTCTTCAAACAACCCGGGTGTCCGCAGCCTCAGAACCCCTCCGCAGAATGCATCCCCAGGCGGGGAGCCGGGGACCCCCAGCACTCGGCGTGCCCCCGTGCCCAGATGGAGACGCACCCCGCTTTTGGCGCGCTGCCTTCTTCAGGGTTGTGCTCAGCGCCCTCCCAACCGTGCTCACTCCGATCGCGTCTCCCTCTGCGGCCGAGTGGAAGGCTCCGGGCTATTTCCGGCTTAGAAGCCTCAGGCGGGCGAGCCAAGTGGGGCCGCTGCTGCCCAGCCTCTCCGCTGGGGACGCTGCAAAGGGAAGCAGGGCCGCGTGACCCCCACCCCCACCCCCTCTGGCGCATCCCTCTCCCGCCCCTCCTCTCGTTCTGTCGGGATTCCCCAGCCTGACCAGGATCAAACGTGCCACCCGGGCTCCAAGCAAATCTCTTTCAATAGAGTGTCGCCTCTGAGCCTCCTGCCCCACATTTTCCTGAGTGTATACAGCGTGTCAACATGTACTGTGATCACCTCTTAGAAACCTAGTGAGGATCAAGACGTTAAGCACATCGTAGGGAAGTACTGGGGAGAGGCGCTGGACGGTGGAACGAAGGTGCCTACAGGTAACCTCCGAGGGGCTCTTACACGCCCCAACACACACACACACACACACACACACACACACACAAACACACTCAGGCACACATGCTCACGCACACAGAGCAATGAACGCTCTGCAGGTAGCTTAACTGTTCAAACGGAGCAGATTTTGACTCCAACCTCTCCCAACAGGGATGGAGGCTTGTCTCTGAGGCAACGTGGCCCTCTAGTTAGGTGTGAGGAGTGACCGACTTTGTATTTCTAGATCTAAGTGTGTACCATGTGCACTTTGCGTCTGACTTCCTTTCTATGCTGACTAGGGTTCCAGGATGGATTCAGGAATCCAGGTCGCTCCCTTAGGGCCTCCCATGGGGCCAGTTGCTTAATGTGATGGGATGTCAACATAGTTTAGAACTAAATAAAGCCACCGGTATCTGCGAAGTCCCTGGCTCGTGTATGTCTCCTTAGAAAGCAGCTATCTTTCTATGATATTACTCAGATGGACCCCTGTTTCTCACAAAAGCTTGTGAGAAATATTCTAACTCTGCCTGTTTTGCCCAGCAGTGGTACTGAATGTACTCCAGGAGCACAAGTGGGGTTTGAGTCCAGAGAGGCCACTACGGAATGTTCCTGGAAGAAGGGCTCAAAAGTGTGAATTCTCACATGTCAGATAAAACTAATAATTTTATTTGTACATAGAACAGTCCCAATTCTCAAACATGAAATAAATAACCTCAAGTGATTCTTGTGGGACATGTGTGATTTCTAAATCAGGCTTCCTGTAGCACCTACTGTTCAATTCATTCAGTCCGCCAGTCATTCAACAAACTTTCTCAGCCCAAGGGGAGGGGGGCGGTTCCCGCAGATGGCTCTGTTCAGCGCTGTTTTACATTTGAGGGTGGCCTGGAAATATGTTCAGCACATTGGTGAGGACGCAGTACTCACCCCAGGCGGAGAGTCGCGGATTGTTTGTGTCGCCCAAGCTTTGAGGGGCCTGGCTGGGAAAAGGCTGGGGACAGGGGAGTCCAACTAGAGTGGGTGCCCCCATGGACCTGGTATGGGGAAATGATTCCTAGCTTTGGCCCAAAACAAAGGATCGGGAGGCACAGACACATGGGGTTTGGATGGGAGGGAGTGAGTCCAGACTCCAGAAATGCCTGCTTGGGTGTCACGAGGCTGGGGCTGCTGTGGTCTATGTAGGTGCAGCAAAGGACATCGAGTTCCTCTCTAGGAATCACAGTTTGTTTTTTCCTTTCTGGTGCATGAGCTTGGCAGCAGGAACGATTCGGGTCCTTACCCAGTGCCATGCTAGGGGCCCTTGTGGGCCGCTGCATCTGTAGGGATGCTTATTTCTGTTGTCCCTCCTGTGTGACCCCACCTCCATCATGGCCCCTGGATCTGGGAATGGGCGTTTTCCAAGAACCTCCCAAGGTGTCTTGGGACTATCTTCTGTTTGATCAGGCTGTCAAGCATACGCTGTTTTCCTTGCTGAAGTCAGGGCTGTTAAGGTTGGATTCTGGGTTCCTGGTCTGGGAGAGAGCCTGGAAGGCTGTGCAGGGACAGTGGTGCACCATGGTCCTAGCCTCAGGCACAGGTGAAGGCTGCAGTCAGGCCTATGCTAACAGCCGCAGTAGGACTTTCCCTTTGCATGCCTTGAGGCATTGGCTGTCTAGTAAAAACAGACTCCTTAGACTCAGATTTCTAAGTGTGTAAACCGAAATATGTCTAAAGACAATGGTACCAATTATGGCGAATCGTTTTTAAAAGACAGGAAAATATGCTATATGGCAACGTATGTGCCTTATTACTGCCTTAAATAGCTGACACTTGGTTTAGTAAGGCAGTAATTTTGGAGTGGTGATGAGTATGAACAATATATTGTTTGCAAAAACTGTAATGTGAGTGGAAGTAACTGACTGCCTCTGGGGACAGAGGCCCTGGGACTTATAGTTGCCAGGTAAACTATGGAATGCTCAGTTAAATCTAAATGTCAAGTAGGCAATAGACAAGTTTTAATATAAGTAACAATTATTGTATTGTAATGCTTATGGTAAAGACATATTTGTTGTTTTGAAATTCAAATTCAATAAGGCATCATGTGCTAAATCTGGATCTGGCAATCCTACCATAGTGTGTAATAGCATTAATAGTATAGTAGTGTCTCAGTTACTTTTTTTGTTCCTGGAACAGACTACCCAATGTTCACAGCTTAAGGGAGGAAAGATTCATTTTATCTCACAGTTTCAGAAGGTCACAGTCCATTCATGGGCGGCTGGCAACAGTGTAAGCACAGGGTGGAGCGGAAGTGGAGGCAGCTGCTCACAGCATTGCAAACAGGAAGCCAAGTCCCAGAGCAAGGTAGAAAGTTGCATCTCTCCCTTCAGGTCCTGTCCTAGTCATCTCCCCGTCTGGGTCCAGCCTCAGTGCTCAACCCCTTCCAGGTTTAAAACCCTAATTCACCACACATTTGTAATCTATAATCCACCACATGCGTGTAGTCTATACCACAAGACTGTAATCTATAATCTGCCACACACCTGTCTTCTCCACATACCTATAAACTACCACACACCCTTAGTCCACCCCTCCAGCCCAGGCTCCGATCTCCCAAAAGCACGTGGTCCCATAGACAATCCATTGCATCCAAATACATGAGGCTTTTGGGGGGAACATTCCATTTTCAAACCACAATAAGTAGTCATCCACACTTGTTACAGAAGGAAATACTAACTATTAGTCAGAGATCAGTGAAAACAACTCTTTTTCTTCTTGTCCCCTTTCTTGTCCCACCTCCATTGGCCGAGAAGCCATGGCCTAGAGTGAAACAAGAAAGCTGCACCAAGAAGTCAGGCACTGGCCATCATGATACAAGTGCCTATTTTCAGTTCTTAAAGATACATCATGAGCTCTAGAGAATGTTTACCTGCTGTCCTGGTTTCACCTGGAATCATGCTAGTACCCTAGGCTCCTGAGTACCTGCTGGTGCCCTAACCCCAGTGATCAGTCAGACTTACTGGTGGATTCCTTCTTGAAGCCTCAGCCTGATTTAAAGTCCCTGGAAGAAGACACCTGTGCCATCTCTGGGTCTGTCTTGTTGTGCCACCAAACACTACCTGACTTAAATTCTTCTCCTGTTGGCATCTTTTATAGGATGTAAATTCCACAAAACCCAGGATTAGGTGCACTTGGTTATCATTGTATTTCCAGCTTCTAAAACAATGCCCTATGCACACAGGTTGTTTATTTTATGTATGAATGAATAAAAGACATATGCTACTAATTATTTTATTGATTGTAATTATGTTTTTTGTTTGTGGGTAAAATATGCTCAAGGAGGTAAAAATAAGCCATTTTTGTAGAGCTTTGAAGATCATAGTGAGTTTTTATTTTCACGAGTTGGAAGGTTCGGTGGCGTAGTTAGCTCCTGGACAGAAGGGATATGTTTACTGTGTCGACCACAAAGGAATATTTTGGATATCATTTTAGCAGTGCAAGGAGAAATGAGGAAGAGAGGATGATGACTTCTCTCTAGACTATTGTGTACTGTCTATCGAAATCTGTTCCAAGCTCTCTTCCATATGGATATGACGTCTTAGAGATTTATTTTCTTCTCATGGGTCTTCCTAAAATCTGCATCTGAAGCAGCTTCTAAAATTCTTGATATAACCTTCCACCTCAGTTTGGGAGGTGAAGAGGCCATCCCCTTCCAAGGCAGCAACTGAAATTTCACATTAAACTGAAACCCTACTTCTGGACTAGAGAAAGCTAAGTGTGGAAAGGCCATCATTTTTGAGCAGTAATTGTCTTTCCTGTCCCGGCTTCCTTTTTATTAAGCTCTAAATTAATTGAATATATCCCACACATCTGAACCTAACACAAGAGGCAACTCTGACAACTGAACACAGCAGGAAACAAACTCTCAGTTAAGGTCAAAGGGGCTCAGTGGATTCTAAAGGGGGCAAGATATCTGCATATGGTGACATACATGGCCTGGCTTCAGTGAGAAATCACCTTTCCATTGTGCTTAGACACTTCCAGACCACAAAGGCCCCGTACCTGTGTCGACTTTAACATCTTCCCATCCCTGCTGCCCCTAGCTCTGAGCCTACCCAGCCCTTCCCCGTGCTGTTGGCTCAGCTGCAGATGGTGAGCGGATGCTGTAGTTTTCCCCACCCACCTCATCCCTGCATCTTTTTCCCTGGGACTGCACTCACGATTCAGCAATCCAATGCCCGTTCTCAGCCGAACAGGGGTTGGGGATCCTTGAACTTCTCCAACTGACAGGATGCTCCTGTTAGACAGCTGCTCCTCCCCCAAAGATGTTAGGTCCTAGAGTCCCTGTGGCTATTCCCTTTGTGTTGCATGAGACCTTAGCCCTTGCACACTCATCTGCCTGTCACCCTACCTGTGCAATCCTGAAGCTTTTTCTCTCCAGAGCTGCCATCACCTGGTACACTCTGTAATTAACTTTATGCTGAAGCTCCTGGTTCTTGTTTCTATTACTTGCTATAATGTGAAGGGTATTTTGCTGTGTTCACTTCAGCGTCCTCTGTGCCCAGAGCAGTGCCTGGCTCACCTGGAACACCTAGCAGTTACTTGTGCATTGAATCAGTGAACGAATAAGTGAATGAATGAATGAATGAATGAGTTCAAAGTCTGGCAAGACATGTCCCTTACTTTTTTTTTTTTTACATGTGTCTTACTTTTTCAAGCTGGTTAACGATCAAATCAGAAGAGGAACTGAACAGAGGTGAACTCCGGGTCAGGGAGACAAATTGGGCCATGTGCATTCTTTTGTTCCCACACAAGAGCCGCCAGGTTGCTGGCAAGGGTGCCTGCACGCAGTGAGATTTACCAGGCGGGGAGAGTACTGGCCCTCTAGCTGGGGCGACACCAGCTCCCATGGCCCACTGCATAGCAGAAGGGGTTACTCACCTTCACAGTTAGGTCTTTCGGCATCTCTCTCTGGCCTGTGATTGGGCCAAGGCCGTAATATCCCATGTGAAGTAGTAGAAGAGTTCTTGAAAAATTGTTCATAAAATGTGAGTACTGGCATATATCCAAGAGCTAATTCAAGTTGAAACCTTCTGTGAAGCCAAAAATCCTTTGCCAAGTGAGTGATTCAGATTCTAGTTAAGATCCCTTGTCATAAGCCCTGATTTCTTAGACAATAAGTCTGCTTAAGATGTGCTAATTACATTCTCCTTTGGTCCATGATCATTTCCAGGTTTTAGACCTCACCTGGGGTGGCCAGAGACATGCTGGTGGTCGGTTGTAGACAGCAAATTGTGGGTTTCTGTTTTTGAACCCAGTCAGCTAGGCTATGTCTTTTAATAGGTGAGTTGAGGCTGTTCACATTTAGGGTACTTATTGAGGTATGCTTGGTATGTTCTGCCATCGTTGTAGTTTTTCCACTTTGTTTGCTGGCTTTACTTTTTTCTCAGCTCATTCTCCTCTAGCTTTTGTCTTTTTTTCTCTGGGGTCACTTGTGTCATTGGTCTCTTTTTTGCTATCCAAGTTTCCTTTGAGAATTCTCTGCAGTGATGGCTCAGTGGCTGCAAATTTCTTTAAGCTTTCTATATCATGGAAATTTTTAATTTCTCCCTCTAGTTTAAAAGATAATTTTGCTGGATATAGTAGTCTTAGTTGGAATTTGTGTTCTTTAAGTGTTTGAATGACATTGCTCCATGATCTGCTGGCTTTTAAAGTCTGGGTTGAGAAGGCTGCAGTTATCCCGATAGGCTTATCTTTGTAGGTCACCTTCTGCTTTTCTCTTACCGCTTTCAGTATTCTCTCTTTGTGTTGGGTTTCTAGGACTTTAATTATAATGTGTCGTGATGAGGCTCTCTTCTGATCTGTTGGGGTTCTAAATGCCTGCAGTAGCTCGATGTTCATTTCTCTTCTTAGATTTGGGAAATTTTCTTCCATAATTTCCTTGAACATGACTTTTAAGCCTTTTGTTTTGTCCTTAGTCTTCTCTTGGACTCCCATAATTCTCAGGTTGTTTCTCTGTGAATCATCTATCAGTCATTGTAATGATTCACTTTCTTCTTTTTTTACTTTTCGTTCTTTATGGTCTTTCTGTTCCTATTCCATCATTTTGTCTTCTAGGTCTGCTATTCTATTTTGAAATTGTTCAATATGGTTGTTTATTATGTCCTGTGTTTTTTTCCCTTCCTGGATATCTGCATTTATTTTTTATGTCTCTGTTATGTTCTTTTCTCATTTCTTGTATTGCCTTCATTATCTTCTGGTTCATTTCTTCTTTGATCTCCTCTACTTGCTTCTCAAAGCTTGCTTTTAGCTTGGCTAGATCTTGGTGTAGCTCTTGTTCTATGACTTTCATTTCCTGCATAATTTCCTGCTTTATTTCCTGCTTTAATTTGATGTATTTCTGGGACCCAGAAGTTGCCATCATTTTTGCCATTTTCATCTTTAGATTCTGCAATTTCAGGATTCCTAGGATGCTCTTCTGGAATGTCAAGAATTATTGAAGGAGATTTATTTCCATGTTTCCTCATGGTTCTGTTGTCTCTGATTGTCTCTGGGTGTCTTTCCCCGGGTTTCCTCTAAGTGACTCTCCCTGGCACGGCTCTGCCCTGTGCTGGGAGAGCACAGCCTCCACGCTGACCATCCCTGCGAGGGGTGGTGGGGGATATGACCTCAAGTCTCACCAGTCTACTCCAGCGTGGCTCTGCCTGGTGCCAGCCGAGCCCAGGTTCTGCCACAGGTCTCCACCGAGTGGGATGGCGGGGAAGACGGCCGGATGCCCTACCAGTCTGTTCTGGCACAGCTCCGCCCAGCGCTAGCCAGACCCGGTACCACCTTAAGTTTCTGCCTCTCGGGATGGCACGGAAGACGGCCGGGTGCCCTACCTGTCTCTGAAAATAGATGCTCTTAATAAAAAAAGAATCTCTGGATTATTACAGTGATCGCAAACCTAGAAACTTTTTCCCTAAGCTGTCTTTGGTTCCTCCTCCACTAAATTGTTTCCATTTCTTCTCTCTCCTGAGTGTTCATCACCTTCAACAACTAATATTTGTGCCTACCCAAGGACTACAGCAAGACTTGGCAAGATTCTTGCAGGGGGGGGGCCATAATTCCATTGTTCTAATGCAATAAGTGATCAGAGAACAGAACCCTAGTTCAGAGTTAGGAGGAGGACCCAGGAAACCCTAACTGGAGGGTGAGAGTGAGGCTCAGGTGCGAGTCTATGTCAGATGCTTTGAATGTCTTTTTATTGCTCATAATCGATATCAAGAGAACGAAATTCCAGGTTGAGAACAACTCTCCCTCAGCATTTTGATGGCAGTGCTCCAGTGCCTCGCAGCTTGCAATGACATTGTTCGGCTACTTGTGGGAAGCCATCCTTCTTCCTAGTCCTTTGCACCTGGCTCGTTCTTTTTCATTTCCGGAAATATTTTAACTCTTTCCTTTATAGCTGGTGTTGTGAAATTTAATTAAGAAATAGATAGCTGGTAGCTTTCAATATTTTTCTCAGAAGCATATTAGACACTTTTAATTGGAAAATTCATGTTTTTTCCTTTTGACAATTTTTACCTTATTCTGTTAATAAATCCTCTCTTCCATTTCCTGAGTTGCTTTCTCATGAAACTGACTTCATCAAGCATTGGTATTCTACTTGTCCTCTCTTGTTTTCTCCTATTTTTACTGCTATCTTTAAAAATCTTCCAATACTTTCTAGGCTATGTCGTTAATTCAAACCCATTTTTAAATTGATCATACCTTTAATTCTAAAAGCACTTCCTTGTTCCTTGTTTCTTGGTACGACATCTTATTTCTCGGTAGATACAGTATATCTTTTACGTTTTGTTTCAGGAGTTGGGGCTGAGTCCAGGGCCTTCACACTAAGTTGCATCCCCAGTCCATTTTTTAATTTAGTTTTTTTTTCTTAGACAAGGTCTCAGTAAATTGCCTAAGCCATGTGATCTTCCTGCCTCTAGAATGTGAGCATTACAAGCCTTCACCACCAAACCTAGCCCCGTTTCTCTTGAACTCTGTGTTTCTTATTAGAGAATGCCTCAGCTGTCTGCTGATTCTTTTTTCATTTTCAAAGGTAAAGTACTAAAAATTTAGATTTCACTCCACTCACAGAGGACATGTATCCTATATTCACACTCTTCCATCCTCTTGCCAGAGCTTGAGCCTCCTGAATCCATTTCTCCCACTGAGAGGTAAGGAATATGCCTTCTGTAGTCTTTGCACACCTTACCTGGTGTTCCAGGATCCAGGTGTCCCAGCTGCCCAGGACTCTGCGGAGATAATCCACGGTGGTTGTACATCTCAGTGTCACCTTTACCCTGGGGGCCTTCTTTTCCTCTGAACATTGGATGTTCTTGTTCAGCAGTGGCTCTATTTATGGTTTTATACCTTGGCCATGATTCACCAGGATGTAGGAGGGAACTGAGATAACACAGGTGCTTAACATGCCCTTTTAAGCTGGGAGTGGTTGTATCTGTCACATTTACTGCCCTGTCTGTCTTCCATTCTATCTCTGATGGCTGCTTCCTATTCCTCTGCAAAGAAAATCCTTTTTCCTGGAATCTTCCTCCTTCCTTTCTTGGGCATTTAATTTTTTCTCTTTTTTGTGTTTCAATCTTTTTCTTTATCGATTCATTCTTCTAAGTGTATTAACCATTTTATCCCCCCAAAAAACGTTCCTCTACTTAAAAGCAATCTATGAACCCTGAGCTCTCTCTTCATGAAATATCTACAGTCATCCTGTCAGGCAGACACTAAGGTTGCAAAGATGACCACGGTGCATTCCAGATACACAGGCCAGCATGAAGCCACAATCAACACCCAAGGAAAGCTTGCAAGTTTCTCTAGTTTGCAGACTCCACTAGGGCAGGTGAGTCCAGCTCCTGGAATGGTCACAGAGCAATGAGAAAGTGTACAGCATGGATGATGCTCATGGACTCCAGAAGAAGCTCACTGTGGAAAGGAGAAGAAGAACTGTGGGAAAACTTACAGAGAAATTGTCTTTAGGCCAATTTCAGACAGCAAAGAAACAAACAATTCCTGAGCCAAGCACTGAGCTCATGCAAAGTTCTTTGAAGGAGGATCTTCTACCTTCGGTAGTGTCTATCCACATGTCGACACCGCCATTGTTCTCTCAAATATCACCAATAACTCTCAGTGTTCCCAAGACACTGAATTTATCCTTTCTTGAGCCCATGCCCCTTCTTTGTCCCCACATCTGCTTTCTTACTCCCCCATGTCCCCCAAGGTCGGCTGAAGCTTACTCCCCAGAAGCTTCATCTCTTTGTTGCCAAGGTGTCACTTTCCCAACAGCCGTTGCATCTCCACCCCTTCTTGCCTGACTTCTGCTCTGGGCTCTCTTCTCATTCTGCATCCTCTGTCTAGAGGTTTCCACTCCTTGCTGACTCTTGAGTAACTTACAAGGTAACTCTTGATCTATTACTCTGTTTGGTTCTGCCTTATGTGACATGGGAGCATGATGTCCTGGAGGCCTGCTGTTAGGTCAGAGAAGGACCCAGAAGAAACCAAAAACTGATAGGATGCAAGAGAACTTGAATGGAAGGTTTGTTGCCCTCATGACCTTCCCTCTCTACAGGTATTGAAAGTCCCGTGTCCCTAATCCCGCTTTCATCATTACTGTGAGCAGGGTATATCTTGAAGCTTCCCATAACAGTCATTAGCCAACTTATTAGTGTGCACCTGTGAACACACACATCATGTATCATTGGGGGGGCGGGGTTCAAGAATTGCAGGAATTGTGTACTAGGAAATTGGAAGATCAAAAACATCTTTTATAATGTGATATTCCCATATGCACAGCTCATGGTGGTGTTTCCATGTAGTATTGAGATGGATTGTTTCATTGACTCTGTTCTCTCTCTGCTGTAACTTCCTCAGGTGCAAGAGTAGCATCCTGTTCACCATTAGCCCACAGAAAGCTTAATAGGTTCAAGGAAACCTCCATAGTCTCTTTTCAAAAGTTTTTATTTTTGGCCAAATATGACAGTATAAATCTCTAATCCCAGCACCCTAGGAGTCTAAGGTGAATCCCAATTTTGAGCCCAGTTTGAGCAACTTAGTCACATTGCAAGAAACTGTCTCAAAGTTAAAAAAAAAAAAAAAAAGCTGGAATGGAGTTCAGCAGGAAGGTCCTGGGTTCAATACTCAGTATTACCAAAGCACAAAATAAAAAAATAAAAAAGTAAAAATTACATTCTAAGTTTATTTATCAACTTCTCAAGCCTCCCTCTGTTAATTTTAGAAATTATCAGTCTAAAGTGTCGAGTGGATGGTTTCTAGTTTAATTAACTAACTTATAAATTATTACAGATTCAGGGCTTCTCTTATGCTAGGCAAACACTGTACTACTGAACTATGCCACTCACCCCAAATCTGGCTTTATATAATGGATAAATTAGGGGACAATATATGATGCACATAAAAATTGTTTTCACCAAATTTTTTTCAGAAGCCTTCAAAGTGATTGTAATGCAGTTTGATAAGATATAATAGATGTTTGCATTTCAAAAATATTTAGCGTAGTAAAAGACACACTTCCATTAATCCCCCGAAAGGTGCCCCACTGCTCTCGCCACTGTCTGAAGCAGTTCTGGAAAGTTCTCTTTGGTGAGCATCTTCAGTTGTGTTGTCATGACTGCTTCGATGTCCTGCATTGATGTAACATATTTCCCTCTGATGCTGTTTTTGACTTTAGGGAAAAGCCAGAAATCACACAGGGCCATGTTCGGTGACGAAGGTAGATGAGGATGCACCGTAACGTTTCTACCAGCCTGCCTTTCCATTGGATGGTATCTGGTAGTGCCACTCACCTTATTGTTGATCACACCCCTGGGGATATTCAAGAAGAGAACTTCCAGAACTGCCTTAGAAAGTGCCAAGAATGGTGGGATAACTGTCTTCAAAGCAAGAGGGTGAATGAACAAGCGTAATTTGATGACCTCTTGTAGGAGCCTATGAGGTGTGGAAGGGAACTGAATGCGTTTTTACCATGTTTGTTTCCCAGAAACAAATGGAGGCACCCAAAAGAGAGGAGGTGTTTGGTTGGGTCAACAAGTTCTCTGAAGATAAGGGTGTCCCTGTCCCCTTTCTCTCTCACCTACCTGCTCTGCCTTACGCAAAGTCTTTTTCATTCCTTAGCTTGCAAAACCAAATACAGCCAGGGTGGCTCTATTTGTTTGTTTTGTTAAACAAATATATTTATTTATTGTACTGAATTTGTCTGGGAGCAGTCATTAAAGAAGAACAAAAGAAAGAAGAAGGAGATCATCAAAGCGATGAGAAGGAGGAAGAGAAGGAGAAAGGAAGAAGGGAAGGTGGAGGGGAAGAGGAAGAGAAGGGAGGGAAGAGGAGCACGGAAGCAGAGATGGAGCGGGAAGAAGGTAAGAGGAGGCGAAGTGGCTGTAACAGACACCTCACGGCCTATATGAGGACCCTGGGTGGCGGGGAAGGGCACGCGGGCTGCACTGTGACAACGAAGCTGGGACTTCCCGAGCTCCAGATGGGGCGGGGTGCCCTACAAGTGGGTTACAGAAGCCAGCCCGAGAGGCGAGTGCCCCGAAGGAGACCTTGGCCTGCTGACCCCAGGGTACACTCTATCACGCCAACCTCCCTCCCCTCACAGCAGCTGAACTGCAATGTCTGCATCTAGATCCTCTCCAGAATCCTTGGTGTCACATGGACAGGCCACTTTCAAGTCTCCCTTTGGGCTTATCGACTCAGCTTGGCTTTGATGGCAGAGGACATGTCTGGGGGAACATCACTTTTAGCTTCTATGCCCGTGGCCCCCAAGCCTGAGTCTGCCCTGGTTGCCTAAAACCTTGTCTGCTCTCCATAGCCAAGCTACGAGTGGTCCTGCCTGCTCCAACTGTGGCGTCTGGGAGAAGAGCCCTCCCCTTCAAAGCCTCAGGAGGGGGACGGGGCAAGGTGAACAGCTGTCTGTAGAAGCAAGAGAGGATCCGAATTATTATGCCCAAATGTCATGTTTAGTTAAGATATAATTATATAGTAGAATGCACACATATTAAGTGTGCATGGTTCATTAGTTTTTACACACACACCCACACACCCACACACCCCCTGTGTTACCACCAACCTAATTAAGATGCGGTCTGTCTGTCCAGTGTGTTTTCTCTTGCCCATTTCAGCCATTCTACCCTCCCCCAACCCCATCACTAATCTGATTTAAGCCTTGGCGTCGTCTGCTCCGGGACTCCACATACACAGAACCACAAGGCATGCATTGTTTGTGTTTTCTCTCTTTTCAGTGTAATTATTTTGAGATTCACTCAGTGTGAAAAGTAGCTACATGGATGCAATGTGTAATGATCAAATCAGGGTAATTAGCATTTCTCTCCTTGAACATTTATCTTTTCTTTGTGTTGACAAGCTTGAGGAGCTACAGGCCTTTTTATTTTTAACTATTCTAGCAGATGAAAAGTAGTATCTCTGCGGTTCTCATTGACGTTATATAAAAGGTACAGTGTTGACTGTGAAACAAAGGGCTGGCTTTACTTGGTTTATCCAAGTCTTAGCTCCATTCAAAAAGAAATTACATACTTTGCCTACTGTAGGAATTCTTTACATATTCAAGGTATAATTTTTCTGTCAAGTATATGAACTATATATCTCAGTCTGTGGCCTTTAAAAAATTTTCTTAAAGCTTTGCACTCCTGGTTTAGCTTTTATTTTTGTTTTCCAAAAAAGAGGAGGCAAAAATATGAAAAATGATTAAAAGCTGGTGGCTCAAAAGTTCTGGAAAAATATTTCAGTGAAGTTATCTGAAGGACACTAAGGCTCCACGACTGCAGAAATCCACCGGCTAAGTGGGAGCCTCCAAAGTGATCCGGCACATTTGGTGGGGGGGTGGTGGTGAATGCTGAGGATTAGACTGGTGCCTTTTCACCGAGCTGCACCTCTGGCTTCTCCCTCCCTTTCTCTCTCTCTCTCTCTCTCTCTCTCTCTCTCTCTCTCTCTCTCTCTCTCTCTCTCTCTCTCTCTCTCTCTCTCTCTCTCTCTCTCTCTCTCTCTCTCTCTCCCCCTCTCTCCCCTGTTATATCACTAAGTTGTCCAGGCCGAGCTCTAATTGCAATCCTTCAAATTCCCAGAGCTCTGGGATTACAGGTCTGTACCATCCAAGCCCAGCTGAGCTGGTACATTTGTATTCTGAGTTCTTAGAGCATTTGTTACCTGTGATTTTTTTTGAACTGTTCTTTTACAGCCTATTAGAGACCCACTATAGAAGTTCTTAGAAATGTAAGAGGCTTCTGAGGAGAGGGTCTATCCAATGAAAGGTTAAACTGTGTTCAAGCTGAAAGGGCAGCTGTTCCTCAGGGGTGGTTTGCGCTGGAGTCCACATGTGCCTGGATCTACTTCCGGAGAGGCCAGACATGAGAAGGTCTGTACTGCCTACACTGACAGTGGAGACCTCCTTCCTGTCCATGAGTTGCATGGGTAAGCTGCCTGTGTCATTCATTAAGTCAAATGATATGGGAAGGCTCGACAGCTTAGCATGGAGTGGGGAATATGAGTCCTCTCCCTGAGCTTATCCATCACTTTTCCTTAATGTGTGAACCCATCAAGTTTTGGTAATTTCTCAGGGCAGGCAGTTCTTGCATGGCTACATGCTTGGTTCTACCACATGGTGCACAGTTCAAGCTGTCCCAGTGGACAGTAGCTCTGTGCAGCAGCCCCATCCTGTCCGCACCCTGCTCTGCTACTCCATGGCAGCAGGATCGTGGCAACAGGGTCGTGGCATCTTGTGTTGGAGGATTGTGATGCCCCTGGGAATTCTCAAGTGATTTTGCAGGTCAGAGGCCAGTGTATGTGAGCCGAGAGCCCCCTTGTGGCTGCTGTGGCTGCGGGCTGGCTTCTGAGCAGAAACTCACGCTCACCTTCTAAAAGTAAGTATCACCCTAGCTCACGCTTCCTTTCTTCCTTCCTCCTTCCATCCCTTTCTTCTTCTCCTCCTTCTCATCTCCTCCTCCTCCTCCTCCTCCTTCTTCTTCTTCTTTGTCCTCCTCCTTCCTCTCTCTCTCTCTCTCTCTCTCTCTCTCTCTCTCTCTCTCTCTCTCTCTGTTAGGGATTGAGCCCAAGGCCTTAGCTCTGAGCTACAACCCCAGTTCCTGTTTGAGTAGAGTTATGCTAAGACACTAACTCCTCCAGGGTGGCAAATTCACTATCCTTCTACCTCAGCATGCTGGGTGCTGGATTACACTTAGATTTCCTTTATTCTTTATGCAAAACATGCATAAAAGAGTATTAACACTATATACATGTGTGTGTATCTCTATATAGATATATTGAGATACATGTATGTATTGATACAAACTCCATGTATGTATATTATATATAAAACCGGAATAACAGAAATCTTCCAAGATAATAAATTTATTCAGAAATGTACATTGTAGTGGGAAAGTGCATTTTATAGTAAGCTGTGAGTATGCTTAAGGAAACTGAGGCAATGGGGCAAGTACTAAAGGCAAAATGAGGAGAGCTGTACAAGTTACTTTGAGGTAATAATCCTTAGCTACAAGTAGCAATAACAACGTGGCCTCAGCCCACAGTAACGCAGGCAGTTGTTGGGCAGATGTCTTTGCAGAAGGTGTGTGTAGGGGGGCAGTTGGGGTGGTTGTGGTGGCCTGTTTGCAAAGTCATGGTTCTGGCAGAGGCTTTGCGGTAGTTCTTGTTATTAGGTGCGTATGCATGCATGAGATCCGCTCCTTCACAATCATTCAGCTTTATTATTATCATTTTGTTCCTAGGGTTTGATATATGTGACTCATCTTTATTCCGACAATCTTTGTATACACATACAGCTTTTTAAAATAAGGGTAAAATAAGGTGCTGTGTCCCATGGTTCAAGCTTAAGACAGATAACATTACCAGTAGCATCCATTCCCCTCCATTCCCGAGGCCCCTTCCCTGACCACCGGCCCTCCTCACCTCTAGGCAAATGCTCTGAATTTCGTTATTTCTTTTCTTGGCTTTCTTGGTCGCTGTTCCCCACATGTCCACATTTCCAAACAACAGAACACTCTGTTCTGTCCATTTTCGAAATCCGCATACATCAGATCACGTGTGCCACTGGCAGCCAGTTCTTGTCTGTTTGACATTGTCAGCGAGACTCCACCCTGCTTCCGTCTGGGTTCCTTTGTTCCCCTGCAGTACAGCCCCTCGCCCCCCAGTATGGATGCATCTTCTGGTATCTACCCATTTTTTGCTATCAAACGTTTACATCTCAGCAGTGAGGGCTGCTGGAAGCAGCGCTGTGGGGAGGACTCATTGGTTCCCAGGCTCAGCCGATGTAGAGGGCTGGAACGCTGGCTAGCAGCCTATGTGTGGTGTCAGGCAGGGCTCTGCAGCAGAACCGGCCTGACGGAAGGACAGTGACAGCTAGGAAGACTGGTGACAGATTGCGGGCTAGCTAGATGATGGGTGGATATGGGCAGAGAGAGAGAGTGAAGAATTAACAAGCATGATACGGATGCTGTGGAGTCCTGCAGGATGCGGCAAGTGAGACCTAGGAATGCAGGTGGTGCAACTTACTGCAACTCTGAAGGCCGGAGCGCAGCGGAACCAAAGGTGCAAATCCCAGCTCAGCAGAGAGGCAGGAGGAACGGGCTGCGCCCTCTTTCCTCTCAGTTGGGCCTTATTCTTTCCCGCAGCCCTGACGGACTAACTGGATGATGTCGGTACACGTCTGGGAGGGCAATCTCCTTGACTGTTCACTCACTCACATCCTGAGCTCGCCAGGAAACGCCTTGTTAGCACGGCCAAACGTGATGTTTATCCTGACACGCTGTGGACTAGACAGTTTGAACGTGAAATTAGCCACCACAGTGCATCTTTAATTTTGCTAGGGGCTATCAACTGAGTCACGGCCCCTTCAAATTTGTGTACTGACGTGGGCCTCAAGCAGTACGTGCCGTACGTGTTTGCTGCTCACGCTGCTTAGCCCATGGAGTTTTGTTATGATGGCCTGAGCAACCTAGGACACCACGTCACACCAAAATGTTGCTAATGTACACATTCCCTAGGACAAAAAAACCTTTCAGCGGACTCCCCCCTCCCCGATCCTGATCGCAGTAGGTGTGGCGTGGGGCTCCCTCCCTCCTTACCTGATTCTCTTTTTCACTGGTCCCACTACAGTCAGGCTTCTTTCTTGGTGCTAGTTTCGTTTCCCGAGCTCCCCTTGAAGATCCGCCTCGTGACTCGTCCTCAGCCTCCCACGAAGCACAGCTAAGTCCTGCTGGCCTCGGCCAGCAGGGATGTTTTAGTTATCTCCAGTAAAGCTGGCGATCCCTGGCTCTAGGCAAATTGCCATATACACACGGCTTTCAATTAATCTAAGATCCTTCAAATCCCCGAGGTGCACCCCCAAGTGAATGAGTTGTAGTAAGCCCAGAGAAGATTCCTGTCCCTGGCTTATATAATGCTACAGAAAGTAAATGACAAACTCATGAAGGCTTGCGCCCCTTTGAAGAAATGATGGTAAGAGACAAGGCGGAGCAACAGTGGATTTCAGCAGCGGAGCTGTCTTCGAGGCCCCCCAAAAGGAAGAAGAAGCCTTCTCAGCTCCAGGAACCAGGCACGACGCTGGGCCAGACTTGGCTGTGGTCGACGCTGTAACAGAAGACCTTGTGTCTCTAAGGGAGGGAAACTATGAGGGTAGCAGGTTGTGATTCTGGTTCCCTTATCGGGCAGTGAGGAAACCACTCAAAAAGCATGGGAAAATGGGAAAGGCCCGAGAGTTTGAATCCCCAGCAAGCTGCTTACGTTGCTGCAGCTTGGGGATGCTGGCTGAAGACGTGAGGCTGGGGTCGGAGACAAAGGACTTTATTGTAGCCCCGTGCTGCACATTGATGCTTTGGTCAACAACATGACATTTGTCCCAAAAGATCATGCCACCTAGGGAGACTGTAGCTGTCTTCATTTGTACGAACATACTCTATGATTTTACACAATGATAAATTAACATAACAGTGCACCTCTCGAAATAGATGCCCAATTGCCAAGCCATGTTTGACTACATCCATGACACGTTCCCTTTTCCTCTGAGCTTCCAAGGCCCTGCAGCTGAGCTGGGTGCTGGAGGGCGCAGCGCACGTGACGGACCTGTATCCCACCCGAAGACCCCAAGCTTATGAGACCTTCAGTGTTACGAGGAGGTCGTGGGGCAACAGTATCTTTGTTATCTGAGAAGAGAAATCTGCCCTCTGCCCCGGAAGGAAACATCTCTATCCAAAACTATTTCCTATCTAGATATCTTTAAAAAGAAATTCTGGAGCAAAAGCTGATATCAGGCATACAGAAATGCATGAACAATTAAGGCCTACCCTATCAGGTGTTTAATAGCAGAAACCTGCCACCATCATCAGAGAAATTATTCAAGTGGAAGCAACATGATTAACAAGTAGGTTCCAGTTACCAAGGGAGCAAGTGCCGTGATTCCATCGGGGGAGAGCGCCGTAATTTTGCCAGAACCTGGACATTTCCGCTACCCTGAGGAATGTGCCGTGTGGCTGAGGCGTGGCTCTGCGATGTTTCTGCTTGTCCACAAACCCAGCCTGTTGCGCCTCCTCCGGAGACCCCTGGGGGAAGCGGCACTGCCGGGAGGCTGTGGTCGGAGCTCTCAGGCCGCAATGCAGGAGGAGTACCACGTGAGTCTGCACAGGCTTATGCTGAATTTGTCAGAACCACTTAAAGTGAGGCTGTCATAGCGGCTTTAAAAGGTGACAAGTTCACGGGCTTTGAAAGAATCGCTGGATTATGGTAATAGTTTCAGAATGTGAACAAGAATTCTGAAAGTGCACTTGCTAAGGGACAACACTGATTCACACTTAAACCACCAGTGTGGGGTTGCCCTGTCATCTGCCCTGACTCACCTGAGTGCTGTGAGCTTTCCTTCAGCCCCCTGCCCCTCGCGGAGCGGTGTGGTACACCTGTGGACACAGCTGTTTCTTCTTGGCCCTTCTGCTGAAGGGAAGGAAGGTGGTAGCTCTGGAGTAGCCCAGCTCTTGGCCTATGCTAGTGTCTGCTGAACTGCCCTGCGGCATTTCCACATTCTGGGAGATGTTCTATGCAAAGGACCTCCACCTCCAAGTTTATTTTATTTCAGACAGGGTCTCGCTCTGTAACCCAAGCTGCTCCAGAGTTCACTATACAGCCCAGGCTAGCCTTGAACTCACAGCAGTCTTCCTGCCTCAGCCTCTTGAGTACTAGAATTACAGGTGTGCACCACTACACCCGGCTTTATGTGGTGCTGGGGAATCGAACCCAGGGCCTTGCGCTTGGAAGGCACGCACTTCAACTGCTGTGCCATTCCCCCAACCCCCACCTTCACCTCCACCCCATCTGGCTTCATGGAAGTGAGAGAGTCTCAATCCTGACTGTGTCAGAATCAACAAGGGATGGCCTTTGGGAAGGGGCAAAGGCTGGAGTGTAACGCAATCCACCATTGCAACCTGTGAAGCCCACAACAGAAGAGCAGGCAGGTGCAGCAGGCTGCCGCACGTGGGACAGAGAAAGGGCTACTGCAGTATCGCAGAGAGGGAGTGTTCAGACACGCCAGCTGGTAAGGAGGCTCCCAGGTGAGGAGAAGGAGCTCCCGCTGGCCACTCAGACCGCTTGCCCTCTGCTACTCATCTTGTGGGAGTTATTGTCATTTTTCTCTCTCCTGACAGGTGAAGTTGTGAGGCTCAAAGAAGCCAAGAGACTTGCACAAGTACCCATGGACAACATGCACTAATGCTGAGATTTACACCCGGGTCTGTCTGCTGTAAGTCTGAGATATTTTCTAACCTTACCATCCAGCCTTCCTCAACACTGAAGTAAAAACAAGCAGTAAGAACTCAGGCTTGACACAAACAAGGACGTAAGCAACAGTGAAGCCAATTTCTGTGGTCTGAATGTTTGTGTCCCCACAAAATTCATATGCTGAAATTCTAAATCCTAAGTATTAGAAGATGGGGCCTTTGGGGAAGTAACTGGACCATGAAGGTGGGGCCCTCATGATTGAAATTAATGCCTTATTAATTGGAGAGAGAGAATTATTCCTTCCTGCCATGTGAGGAGAAAGCAAGAAGGAGCTCTCTGTGAACCAAGCCATGGGCCCTCAGTAGACACCAACTCTGCTGGTGTCCTTATCTTGGACTTCCTAGCTTTTACAACTGTGAGAAATAAATTTATATTACTTATATTACAGCCTTGCTTCTCAAGACACACTGGAATAAAAGTACGTGTGTCACAGAGAAGTGTGCTTGTCTTCAAACCCCGATTGCCAAAAGAAAGAAAGGAAATTCCCTTAACTTCAAGTGACCTGCCTTGTATTTATGTTGTGCTTGGTCTGTTGGCCTCTGGTTCTGCACTAGAAACCCACAGACGTGTATCCCTGGAATATATGGATAGGGGTTGTTAACAATGAGCCCAGATCTCTCCATCCGTGGTCTATCTACATTAAGGTGGTTCCCCCTCTTCTTCTGGGAAGAAGTAGCAGGACTTGTGCAGTAGTGTGACCAGGGAGAGAACTGTGACTCACAGCCAGCTGCACCTCCTGTTGGAGCAGCCCAGAGGGTGGCCAAAAGGTAGCCCGAGGGGTAGTGAGATGACACTGAGGCAGGCTGTGCTAGCCCATGGTTGGAGGTGGCCATTGAGGGGGAGCAAGGCAAGTGAGAGGGATGGGGCGCGATGGCCATCAGCAAAACCGCACCCATCTGAGGTTGGCGCGGAAAAAAAAGGAGAGTCTGAGCCTTCTCCTCTATCTTGGCTTAAACAGGCAAAAACTCTGTGATGCATTCATTTCCCACACACTTCCTGGTGCTCTGCCCTCCTGGGCTCTCTTCGTCCAGCGATGCTTTCTGTGTCTGAGCCTACAGTAAAGCCGGGTGGGAGAGAGGACTTCCTATTCCTCAAGTCCTTCTCAGACTCCTCTGCATTCTCAGTTTTCCTCCATGCTCACTGGGTCCACAGCCTCCCGTGTGTATTTACAGAGCTTTGCACTATAAACCCATCAAACTCCTAGAAATATGTCTCATCCTCAAAGACGTGCAAGGTGGTACTACTAGTTGGCTCCTCAGGAATTAGTCTGTTAGGCTGTGGGCAGCCTGTAATGAGACAAAGAGCTATGTCAAAAAGCTCAGAGCCTAGGCCCTGTCACCAGGAGCCCTATGACCCTTGGGAACCTCATTAATAAAAGCAGAGTTTTGAAGCAGCTCAACTTGGCAGTCCCTTGCAACTTAGGAGTCTCAGATTCTAGGTTGTTTGTGTCCCTTGGTCGCATATTAAAGGAGTAGATCAGGAGTAAAAGTAGGCAATAGGCATGGGCATCATGATCCTCTGTGTCACTGGGGAGTGATATTATGACAGTTTCCCAGAAACATTCTTAGGTAGAGGCCCAGTTGTGGTAAGGGAGAGGCTGTGCATTGCTCTAAGTGAGGTCTGGCTGAGAAGATAAAGTTCTGACTTGCCAATAATACAGACATTGAGAATCTTAGAGCCGAGAGTGATTTAAAGTTCTTGCCTCATATCACAGGTTTAAAAGACATAAAACTCTTTCTTTGGAACCCCATAACTAAGTATTTGTTTCATCTTTAGGTACTAAATGTCTGGGAATCTGTTTCGGAAATAGGTCAATATTATGTAGGCCAAAAGAAAAGAGTTACCAGACAGGGCAAAGAATTAGTCTGGTCATCTTTAAGACGTGAAACTTACTGGGGTTCTTCAGGTCACTGAGGGCATGCCCTGGAAGGGGCCAAGGGACACCTATTCTTCCTCTTATCCTTTTCCACTGTGCACCTAACGTGTAGATTTAGGTAATTTTGGATAGCTATAAAGAATCTTTTGGTGTTTTCTATTTGACCCAAAATGGATACCCTATAGAACATTCTGAGGACAGATGTGGCCCTTACAGCCTGCTGCTGTTGCTGACTGCATGGCTACGTACAGCAGCCTACAGAGGGAAGCTTCTGGTCCAAGCCCACAAGTACCTTCCCCAGGTGAGTCAACTCCCAGAGTTTCAAACAAAAGCTTAAGAAATGCTTGCCACTGGTTACACCCCTGGAGTGAAGGGCGCCCATGCATTCTCTGCCTTTTGTAATATCAGATAAGCTGCATTTTAGTCACTGTCTCACTCTTTATCCAGCTTGAGATTTTTCTACAATGAGTTCTGCCTTTAATATGGGAACTCTGCAAGTTTAGGCTTTATGTATCCTGGGATTTTAAACCAAAGAGAGAGATAAAAACAAAACAAAACAAAAACAACAACAACTAAAAAGATACTGTTTTTCTGCAATAGGGTATCAGGACACTGTCACATTGCTATTATTACAAACCAGAAAAGCTCAGGGGTTTTGTAGAAGTTAAAATAAACTCGCAGCAGCCTTATAATCTATTTATAAGGTCCTCCTGTGTGTCTGATTGTCTCCTCCTATTATTATAAATCATCTTTGGTCCCAGTTTGTATAATACAGAGAACCGCTCACCTGCAGTTGCTTAGTTCTGCGTACTGTGCCCGGTGGGAAGGGGATTCTGTGAAAGGAGGCGAATGCAGCTGGCTGCAGGGGCTCCAGATTTAAATAGAATCAGAGACAGAGGGAGAATGACATCACGGTGGCAGTCCTTTGTCCCAGTGGGGAGGGAAGGTGGGAGGACCCCAAACACTCTCCGCTCCCACCAGGCAGGCCTGCTTTCTTGCTCTCTCTGCTTCCTTTTAGTCCCTGCCCTGTCTTTGTTGTCCCTCCTCCTACTGCACTACTAGCCCTGGCGAGTTTCCTGAGGTCCCCAGGGCAGGAGCCCTGATGCATTTCTGAGTGGCTAGAAATAGGAGTGGGGAGAGAAATAGTTCTATCCACACCACCTCTGCTGTTCTCTCTGTCCTCCTGTCTTCCCTGCACCGACCAACAAGACCCCCCCCCCCCCCCCCCCCCCCCCCCCCCCCCCCCAAGCTGCTGACTGTCTGCTGCCTTCCCATCACAAGTGGTCCTTTTACCTGTCCCTGCTCCTGGACCTGGGGATTAAAAAGAGGTGAGATGGTTGAGCCTCGACCTCCCATCCAAGCCAAGGCTTGTGTGGATCTCTCTGGGCCTTTGTGGTCGGTCTCCATCCTTGATTGCTGCTTCCCTTCCTCCTGCACCCACAATCCCCCCCACCCCCTTTTCTTTCTTAGAGTCCTATATTTCCTTTAAGATTTGACTAAAAGGATTATATTGATATTTTACAATATTTTTTCTCCTGTGATAATAGTATTACTATTGTGAGAGGAGACAGTGGGGTTGTAGGTAGTCAGGGATTCCGGGTCCCCCAGAAAAGCACAAAAATAATACCAGAGAGCTAAGAAAAGAAGGTTCGCGTTCTGCCGATATTGAAGAATGAACACTGTGATCAAAGAAACAAGTTTGAAAGTAGAAAGTAAATTTATTGTGAGAAGTATAAAGGGGAAAGTGGGGTAGAAAGTAGGAGCTCCCCTGCAAGCAGGGGGAGGGGCCAGGGTGCCACTTAATGGGCAATCATAACCATCTTTTATGAACTTCTTTCTATGAATCATGCATATTCATTATTCTACACAGTGTTGGTTTCTAATGATTGGTTCACATTACCATAGAACTAGTTCATTGGCTTAAGATCAAATTTGAGGGCTCAAGATAAGTCCCCAGGCCCTGGGTTATAAGGGTCTCTGGTCTCATGACCTGCTCGATTTTGGCTTTGTCGTTGGCCATTCCAAGGTGTGGTGGTGTGGTCTTTCTTCAGCTATCAGAGCTTTTCTCTTTTTTCTTTTTTCTTTTCTTTTTTTTAAATCTGGGAGGATTTCCTCCTCTCCTCTGAGATTGAGTTCCTCATTTGGCTGCATCTGCACCCACCCAGCCTAGTTTCTCTGAACTTGCCTAATGGAATCTGGCTTCAAAAGATGGTAGACTAACAGTCTATAGCTACCCACTCTTTAAAAGTATTTAATGGGTGAATATTGACAAGACAATAGGGTGAAACACTTTAAGGGAAGAGTTCCTAGCAACCAGCCTTAGCAACTAAACTGCTTAACACAGAACAACCCCTTACCCAGCTATATTATAAAAACCCTAAACAGCTAGCCATACAGGCAAGCAACATTTCTGGGTCCCCTTTCTGGCTAGCAAAAGCTCTACCCCTTTCTCTCCCCTTCTGTAAGTTGCCCAATACAGTGTCCTCTTCACAACCTGCTTTGTGGATACATGAACTCGGCGTGGAGGCCCAATGGGATTGGGGCCTGACCCCACACCCACTAACTTTATTATCCTAACCCCGCCCCAGACACACACCAATAATACAACATTTGTAAGGTAAGAAGACAGGAGCATTTCAGACCAGGGAACCCCAAGCCAACGAGAAGGCACAGTTCTCAAGTCTATGCAACGGGAAAGAGATTGTCTTGGTTTTTCTTCCCCCTGCCCCGCTTAAGCCTGAGAATTCCCAACTGTGGGCGGCAGATTCCAGGACGACACAGAATTTCTAAGTGGTTCAAATTAGCGCACCAGGTCCTTTGCCAGTGAAAGGATGGAGCCTGCTCATGGGAGTGCGCTGCTGCTGCTGTTACCATAATGCCTGTAGGCCAATCTGATTTGATAGAAGATGATTCATTACACGTGTATTTTCTCAATGTCCCTGGCTAGGGAAAGTGTTTTATTTTTTTTTTAATTGAAAAAGTCCTCTCCTATGGATCTTCAAGTCCCAGAGAAGGCCTAAAGGGCAAATACTTATCCATCACTGTTTCTCAAAGCACAGAGTGCATTTTTGTGTGGCCGCATGAGATCATTTCATAATTTACACAGGTAACATTTTTTGGTTTAAATGTCTTAGTTACTTTTTTGTTGTTGGGACGGAATACTTAGCATCCACAACCTCAGGGAGGAAAGATTTATTTTAGCTCACAGAGTAGAAGGTCATTCATGAGTGGGCTGCTGGAAATGGAGGAACCACATGGCAGGGCCTAAACCAGAGAAAGCACTCCTCACAGCATGGGGAATATTTCGGTTTTGTTTAAGCCACCCAGTGGTATTCTGTTACAACAGCCCTGGGTAACTAGTGTAGGTTTCACATAAATTCTGTTTGCTACACATGAAGAAAAAAATATACTAATTTGAAACAGAAAGCAATTATAACTTTAAAAGTTTTACTTTTCTCACAGTAACCAAATGATTCATTTTGATCACACAACATAACATTAAAATAAATTTCCTTCCAAAGCATGCCTTGACTCAGAAGCTTCATTCTGGCAGGTGCTAGGCAGCAATAGCTCAGACAATCTTCAGGTTTTTTCAGGCACAGCTCACACACAATAACTGCACACGTAAGTATTCAACTTGAGAAATACTATACATCCACACCTATATGCCGTGAAACCTCCAGCACAATCAAAATAGTAAATGTATCCATTTCTTCCAGAAGATTCCTCTATCCCCTCTGTAATCCCTCCTTCTGTATTTCTCTTTTCTTCCTCCTCCTTTACCCCATCCACATCCCATACAATGCTTTCTGCCACTATAGATAAGTTTGCATTTTGTGTTTTCTAGAATTTGACATAAATGGAATCATCTAGCATGATTTTGAGAGGGGTACTTTATTTCAGATCAGCAGTGACATTAGAACTTAATGGGGGCCTGCTGACGGGAAGAAGCACTCTGCTTCTGCTCACCTCCTGCTCACCGCTCACGTGTTCCGGTGGCTTGGTCCTTCCAAGGCCATGGACTGCTATTGGTCTGGGTTCTAGGGATTGGGGCCCCTGAGTGATGCTTCCAGAGACCGATGATGCAGAGATTCTTCAGAAGCAGAGTGTCATGGTTTGGATCTAGAATGTCCCCCAGAAGCTTATGTGTTTAGATGTAGTGGCACACCTATGGAACCATGCGCTGTTCAAAGGTGGGGCCTGATCAGAAGGGGAAAACTAGTGGGACTGGGCCCTGAAAGGATCAAACACTGGAGCTTCATCCAGAAGGTATAAAACACTGGGGGCTAGATCTGGAAGGGTGTACACTAGCTCCACCTTTCCTTGCTCACTTGGCTTCCTATCTGCCACACTGTAAGCAGCTTTTCCTCCTGCTGGGCCTCTGCCATGTGCTTCCACCATTGCCAGGTGCCCATGAGTAAATTGAGACCATCTGAAACTGTGAGCTAAAATAAATCTGTCTTCCCTTAAGTTGTGGATGCCAGGTACTCTGTCCCAGCAACAGATAAGCAACTAAGATAGTGTCATCAGATGATGATAAATCTGCCTTTGCCAGTTAGTGATGAAAGCAACAACAATGCAATAAACAGCACTGAAAAACTCTTGGGAGACATTTCATGTATGCCTTCTAGGATGCAAAATAAATCCCAGGAGAATTAGACTTTTGTTTAAAAACCTTTCAGTTAAAAAGTAGTATCATTTGTTCTATAGCAAAACTTCTCTAACATATGAGAAGATATAAACATATCAATATATGAATATTCCAATGCACATAGGCCTCTCCATCTGCTTCCACTCTGTGCTGAATTACGTGTCCCACTGAAATCCTGGCTAGAGATACTGAGCCCTTCCACAAATCACTGACTTTGCTCAGACGTCCTCTGCTGAGAAGGTGCTACCTTCATTAGTCACCTAGCAAAGTCCTACTTATTCTGTCAGACCTAACTCAAATAAATGTCATCCCCCTGTGGATTGCACCTTGCCTGCACAAATGGTCTCTCCCGCTGGCACATTCTCACAGCATCTGTCACGTTACCTGCAACGAGCTATTTATGGATTATCACACATCTGTGACCCCCTGAGGGCAATGCTTTGCATGTTTAGGGCAGTAGATAGCACGCAGAAGAAACAAGCAGTATGTTCCAGGTGAGGGTAATGATTATGTGTACCTGTTGAAAATACACATGACATTGTAGTGGTAAGACACCTGTGTTGATCAGCTTTCTGTGACTGTAACAAAACATCTGAATCAACTTAAAAGATGGAAAGGCAGCTAGAGAGAGTGGCACATGCCTGTAATTGTAGGTACTCAGGAGGCTAGAAGAAGAGGATCTCAAATTCAAGGCAGGCTGGGCAACTTGAGACCTTATCGCAAAATAAAAAGGAAATAGAAAGAAGCTGGGCCTAGAGCTTGGTGGTAGAACCCTTACTTAGCATGCAGGAAATCCTGGGTTTAGAACATCAAGTGTTGAAAAAAAAGTTTATTTGGGCTAACAGCTTTGGAGATTTCAGCCCAAATTGTTTGGCTTTGTTGCTTTGGGCCTCTGCATCATGCAGGAAATATGTGGTGGAGAAGGCCTGTTTATCTCATGGAAACCATGCAGGGGAGAGAGAGAGAGAGAGAGAGAGAGAGAGAGAGAGAGAGAGAGAGAGAGAGAGAGAGAGAGGAGACATGTGGGGAGAAGAACCAGAATTCTCATGTTTCCTTCAAGGACATACTCCAGTGACCTAAGTTCCTTCCTCTAGACTCCATCTTTCTAAGGTTCCACCACTTCCTAATCATCCCATGGGCTAAAGACCAAGCCTTTAACATATTTCAGACCCAGACCCAAACTACAACAACACCCAATATCTTATATTAAATTATTCAGAAGCCCTCCTAAAGTCCCGTGCAGAAGCATCTGACTGGGCTCTCTCTATTTCCTGTACCAGTCTTCTGTGGGTCCATGGACTGCTGCTGAGGGACTGAGACAGCAGGGGACCAGCTCCCAGCCTTGACCCATCACTGTGACGGCTTCCTTAGAGCTGCCCATATTGATGCCAGCCCCAGTACACCCAAATTGTGTTATTGTGTGATTCAGTTAAATATTATCTAATCCTGTGAAATGTGTGAATAGAAAATGTTTCTATAAAAAATAAAGTGAAAAACCTTGGAAAAAATCAATAAAAGTCATAAAAAAGATATCGAATCATGCGTGAATGAGAGATTTTTAAAAGTTAGAAGGGAAAAGTAAAAATCTTCAAGGATTCTTCACTTAGTGTTGTGCAAAGACCTTTGAGTTTTTGTGTCGCCTTAAACAATTCCAAAGTGGCAAGCAGACACAATGTATTACAGCTGTGTGTGCTTTAGGCTCAACGTTGATAAAGATCTGAAATCACCAAATGAGATAACCTGCACAAAGGTGAGTGTGCCTACGCTTCAAGTTAAAAGACAGTCTCTTATCCATACACACAAGCGAACACTATGGTTTTCACCTTTGCTGTTTTCTTATTAATAGCTGTTTTTACAGACATTAGACAAAAGAGCTTCTGTGTATATATTTAGACATAAATATAAACTTCAAATACTTGCATGTATATTTTAAACTCTACAGGTATACTTTATGTATTTTATACATTTTGTATATAAATGTAGTCTTCTGTATCTTCAGATTCCATATCTAAGAATTCAACCAATGGGGAGGGACAGAAAGAGAGTGGGAAAGGCCTTGTCACCTTGACAAGATACATATGTGCACAAAATGCTCAACTCTATTGTAAACCTTAAATTTTGCACATATACATATCAATAAAATGGGAAAAATATTTGGAAATAAATACTTTTTTGCTATATATGTGCAGACTTCTTCTTATCATTATTTTCTAAACATTACAATATAATAGTGATTTACCCTGTTTTTATATTGTATTGAGTATTAGCAGTCACACGGAGATGGTTTAAAGTGTACAGCAAATACTGCAGCCGTTTGTATATACAGGTAACGGGAAGTAACTAGTGCTGGACCCTGTCATTAGATAATGGTTTTTGTATTTATTAAGTTGATTTCTGTGAATTTTATAGAATAAAAAATATTCTTTGTATTTTGAAAGAACAATAATTTTAAAAATAAAATAAAATGCCTGCTAGAACTGCACTATCTTCTGTAGTAGCTGAAGCCATGAGTATTACTTTTGTGGAAAGGCTCCCTATCCCAGAAGGAGGAGAGTATTCAGGAAAATGCAGCTGTACTGGGGAATCCGGGGAAGGCTGCCACTTAGCTCTGAAACAGGAATTAACAAAAGCAGCAGGACAGAGACCAACAAAAATATTTGGCCCCAGGACAAATTATCAGATAAATACACACTTTTCCTGTAATCTGGGTACATTCCAGTCTGCAGTGGCTTCTCCTTTAACCAAGACCCAACAACAATTATTAAAAGCATGAAACATACCACTTACTTGTTAGAGGGGATCTGTCTCTAATGTGCTATTGGAATGTCCTAAGTTGAGAAGGCCTGAGGACCATCCTGGTCACCACAAGCCCTGAGCCATGCTTCCCAGGATGAAGTGACAGGTGTCATATGGGACTTCCTTTCTGTGTTAGGAACATCCTGTTACCATGGTCATGGGAGTCTTGAGGTCCTGTAGTCAACAACTTTGACAAGTTTGCACTCATGACACTCATGACTGTCCCTGCACCTTGCACAGGTAACTTTGCAAACTGGTTTCTAGGTCTTTGGAGACACATGAAGCTCCTGACCTTAGGAAGGCTGTCTTAGGCCCCCAGACCCTAGGCTGCTCCCCTGCCCCTTCCCCACAGCCAGTGCCCAAAGAACTTCACTTTACCCTTTTCTCTTTTTTCTGTTTTCAGAATTGGCGTTCATTTGTCTCATTTTAGTTTTCCTCATTTTGAAAATTTGCCGAACTCAAGCATGCTTCTTGTATAAACTGGCCCATCAGGGAAATACATAGAGCTAAAGTTATGATTCACCATCCACCACCATACGCCCTGAGGTTAACCTCACGATTTTATCTAGAAGTTCAAGGGTTTACTCTGAAAGAGTACAGCTGCCTGGACCCCGGCATGTTTGTGTGATTCGTCAGCATTCTATTCCTAGTTATTATGATTAATCCTTGTTAATTTCCAGTAGTTCCGACAAGAAATGAGAATTACGGCTGAAGGCAGCCTCCACGTGCGGAAGGTTCTGGCCACCCGCCCTTCTCTTCTCTAGGTTCATGCCCTTAAAGTATCTGGGTCAGAGAATGCTACTTCTTCTGAAATGGAGTGGAAACTTTGCGGAGTGTGCCTTTTTCTGAAATTTCTGGGAAAAGCTCATATACTGGGGCCATGTGGAAGCAGATGACAGCCCTACCACAACACAAGTCACCCATATAGTACTTGTTCTTTTGGAAGGAAACTCAAGCAAGTGTTTTGGGTTGACAGCATAGGAGGGTCCAGATGGAGTTATAGAGGATGATGGAGAAGTGAAGGAAGAAGCCGTCACATCCACTTTGGAAAATACCTTCAATGTAGTATTTAAAAGAGTCTTGAAGCGTGGGCAGAAGCTACTTCCTTTTTTCATGTGTGAAAATTATCCCTCAATGCTTCTTCGCTGTATAACTAATTCATTTCACTAAAAGCCATAAATTTAGACTTAAAACTTTTAAATCACTTTTAAGTCCAATCTTCCACCCTGAGACAAACTTTTATACTTCATGTGTCTTCTGTTACATTAAATACACATAAGTGTTGGGCTAGGGGCTCAGGGCTCGGTGGTTGGGGCATTTTCTTAGGAAATGCAAGGCTCTAGGTTAGATCCCCAAACCTTACATATAATGTCTGGGCATTGTGGTACACACCTGTTAATTCCAGCTGTCCGGTGGCTAGGCAGGAAGATTGCTATGAGTTCTAGGCCAGCCTGGGCTACTTGGTGAGTTGAGGACCAGCCTGGACTATAGAGCGAGACCATATCTCAAAAAATTTTAAATATATATATATCACAGAATTGAAATTATGCCCCAATATTCTATTTAGTAATGTCTTTTTCTGTTTACCATTTTGTGAAGTCACTTCATGTGCACATCCACAGATGCCACAACTTAATGACTAATTCCAAGTTGTCGTAAATAAGTCTTCCTCTTTAATCACATCTCCAGGATTAATTGCTAAAGCCAGGCAGTCAAGGTTATGTAGGAGACCGGAAGTCCTCTGTATGGGTAGCCCAGCAGAAGCCAGAGAGCAGAAGGGGAGAGAGGGCAGATCTTGCTCACTTCCCAGAATACACTCTGTTTAACTGGAAAGCAGAACCTGCCCAAAGAAGAGCTGGAGATGGCTGACAAATGTTTTCTCCATCCTAATTTCAAGTTTTGACAAAGCTTCGGTGGACTGGACTGACTACAGGAAGAGCACAGAAATCTGTACCTTCTGGGTAGACAATTTGGCAATAGGTATTTAGAGGCTTAATAATGTTTATATTCCCTGCTCTGGAAGTACACACTTGGGTATTTATCCTATTTCATATGTATTGAAATATCATTTATGTTAGGAAAAAATAAGCAGTTCAATAATAGGAAAATCTTTCATCCTTCCAAATGAAGGAACAGTGTGCCACCAAAAAATGCTTTAGAATTATGATTTTAATCTTGGCAAAAGGTTCACAATGAGAGTGACTATACGTCCTCATTTGCCCATGACAGTCTAGGCATTTTATTCTGTCACAGTCAACAAAAGTGGTCCTGTAACTCTCTAAAATTCTTGATCTCTCTAACTAATAACTGAAGAAGGCAGGCCATGGCCCTCCATATACTGTATAGGCTGGTTGTGAGCTAATATGTGTTTAACCACTGGCTCTCTGAGAAACCTGTTCAGGTTATTTGTGGCAATTGCCAGTACTTACGATGTAAATGCTTCCAGTATGGTCAGCTTCAAGCAACAATGTGAGGATGCCAAAAGTGGGACATGGGGCAAGATGATCACAGTTGCCCCTACCAAACCATGTTAGGCTGATTCCGCATACGCTCTGGATTAGCATTTGCCCTGATGGGTGAGTAATTCACAACACTGGATCAGTAATTCACAAGAATCAAAACTTCTTTGGATTTTGGTATATTTCCCACCGGTCAATCACATAATTCAATGACCTCATATGTTGATCTGATCAGCCTCAAGCACAGACCCATCCAGGTCCTGCGTCTGTTCACATTCTTTTGTACATATCAGAGTTTCACTACTTTGATAAATAAGTCCTAAGGAATTTCTTGGAAGGTCTCAATGATACAGGTCAAAATGAACCATCATAAATATTCACAAGAGAGAATAAATCATGTTCCTGTATCTGTCACTAAGTCATTAGGGGACATATTCCCTTCCTTTGTGAAAAAAGACAAAGCTGTGATGCCCCCCAAAAAAACAAAGGTTAGTAGTAGAAGATGCAAAAGGTCACAAAAAAGGCAGTAAGGGTGACATAGCAGAAGGGTCTGAGGCCGAAGGAGCGTGTTGTCAGAGACACGGCACCGGGAAGCATATTCCGAACCACCCTCCACCAACAACAGTCATCAGGCAGACGAGAGAGAATGGTGAAGCCTTTTGTATCGGTGTATGTTTGAAAAATATGTCATATGATCAAAAGCTACGGCTATTGTTTAAAATTCAGAAATAATTACTACAGTAATGACACACTGCCAATAACCCCTCTCAAAATACTCTGTCACTTCCCACGTGCTTGTCCCATCTTCCTTGCCTCTTTATGATTTCTGGAAGTCCTTTGTGAAGGTCTTTAGTTACCCTGTCATGGCGATGACCTAAATTGAGCCAAAATGTTTACATTTTATGCTTATTTTTACCTTGGGGAAGAACCAAAAGTCAGGGTATTGGACTCCGTGAATGAGGTTCATGATGGCACATCAAAACAACCGTTTTTACAGAAATCTCCACAAACATTGAATCAGTGTTTCTTTTGCTGCAGTAAATTTTCTATGTTTTTAGTTTAGACATTCACCAAGTTTTTAAAATCACACCTGATATCTATACGTTATCGCGATCACTTTAATCGTCTTTCTCCCTTCCTGCCCTCCTCCTTTCTCCATCTCTTGGAGTAGGAGAGGTCTTCCTGCTCCAAAAGTATTTTGAGACAGGATCTCACTACAGTGCTGAGTTGTTTCGATTTGCATTTCTCTAATGGCTAAAGATGAAGAGAATTTTCTCATATACTTCATCGGCCATGCCATTGTACTTTTTAAAGTGTCTATTCAGCTCATAAGCCCAGTTTTTTGTTTGAATGGCTCATTGGATGGAAGGTGTCTTAGTTACTTTTTCGTTGCTGGGACTCTATACCCGACACCCACAAACTTAGGAAAGGAAAGGTTTATTTTAGCTCACAGTCTCGAAGGTCACAGTCCGTTCAGGGGTGGCCGGCAACAATCGAAGTACACGGCAGAGAGAGAGGTGGAGGCAGCTTCCCCGACAAACAGGAAGACACGCTGAGGCTAGTTGAGACTAGTCCCAGAATCCTCCAGGAAGGCAGGTGCAGCTTATGTATCCTTTCAGGTCTCCGCCCAGTAATTAGTCCCTCCTGCATCCAGGTGTGGCCACTACACACCGTGAATCCTAACTTAACTGCAATCCACCCCTCCAGACCAGACCCCAATCCACCAACATCACATGGTTCCATTAAAATACATGAGACTTTTGGGGCACACTCCAGATCCTAACCACAAGAGAAGGCTAATTTTTTAGTTCTTTGGATATTCTAGATCTTGGTCCTCTGTTAGATCTGGCATTTCCCCCTCCCTACCCCCCATTGTGTGAAATGTCCCTTACTCTGTAGACTGTTTCTCTGGCTATTCAGAAGCTTTTTATTTGATATAGCTCCTTTTGTTCCCCCATAGGTAGTGACTTCCCTGAGAACAAGGACGCATTCTTTCCTATGTCTCTAAGGTGTGAGGAAACCGTGAGTACTGATCGGAAGAAATGAAAGGAGAAAATTAAGCCAAGAAGTCTCCCTTTAAGGATGTGTCTAATCTGGTAAAAATGAGCCCTAGAAGTCTGGGAAACAAGGGGAAAAGATGAAATTAGAAATTCAGTAGAGGTCCAATCAGAAAGAACCTTATCTGATATAATAAGAAGTTTTGTTTTGTTTTTACTCTGAAAGGGTAATGGGGAAGATCAAGGCTACATTGACTCTTAAGTCACTTCTGCCTCTCAGCTATTGTGAGCAATGCTGCTGTGAACGTGGGAGTGCACAGGTCTCTTAAATAACCCGACTTCAGTTATTTGGGGTATCCACTCAGAAGTGGGACAGTTGGATCACATGATAATTCTGTTTTCAAAACATAGTGAAATAAAATAGAAACCACAAGCAATATAAGGATACTTTGGGAGGTCATATACACATTTATTACCTGCATACTGGTGATAGTAATGTAAGAGTATACATACACCCAAATCATCAGGTTGCACAAAGTGAATATGTGCAGGGAAATGTGTGTGTGTGTGTGTGTGTGTGTGTGTGTGTGCGTGCGCGTGTACTCAAGATTTTCACACAGAGTTGCATCCCTGGCCTTTAAAAATTTTTTCATTTATTTTGAGACAGGGTTTCCCTAGTTGCTAATTTTCCCAGGCTGGGTATGAAATTGTCAGTCTGCTGCCTCAGCCTCCCAGAGTGCTGTGATTACATAGTGTGCCATAAACCAATTATACTTCAATAAAGCTGAAAAAATAAAAAACCCAGGAGACATATGGTTGGCATTACATCTTAGAGAGACTACTTTTTCTCTATGGATGCAAGGGAGGGCAAGAGGACAGATGATGAGGCCACAGACCAGGACTGGAAGGTGGGACGACCTAGAATAGGATGGGGCCACCAAGGAGGACGCTTGGCTTTCAAAGGTGAGATAAATATACGGAGCCAGGAGCCAGGTGGGGTGACACAAGTTGTGATCTCAGTATCCCGAAAGGCTGAGGCATCAAGATTGCAAGTTCAAGCCCAGCTTGGGTAACTTATTAGACTGAGCAAGATCCAGACACAAAATATAAAATGAGAATAGGGCCTGGGGTTGCAGCACAGTGAGAATGACCCGTGTCCAACTCCCACTGCCACAACGGGGAAAGAGCAGAGAAGAAGAAATGCTAACTGTGCTGTCTAGGATTCAGTGTGTGTCTTGAAGAATCAAGATTGAAACTTAAAAATATGTTTTGATCCTTTCTTATTGGTATTATGCCACTTACATTTTTTTCATGTCAGAAGTTGGTGATGAATAAAATTTAATTATATTTTGGTATTAAAAATATTATTTGGGTGAAAAAAATTAACATGACATAAAATTTAACTTTTTTTTCTTTTTGTAAATACATGAACTCCAGATTCTGTAAAACATTAGAACCATGGGATTTGGGGAATTAGTGAGCATCTATGCCCACCCCTGTTTCAGAGGTTCACCCCTTTCCTATCTGACCATTGCCTCTCTTTTTACCCTGACATTCATGTTGGGGCCTTTTTATGTTATTATTTTTGTGCATTTCATAAGAGGGACACCCATCTATTAGAGTCGGTCTTTAGTGTTTGGTTCATTTCACTGACCTACGTATGAGCTAAAGAAACTTAAGAGCAGCAGCCAAGGGGCTGCTTTAGTTCCAGCCCAGGTGCAGGAAGGCAGGGACCTGGCCTGCCCTCAGCACCAGGGCCCTCTCGCCTACCCAGCGCCTGGAGTCACTTCCCCCCAAGGTGAACGCTCAGGGTTTTCCACAGATAGTAGACAGGCCTCTTTCATCTTCTAGACTCAGAGACAAAGGACAACGTGGCTGGCACTCACCTTTCCATATTCCAAATTCTCTTTTTCATGCAGAGATTCAGTTCTTACTGTTGGTGTGTACAGATACGCTTCACTTCTCTTGCTCAAGTTAAGGTTTTTTCCATGATGGTCCTTTTCATAACAATTAACAGATTTTTCAGGGTGTTAAGTTGTTGAACCTGGGGATTGCCCAGGGCAGAGATTTCAGGTGTTTGTTATTGACCTGTGGGCCTGGCAGGGACGCACGGGCAACTGGCAGAATAAAGTATTTAAAGGAAAGAAGAAGAAAGTTGTTGCAGCTTCTCTTGGGAGAGCTCTTGTGCTCGCTCCTGTTTCACTTGGCTTCTGTCTGCAGCGAGGCGACCAGCTCCCCAGCCTCTGCCATGCGTCCCCGCCATCGCTGGCTGCCCTATCAATGGGCTGTGTGTGGGAGAGACCTTCTGAATCTTCCCTGCCTTAAATTGTGAATGTAGGGTATTTTGTCATAGCAACAGATAAGTAACTGAGACAGAGTGCTTGCCTAGCAAGTGTGAGGCCCTGAGTTCAATTCCCCAGCACCACATAAACTGCGCATGGTGGTGCACATCTGTAATCTCAGCACTTGGGAGACTGAGACAGGAGGATTGCTCTAAGTTTGAGGCCAGCTTGGGCTACAGAGTGAGGCCCTGACCTTTTATGAAAAAACAAAACAAAACAAAACAAAACAAACATACATACATGTTCCCACAATCAATGCAATTATCATATATTAGAAACAAATACAAGGAAAAGTATTTAAGAACTTCACATGTTATATTTGGCTGTTGCATCCTCTTAGTTTCTTTTGATCATGAAGTTTAGTAGAAGAGCCAAGACAAATTTCTCTGAGATGCGCTCATTCTGACACGTGCAGAGACATTGTCTGTGGTATCATGTAACTTGGTGCCCTCTTCCCTGTGTTTTCTGTAAACCAAATGTTTAAACATTTTAATCAAGTACATTGTAAATCGATTATTTAATGTATTTCCCAAGATTAAAAATCAACCGGGTTTGAGAGTTCCAGAAATACTATGAAGTCAATGTAGTTCTTTTTTTCTGAAACAGGGTCTTGCTCAGTAGTCCAGCCGGGTCCTGAGTTCACTAGGTAGCCCAGGCACTATGCCTGGTTTATGTGGTGCTGAGAAGTAGAATGCAGGGCCTTGCATTTACTAGGTAAGCGCTTTAGCCACTGTTTTCAGCCCCAGTCACATAACTCTTGAAAGGTTCTGATACTCCTTTCCCTTTGTCTCGGTATCAGCAGAATCCTGAGTTGCATCACTAAGCAGCTCATGAATGTCAGCCTAGGTACCTTATGTTCTGGATGTGGATTTGAATGTGCTTTGCATTACAACAATCCAAGACCTTCAATTTAGTCCTTTGGTTCCTTCAATGTCTTTCATAATAAACCCAGTCTTTTGAATTTTTTTCCAGAAATCTTTGCTCCTCTCCTTTTTTTCTTATGCAGATACCTTTTAAGATTATTTGAAAAAGATCAAGATCAGTAAAAAAAAAATACCCTTTTATTCTGATGTTACGATAAATATAATTTCCTCCAAACTGTAAGCAATAAAAAAGTCAGGAAAAGGAGATTTCAGTGTTGGAATAGTGGACTCATCTGTGACAGAGGCAAAATGATGCAGAAGCTCTTTCAGGGTATAGAGATAAACTTTAGGTTGTATAACATACAAATCTATGGACAGATGTAATCCACAGTGACTCTAGGAGGACCCTAATCTTCCCTCCACGGAAGATGTATGCCTTTCCTTTCAAAAGCAATTACTTTTTTTTTGAGACAATCTTTCTCTGTAGCTCTGGCAAGGCCTGAACTCACTATGAAGCCCAAGCTAGCCTTGGACTCGTGACAATCCTCCTGTGTCAGCCTCCTGAGTGCTGGGATTACAGGCATGTGCCACCACGCCCACCTAATGTGGCTCTGGAGAATCAGATTTAGGGTCTTGTGCTTGGTAGGCAAGCGCTTTAACTGCTGTGCCGTTCCTCCAGCCTCTCAAGAGCAAATTCTTATGCTATAAGTAAAACATGATTCAATTTGTAAAAGTTACCTTTTAACTGTATTTAGATAAACATAACATACATTTATCAATTAGATACGTGAAGGGAATTCTTCAGAGACCTTGTGTCCAATTCACATCATGACCGTTCATCTACGGAACTCTTTCCATCTGCTAAAACTCTGTTTCTGTCAAACACTATAAACAGTGGCTCTCTTTTCTCTCTCCTCAAGACACTGGGAATCACCATCTTCTCTGATCTCTATGGATTTAGTGGTTCTAGGACCTTCGTATATGTGAACTCACACAACTTTCATTCTTTTTTGACTGGTTTGTTTCACTTCGGTGTTCTCAAGCTCCACTCATATTGCAGCATATGATGAAATTTCATTTCTTTCTAAACCCAAATAATATTCCATTTTATGGATATACCACATTCTGTGCAGCCTCTCCTTCCACGGACTCTTGAGTTGTTTCCTCCTTTGGGTTTTGTAAATAATGCTATTAAACATGAGTGTAAAAATACCTATTCAAGAACCTGCTTTGAAATCTTTTAAGTATCAACCAAGAAGCTAAATTTAATCAGTATTTAATTCTATGAAGAATATTAAATATCTTGAATTATTAATTATAAAGATATTGAAGTTTAATATTTTGGAGGGTAGTTATATCTTTTAATGAAAGAAATATAAAGGACAGTGAAATTTAGAAATTTGTATAATTTCTCTAAGTGCACAAATTCCAGCTAAGGCTACCTTTTTTTCTTAAGTAAATAGAACCTACAAGGCAGCTCAGGTGCCAAAACTATCATCTCAGTGAATCCCTGTGTAATCCTCATTAGGACCTAGGTAAGCACTTCCAAAGTGGGCCAGGTCCTCAGAGACTAGCCCAGGCAGACAGACAGCAAATTATATATATATATATAAATTGCAACAGATGACAAAAACATTCATCAAAGCTGCCAGATATAGAAAAATACAAATTCCAGGGAGCTTTGTAAAATTATTATTAGGGGGAGAAGTGGCAAATTTTAGACACTGGCCCAGATATGCTAAGTCAGGAAGAAATCACCTGGCCTTGAGGACATGGGTGTGCTTTCTCTGTGTGGTGCAGGACGCCTTCTTAAACAAGGCAGTGGGAAGCACAGCAATCCAGAAAATGGGGTGTGTGCTCTCTGTCTCTGTCTCTCTCTCTGTGTGTCTGTCTCCTTCTCTCTCTCTCTCTCTCTCTCTCTCTCTCTCTCTCTCTCTCTCTCTCTCTCTGTGTGTGTGTGTGTGTCCTAGAACTGTACCAAAGTCTGAGAGTCTGATGGTGGTAATAAAATGTGATGGGGAAAAAGAGAAGACAGTAAAATCTGAGAGTAAAGAATGGACGAGAAGCAGAAAGAGGAGAAGGAGAAGAAGGAAGTGTTGAAGGCGAGGAGATGGACGATGGCCAGTAGTCAATGAGTACATGAGCAGCTTCACATACCTTTCCTCATCTGGAATCAGTGGCATCCTATCGCCAGCAGGTGGTTCAGACTCCTTGTTGAGCATGGAGGCAGAAACACAGGGCACAGTTGCCACCTCTCCTACTGATCTGTCAAAACCACTGAAGCCACAGAGCGAGGCAGGAAAGCTAAATTGATATCCCAAATAAGCATGATTGTCTATTTTTTTCCTCAGCTATAACAAGAATGAATGGTTCCAATAAAGGCAGGCAGTGTAATTTTGACCAACCTCTGTTCTGAGAAAAATAAAAATATCTGAAAGTTAAACTTCAACATTTTAAAAGCATTAAAGAGCTAAAAAGAGAGTGAAAAATCATCAGCACCACAATTTGAACAAGATCCAGAAAAATAAGCTGAAGTCTCGGACATAATTTACCCTGAGGATTCCCTCCAGGAAAACAAAATCACAATGAAATGCACAGGCTTCCTGACATGTGGCTGCTGGCAATGTGCACTCACCTGAAGCTGGTGGCCTGAAGGCCAACATGCTTAGGATAACAGTTGAGTGGATATAAATAGCCTATGCCTAGTCTTACAGTCCAGCTTCCAGTCATCTATGCAGCCCAGGAAGCCTCAGGCCTTGAATTTGAATTTAAATAGTCCTAATTATGTAGTCCCCCCAGCTCCTGCTGTATAAATACTATTTGTTTTTGCTATACTCAGCACAAAGTGCGTTGCCATTTTGCCCTTGTCCAGGGACTTTGTCTGAAACTATGATAAAGGGCAGTGGACTACTTAATCTGGTGGAGAGAATCTCAAGACAAACTGATGTTCACTCGGTCACATGGCTACTGTTTGTAGCTTTCAGCCAAGTCTGTGGTGAAAGGCAGGGAAAAACAATGCCAGAGAAAAAGTGATATCCAAAATTCTCAATTTTGCCAGACTGAAAGGGTCTGTAAAAGTGGGGGCGGAAGGGCACAAGGAAGAGATGTACTTGAAAGCAGGACTATAAAAAAGGAGCCTTGTGTGGGGACAGGGATCAATAAGACCTCATCCTTTACCATGTCAAGAGTGCAAAGACAAGACTTTGCTCTGCAAAGTGTACCCCGAGGCCAAAGAGAAAAGTATTTGTTAAAGTTCAGTGGGGCAGGCGCTCGGCCATCTAAGAACTCAGAGGCCTCCTCCACAGTGACAGTCCGAGGGGCTGGGCTACTGCTCAAGCCAGTGGTGGTCCTTGGCAAGGCCCACACAGTCCTGACTTTTAGGGCTTACAGACTACAAGTATTGTGGGCTCACTGGCGCTTGCAGCCAGATTTCGAAGAAGGGCCTTGAAGGCCACATGGTGTGCCCCTGGTAAGGCAGTATGCGAAGTTTTAAGGGAAAAGCCCAAGGTGCAGTGGAGATCTTCCAAATTTGGAGAAGGGAAGAACATGGATTGTAGGTTGGGAAAGGCTGCCGGCTGTGAGCAGATTCACAAGGAGAAAAGATGGAGATTGCAGCCAGTGGCAACGCTGTGGGAGAGGGGCCACACAAACCCTTTGGAATTCCCCTCTCACCAGGGTTTATCCTCAGTGCTGGCCTTGGGGCTACATGATTTAACTCTTGCCCTGCTGGATTTAGAACTTGTTTTGGTCCGATCACTTCCTGTCCTTATCTTCCTCCCTCTGGAGTGGGAATATCTACCCTGTGTCATTCTATGTTGGAACTGCTGTGGTTTTCACGAGAGCTCTCAAGTAAGAGTTTGTTTAGAGCCTCGGAAAAGACTTTGATCTTGGACTTTTTAGCAGTGCTAAATGTTAAGAGTTTGGAGAATATTGCATGCTCATGGGTTGAAAGCTCATACTATTTAAATGTCTGTCCTCTTCATATTGCTTGATAAATTTACACGTTTGTGAGCAGAGTTTTATTTTTGAAGAGATGAAATTGATAAGCTGAAAATGTATGTGGAAATGCAAATGACTTGGAAGAAACAGAATGTTTAAAGAAAAAAGGCAAAGCTCAAAGATTTCAAGAATTCTTTTGAAGCCACAGTAGTTCAGTGTAGCATTAGAGGAAAAATGGACAAAGAGGAGAGTAGCAGGACAGAAGAGTGGATCCGGAAGGGTGACAAAGGTGCGTCAGCTGTTCGAATAAGACAGATGGTCTTTCTAATAAATGAAGCAACTGTGTAGCTACATGAGAAAAATAAGTTTTTATCTTTTACACGAAAAATTAAAATGAATTTAAGTAAATAATATATCCAAATGAAAAAACTAAAGCAATAAGAATTCTAGAAGAAAATAGTGCTACAGAATATCTTTACAAATTTGTTTTTCTCTTTTTGTAAATGGACCTAGGAGAGCTTTTGTTCTTGTTTCTTTTCTCATTTGCTTTCTCTTTTGAGATGGAGTCACCCAGGGGGGCCCCAAAAATCTGTGCTCAAGTGGTTTTCCTGCCTCAGTCTCCTCCACAGCTGAACTACAGACACATGACACTAAATTATAAATAATTTAACTGGCAAATATAATTGTATATATTTTGAGGATACAATGTGACGTTTTGATACATATATATGTTCATATATAATCAAGCTAATTATCACCTCACTGTCATTTTTTGTAGTGAGACATGAAATTCATTCTCTTTAGCAATTTTGAAATACATAGAACATTACTATTCACTACCCCCACCATATCATAAAATAAGTCTCAAAAGCATATTCTTCCAAGTTAACCAAAATTTTGTACCCTTTGATCAACAATCCATCTGCTGATAACCATCATTTCATTCTCCATTTTTATGATTTCAACATTTTTTAGATTCTATGTGTAAGTTTCTGTAATGGCTTATTTTTTTAAAAGGTCCATTCTTTACTGCAAACTCAGACGTTTCTTGCTTCATTGCTTTTGAGAAAAATAAAAACTCTGCCAAACCACAGGGAAATAAGGAAGAGCTAAATTCTGACCAGAACTCCCTGACCCTGCCCATCACTTGACTTCATGTTCTCACAGCTCCCTGTCTCCTGTCTCTCTTCTCTCATTCCTTTCTCTCCTTTTTGTTTCACCACATATCAGCCATCTCCAGCGACTGGTCTGGCTTGATTAGTGTAATAGAATTAACAGTGTCTCTCTTCCTAGTCCAGCCCCAGTGACGAGTCCAAGGACCTTACACAACAAGATTGGCTCAGGGATCGATACCCAATCCAATTTGGGCCAACGTGATCGGAGGAGGTTGTTGGGCTTCTCTGGGATGTTGACTTTAATTCCTGGCACTGCAGGAGTCATTTTGCCACATTTGAGAGGACAGAAAATCAGAAAAAAACTGAGTGCATGTGGTATTGCTAAATCACTAAATCAAACCTACCTGAAAAAGGTCTATATCAGGATGAGTAAGATTTGGAGATTCTAAACCAAGATCGCGATGACAACTTCCCAAAGCTTATTTACCACTCACACAGTGGGCTGTGGGCACGGCTGAGGCTTCAGGATAGAGGTTTTCCAGTAGGGGCTCGATTTTCCAGGCTGTGCCAATCTGAGAAGACCCAACAATATGTAATTCCTGAAATCTATTCTTTAAGATCTTTAAAAATATGCATTATTATTGATTAAATTCACTGTGCCTTACAATAGATCTCAAAATCTTATCGTTTCTGTCTAATCAAAACTTCACACTCTGACCAACACTGTTTGATGCACTCCTGGAAAAGTGAGTCTGACGCATGCTGTCTACCATTCTCCCTTGCTTCCAGTTGCTACTCAAGCCAACAGCCCCTCATTTGATGTAGGTGGCTAGAACTAAGATTTATGGCTATTGTTAACTGCCAAAGGACACAATTACAGCATAGTTCGAAGATCTCCCGCACTGGGGATCGAACCTAGGATATGACACATGTTAAGAACAACCTAGTTCCATTCTACCACTGAGCTCCATCTCTTTAAGTAGCCTCAGTTTTGATTTTAGAGCACCTTATCCATGTAATAGAATAAATAGATGACGTGAAATGAAGAGATTGATTTTTACAGACAGAGAAGGGCTAAAGGAAGCAGAGACAAAAAATATGCAGTTTCGTCATTTCACCGATTTTCCTTATGAAGTGAAGATGGATAAATAAAAAGAAAAATAATTGATTGGTTGACACTAGTTATTTCAGTTCCCTAACCTTTGTGTGTGTGTGTGTGTGTGTGTGTGTGTGTGTGTGTGTGTGTAGATTAAGGTAGAATGAGCTTCGTTGAGCTGCCAATTGAAACTGGCCTCTTTGAGAATATTTGCTCTTCCATTTAGTGACGGGAATTTTTAGCATAAGTGACTTCCTTTGGATTCTCAGTTTGTTCTGTTGGGGCCCAGTGTAAAGGCTTAATCCAAAACAATTGTCTATTGTAATGTGTATTAACACGACCAAGATCATCTTACATTTAACTGGAGCAATTGCTACCATTTTCATTCAAGGACTGAGGAGATTTATCAATATGTTGACAGCTCAGCGTGACATATATTTCTGGATTCTAAGCAGGGGGAAAAAAAAACTTAGGCACGGTAGGATTGGCAGCAGCTACAAGCCAGCACATTCAGCAGGTCAGAATGACAAGTTTCAAACAGAAACCTGTTTTCCAGAAATGTACAGCCTTGGCTACGAAAACGTGTTTTTTCCCAAAGTATTCTGAGATAGGTCTTGTTGGCGCCCACATTGGCCTATTCTGAGGCATGTTTTAAATAAAAGTCCTGGCAGCAAGGCCCTAAGCTTTAGAAATATCAGCTGGTTTCTCTAATCAATCACTTACTGTTCTCTCCAAATGCTATCAAATCTGTGTTCCCAGCAGTTCAACTGTTCTTAAGATTACCCTTCATATAAGCCCAGAAAAGGAACTTTCTAAACAAAGATTTCACGGGGGCTCCTCTTGAAGGTAGAGTGTCCGCTGGGCACACTGTAGCGCTGCTCTCGTACTGAAGCGTTGAGAATGCAGAATCACTTGGAAACATTATGCACCTTCCATGGATGCTTGGCGGTGTTCGGTTCTGTGAATCAGTCCAGAGTCTAAGACCCCAGGTTCTGCCTCCTCCAGGGATGACTGCGGGCTCCAACTAGGATTCCTGAGCCCAATGTTTACCTGTCTTCAAAACTATGGGTCCACATGTACAAGCCTCACTTCAAAAGAGTGTGATTTTGTGACGTACGTGGCACATAAATGGCATATGATCTAACGGACGTGGAGTGGGATTTAGGACTGTGAAAACTTCTGCATTCCTTTGGTAACCATGCAAGTTTGGCTGCGAGTTAGCACTCCCTTGTGCAGGAGGCAGTTTGGGGTGTCTCATGTTTCCTGACGTGTGGACAGGCCCAGGTGATGGAGCTTGGGTGAGCGTGCAAGCTCCACAGTCCTCCGTGGAACTGACACACTCCTCAGGAACACACGGGGGACTCTGGTCTCAGGGAACACACATCAGACTCTCCCTGATGTAATTCCTCCGTATGTGTCAAACTAAAGTAATACATTCTCAAACGTTTAATTAACTTTATTCAGGAATAACATTGCAATGGGAATATACACACTGTAGAAAACTATGCATACACCCCAAGAGATTGAGGAGAGGGAAATGTTAATTGGCAAAAATGGAGAAACTCAGGTAAACTGCTTGGATACAAAGTTCATTGGTCTTGGAAACCTGAAGCAGCAGATGGCATCTGCTCATTGGTGGAAACACTGTTGCTAGGCAAGTATTCTGTCAGGAGTATCTGGCCTGAATTGCATCAGTCTCAAAGATGAACTTTATGACAGATATGCTTATACAAGCTAGATGTTCAAAGCTTGTGTGTCTGTAGGTAGGTGAAGGAATTTTGTGTTATTTTTTTAGGAGGTCCTTACGAGCATTTGTATCAGACAGACGAGCATGACCTCTCCTCTTGCATTATTTTTCTAGCTTTAATTTTGTCTGGGTTTGGTAAAAGTGATTATTTTCTTTTGCCATTTTCTGACACTCCAGTCAAATCAAATGAGTCTTTATTCGTGTCAAAACAGTCCAGTGGGTGTGGTTGCACATGCCTGTGATCCCAGAACTCAGGAAGGCTGAGGTGAAAAGATCACAAGTTTAAGTCCAAACTGTATAACTTAGCAAGACCTTGTCTCAAGATAAAAAGAGCTGGGGGGGTGTGTGTGGCTCAGTGTAAAGGCCCTAGCTTAATCCCCAGCACCACAAAAACAAACAAGAAAAACACCACGGTCCACTAAAACCCTTTCTGCGCACGCTGTCTTAAACAAAACAATGTTTCAACAGCCTGAATAGAAGATGACCATGACTCGGCATGGATTTGCTGCCTTATCCGAACTGCTCCTGATAATAACCCGGCTTCGCAGTCAGCAGGACAGTTCCACCCAGCTAGCTAACTCGGCACTGCTGGACGGCCTTGTGAGGGCCTTCCTGGTTGCCGAATGCACTAATGGCGTCCATGTGCTGTTGCTTTCTGATTGGATGGCACTAGGCCACAGTGGTGTGAAATTTTCTAATAACTGCATCAAGTAAGCCAGGAAAGATGGCAGACAGGGATCGTGGAGGCAAGAATAAAGAATAGTTTCACTTCTCCTCTGTGTACTTTGCCGCAACGGAATAAACAGGCTTGCTGCACTGAGTCTCTCTTCTCTCCAGGATGGATTCAAACTTGTACTCCTGAGCCCTACCCGCTCTCACCAGGCCTTGTACCTGTCACCTGTCATAGGCAGGCAGTATCCAACCTCAGAACTGGATCTAACATGCCTTTTGACTCTTCAGATTAAATGTGAAGGGCCGGGGAATAGCTCAGTCCTTAGAAGGCTTGCCTTGCATGTGCAAGGCCCTGGGTTTGATTCCCGAGTACCATACGAAAACTAGCTGTGTGTAGTACTGCACGCCTGTTACCCCGGCAGTTGGGAGGCTGAGACAGGAGGATTTCAATGAGTTCAAGGCCAGCCTGGGCTACATAGAGAGTTCAGGACCAGCCAAACAGAGCAAGATCTTGTCTAAGAAAAAAAAAGTTGAAAAGAAGCCTTGGGCTCCAACAGATGGTGGTCTCTTTCTTGACAACATATACTTTAGGGTCATTTGCACAGCATCCCTTCTCACGTTCCCTCCCCTGGTCCCAAGTAGCAGGCAGACTTGCTGAATTCAAGTCCATGTGAAGCGTTCTTTAGAACAGTAGTCTTGTTTGGTCATTGAACTGTGACAAGTGCTTCCTCCTTCACTGAACTTTGGCCAGCTCCTCAGTCTTCTTCAAAAGTAGGTCTCCTTCTTGGCTTGTGGGATTCAGTTTCAGCAAGGATCCTTCCACCCTCGATGTCTAATCAGATTCCTCTTAGTAACTTTCCATGCATTGGCCTGCTCACCCCGCCCACTTGCCAAAAATCTCCAGCTGTCCTCGCTGTTTTTGAAATTGAACTCATTGACTCTCCCTTGCCGCAACGATCTCCATTCCAGCCAACGCAAGGCAAACGCAAACTGAAGACGTGACGTAAAGAACACAAATGGCTGTAGCTCCATCGGAGGTTCTTATCACAATTATACTACAACGGACAGCGAAAAAAATTTAACCGCAAATGTTTCTCTTTTTAAAGATAAAACGAAGCCAAAGAAAGTAAAGATCTCTAAAAATCAGCGTACTTCCTCACTCACATGCCCCACACAAGCGCTTAGCTCTCACTAGCCGCATGACGGTGGTGATGTGCCAGCGCATCGCCCTGCTCCACCACTTCATTTCCTGAGGAAGATGCTGAACACTTGCCCATTTTTCAAAATCAAGTGCGCCCTCTGCTGCAGAGGTCAGAATGTCCCTCTCCAAGGTCCTGGACCTGAGGATGGGGATTTGGGCAGGGGGAGCGTCAGGGGTGTCCACCACACCTGGAGTGAAGGAGGAGGAGTGAAGCAACCCTACATATAGGGTGCTGCCTTTCTTTAGCGTAATGAGTACCTAAAGCTGTTCTTAGTTATCGGGCCTTACTGAACTCTTGGAAAAAAGCAAAAACAGTGCTAATGGTGGGACCCTTGGGGGATGGCCATCTTACACCATGGTTGTTTTCTATATGGGAATGCCTGTGGGACATAAGGACTCCGGATACATAGTACTTTCACATCTTTCTGGAGTCGGGAATAACCAAACAGTGTAAGATCTGAATCTATTGTGAGATCCTGCCGGACTATGCCAGATGTCAAGCCCAAGATCCAGGATTCAAGACGGCAGATTTGGATCCAAAAGTGAGGAGCTGTGAGAAGTCCAGTCATACTTTATTCAGTTCCAGCAAAGTGCATGGCGATAGCAAATTATGATTTATTTCTGCTTTTCTCCCCACATCTGCATTCATCCCTGTCTCTCTACCCTCTGTCCCTCTACCTGCACCACTATTTCGTCAGCACACCTATTAGAAAGTTTCACACAATAGTGGCTTAGCATCATCCAATCACTAACAGTGATGTCACACTTCACACCCGTATGCTAGGTAACTAGAAAGAACCATACAAGGTAGCTAGGACGTGCTCAGTTAGCAGGTCACAGCTGTCATGGAAAACTGCCACATTCGGATGTTTGGTGATGTGCTACGGCAACGTTAGAGGTCCAAAAGGCAGCTAAGAAGGGAAGAGCCACAGTCACTGTCTGGTCAGGCTGCTTAAGCATTGTTTTTTTACAGGAGAGAACATTCTTTCTGTCCCCCCACCCCCATGTGGGAAGCAAGCCTGGAGCCTGGGAGCACCCAACACTTGAAGCACTTGAGAAAGGCCAGGACACACCTCAGGGAGAAGCCTTAGAACGAGGGAGCCCGGTGAACCAGGGATAAGAGCAGGGACTACGTGAGTCATGGCTGGAATGTGGGAGTAAGCACATTTAGGCAGCTCCCAGAGTGGAGGTTGTTATGATTTGGGTCCCAAATGTCCTCCAAAGGCTGTATGTCAAAGACCAGGTCGCCAAGGTGGTGCTCGTGGGAGGTGGTGGAACCTTTAGTTTTGTATCTGGGCAAAAAAATCCCAACATGTAGAAACTTACATCTTCAATATGCAATAATTCCAATAAATAATAAAAGCTTTAAACAGAATAAAATGTTCATGAGTTATATTGACCAGAAATTGCAGCAAGTATCTGAAGAAAGTGTCAATAAAAGAAAGAGGGAAAAGCCAAATTTTCCTACATTGAAATCAATTTTCCCAAGTCAAAATCAATCAATCCTATTGAGAATTAACATAAAACAAATTATAAAGTTTATATGGAAAAAAGAATTACATAAAAATGTTTAACACATATGAAGAAAGAATAACACCAATCACCATTGGTTAAACAAAGGTTTAGCTTAAATCTGTAATAACTAACATTTTGACTTAGTAGAACAGGAACAAGTAGGCAGATCAATGAAATGGAGTGGAACAGCCTGAATATATAATTAAGACAAAAATAATAGGACAGAGATAGATTTTTTAAAAAATAGAGATAACTGGGAGAAATCTAGATAGAAAGTTAGGGCAAATATCCTGTGTTTTACAGATGAAAGCAAAATAAATGTATCTAAAGAAACATTGAGAGATTCTATTTAATATCTCAACTTGGAGACTACCTTCCTGGGAAGAACTCAAAACTGAGAAGTCAAAACATACAAGAAAAGAAGAAAGGAAAGAAGGAAGAAAGGAAGGAAGGAAGGAAGGAAGGGAAGAAGGAAGGAAGGGAGAGAGGAAGGAAAGAGGAGGGGGGAAATTCAAGTACATCCATATGGAGGAAAATTACCTTGGACAATATTCAAAAATGTGTAACAAAGAAGTTTAATTTATAACTCAGAAAGTTTTCTTACTATCAATAAGAAATACTATATAAATAGTCATACAAATAGAGAGTTATTTACACATAAGTGCAAGATACCATTTTTCACTGGTCGGATTTGCAGTTATTCCAAGTTTAATAACTAACCACATTGATCATGTTGTATTATGGAAGAGGATGTGCTTATAGGAGTATAAATTTTTCTAACTTTATGGAGGAAAATTTGACAATGTACTCATATCATTTCACTCTGAAGACATTAGCCTGCCGACCTATTTGCATACGTATGAAATGACATACATGAAATATTTATTTTTGAAGCATTTTTGTGGTAGAGAAAATTATAAATACCATATAAATTCCTATTGCTAAAGTTTGGATAAGTGTCCCCCAGTGGGTCATATGTTAAAGGCTTGGTTGCTAGCTTATGATCCTACCGAGAAGTGGGAGAGTCTTTAGGAAGCAGAAACTAGTGAGATAAAGCTAGGACACTGGCATGTGCTCTGTCAGGGATATTGAAGGGACCCCCAAAACGTTCTCGCAGGGACTTCAGTCCCTTCCTTTTCTTCTCTTTGCTTCCTGACTGCCTCGGGGTTAGCAGCTTCCTCTCCACACGTTCCTATCATGATATTCTGCTTCACCACATATCCAGAAGCCGTGAGCCAGCCAATCGTGGGCTGAGCCTCCCCCGAAATGGTGAGCCAAGATAACCCTTTCCTTCTTATCAATGGATTGCATCAGGATTGTGTCACAGTGATGAAAAGCTGATGAGCATACAGCCTCACAGACCAATATGGACCATCCACAGAATGGAAAACTACATGTGACTAAAAAGAAAATGATCTGTACAAACCAGTTTGACAGAGTCAGTTAGTTATTTTCAAGTGGAAAGAGCATGATAAAACACGTATGCATTAGAATATCATGTGGATAAGCAAGCACACACAAAAGGCTTCAGATCCATTTTTTATCCATAACTCCCTCTGGGGACATGATAGATGGGTACTGGTTGTCTAGGGCTGCTGTGAGCTCAGTTGCACAACCAGATCCGGACAACAGAAATTTCTTGTCTCACAGTTCCAGATGCAGAGTCGATTCCTTCTAAGGCCTCTTGGCTTGGCTTGTAGATGGCTGTCTTCCTTTGTCTTCATGGAGTCTTTCCTCCATTTGTGTCTCTATGTCTAAATTTTCCATTTTTACAAAACAAAATAATACTGGATCAAAACCCACCCTACCTCATTTTAACTTGATTAACTCTGCAATATCCAAAGAAGACCACACCCCCATACTGAAGGATTAACACCATAATATGCTTTTTTTGGGGAGGGACAACAATTAGCCCCCCACACTGGTGACAGCAGTGGCCTTGAACGGAGGAAAGTTGATGGGGGCCTGTGAGGGACATTTATTTAATAGTCTTGACTTGTTGTATAACCTGCCTAGTTACAAATTAATAGCACCGTGGTCACCCTAACACAGAGTTTTACTTTCTACAATTTCAGTTACTTGGTATTACAGATAGCAAGGGTTTCTGATGTCTGCTTCATATTTGACTTCATACTTATCTTTTAAAAAGATATTTTAAAAGGCTTTTTTGAAATTATAATTTGGTAGACTAAATTAGTTTTGTGATTAACATCCTAACTTATTGTGGGATATACCACAGACAAGAGACATGAAACCGAGCCAAGCAGCGTTACCCTGAAAATATGCTGTTCTCAGGGCTTCTCTTCCTGGCTAAAGTTCTCTTAGAATTATTATTTTTTGTAGAGAAGGCACTTTATTGCGGGGAAAATGTGAAAATACAGAAGGATAAAAGCTCCTGCTAGTCGGAAGGGGACCCAGACATGGGTTGCCCTCTCCTAGGATTATTGATCCAGGTGTACTGCTAGAGAGATCGTGCTGGGGCGAGGGGGTGAAGGGGTGAATGAAATGTTAACCTCACCCTAAAGGGAAGCACGAAAGCTGGTTGGCAGCTTCCAGCCAGGACACACCTAGCCTCAGGTTGGTCAGGAAAGGTGATGCTCAGGGGCAGAGCCACATTCCCAGAAATGAGATTCAAGTAACGCAGTGCTGTTCATGGTGGTTCCAGGGTTGCGCTGGAGTCAAGCACTTTGAGCTGCAGTTTAGATTAATAATTTACTAAATTTGAGGCTAAATCTATTTAAGTATCTGTAATGTCATGCCACAGGATTGGCTAGAACCATGTAGGCACAGAACACACCCCCAGTGATGGATACTGTCCCTTATCTGCAGTTGTTCTGTGTCCCTGACACATTTCCTCATCTCAGGGCTAAAACCAGGATAATCTACCAGTACATACTTGATTAACACTTTCAAATTAATAGATTCTAATTTTTAGAGAAGTTTTAGATTCACAGCAAACTTAAGCAAAGAGTAGACAGACTCACCACCTATTCCATCACCCTCCACGCAATGTGTGGCTTCTCTTGGAGCCAGCCCAGGAACCTATGTTACAGCTAATAAATAAACATAGAGACTGCTATCACTCCCAAAGCCCATAAATTACATTAGAATTCACTCTTGGTGCTGTAATTCTATCCCCTTCCTTCTAGCCCCTGACAACAGCTGACTATTAACGGTCTCCACGGTTTTGTCTTCCTCAAAATAACAGAGAGTTGGAAATGTGACGGATTGGGGGCTTTTCTTTTCTTTTCTATTGGCTTCTTTCACTTGGTAACTTGCACTTAAGTTTCTCCTATGTCGTCTCAGGGCTTTATAGCTCATTTCTTTCTTAGTGTTGCATAATACTGCATTATCCAGACGCAATAACATTCGTGTGCTACTCACTTCCCTTCTGACGGGCAGCTTTGCTGCAACCAGATGTGGGCATGATGGGGGGAACTGCTGTGTACAGCCGTGTGCATGCGATCTTGCAGACACAAATTTTCAAGCCATTTGAGTACTGGGAGGTGTAGTTGCCGGATCATATGGTAAAAGTGTATTTAATTTTCTAAGTTGACAAATTATCTTGTATAATATTTGTGCCATTTTTGTGTCCTCGTTTGTTAGTATTTTTTAGCATGTGAAAAATTGAAAAACTCTCAAATAGATTGTTTCATCCGATCAACAAAATAAAGTCCAATTTTGTGGCTGAGAAATGGAAGAGTTACCCAAGATTCTAGAGATAGGATAAGGCAGCCCTCTGAGAAGTGAATTGAAGAGGTTTCAGGAAGATGCAGTGAGACTCCTGACGAATACAGAGGCTGGGTGTCTTAATTCAATAAGAACCTAAAGATAGCACCACAACAGATATCAAATCCCAAGGAAATTTGCTATGGGTTGAAACGGTAGTATCCTGTGATTTCATGAAGAATTATACCTCCGCTAGTCCTGCTGGTGCAGCTGTGTAATTCCAGCATTTTGGAAGCCTGAGGCAGGAGAATCACAAGGGCAAACCCAGCCCGGGCAACTTAGCAAGACTGTCTCAAATGAACAATAAAAAGGAACTATGGATACAGTTCAGAGGATAAACCCTGTGTCCAGTCCCATACCACACACACAAAAATAATATTCTTGTCAAGTTCTCCAAATTAATTGTCTTCCTCAGTGTATATAATTGTTCTGGAAAATTGAAAAAGATTCTATTTTCCCAGAAGTCATTTCACATACTGCTTGCTGTGAGGTACCTCCATTAGCCCTTTTATTAGGTAGGGTGCTAAGAGAGGCAGAGTTAATAGAATTTATAGAGACAAAGGGAATTTATTTGGAGGGCTTACAAGTTTGAAGAGAAAGATAGTCCAAATCCGCTGGTCGCTCATGGTAGAGATGGATGGCCACTCAGGTTGGTGCCAGGGGACACCAGTCAGAGACTACAGGACAGCCCGTGGGAGCCTGCCATGGACGGTCGTCCAAGAAAACGAGGTGAAGACAAGAGACTGATGTGAGCGTACTACGGAGATCTGCAAGGTGCAAATCCGAGTAAGCCAGGATCAAACCAAAATCTACCCCCCCCCCCATATGAAAATGTAAGAGGCCTCTCTGTCTACCCTGAAGGAGTAAATGCAATATACAGTAGTTGGACCAGCTTTCTCTGCAGCCTGGACAGCCTCCCAGTAGTAAGCCTCTCCCGAGCCTGTAGCATCGCTGAGTCCTCAGCGTCCTCCTTGTGTCGTGAAGCAGAGCTCGCATTTCCTTCGGCAGCACGCACTTGCGGTTGGAAGGAGATCTGAAATGTTTCAGGGTAAACAGTGTCCGTGATGACTCGGTGGGAAAGTACTCTCTTTAAATTCCCTCTGCCTTTGAAATTGTTTTTTTTCCTAAGGAATGGCTAGCTTTTCACCACATTTGCCAGCCAATAAGGCTGAGAAAGAGGAAGCCCAGTTGCTGGCATCAACCAAGGAGATGAGACACGGTAGAGTGGAAGGACAGCATCTTGGTCACATTCTCCTCACTGGACACAGCGCTGAAGATGCACTACCCAAAGGATGAAAGATCTGTTTCAGCTCACAGTTTTAAAGGTCTCAACTCATGCATTGCCGGCTGGCATTAAGGCAGAAGTGGCAAAGACAGAAAGGCCTGGCAGGGGCCTGGGTGGAGGAAAGCTATTCGCATGTCTCAGCTAGGGAGCGGAGAGAAAGAAAGGAGGCTCCTAGAAGGAAGGCACACCCTTCCGGGTCATGCCCCGAATGACTCATCTGCCCAACCAGGCCCCGCTTCCTAACAGCAAGTGCGATTGTTACTGCTCACATCTACCTAGCTGCCTCTTAGCGTCGTCACCGAACTAAGCACCTCCATGATCCGACCACGTTCCAAATACACGAGATTTTTGAGGATTTGAGATTCAAGCAATAACAGGTAGTACTTCTTGGTGGAGGCTAGACACAGTGGGAAGATGTCCAAGACCCTTGGGATTTGAAAATGGACACAGGACATAGGTACAGAGTAGTGGGTTTGGGGGCAGCTGGTGATTTCAGGAGCCAGGTAGCTGGAATCAGAGGCTCATGGAACTGAAAGAGATCTTCATGTTACTTCCCCAAGCTCCTCACCCGTAGTTGAAAATGTTGAGCATAGGAAAGCACCAAACAATCAGAGCGATCGATGCCACCCAGTGCTGAGCAGAATCATGTAAGTCCAGGGTCTGCTCCATGCTGCCTTCCTTGGGGACCTCTTGTCCACTCTAGCATCTCTTTGAAGCTGTCCTTGATTTCTGTGGACAGAAGAGATAACCCACGACTGAACTTCCCTGCCAATAGTTCACGCAGCTCTTGCTCAGAGATTTAAACAAGTTATCAGGGATCAGATTCAGCTACAAAAGAGATGGGGCCATCTCTCCCTAGAGGCCAATTGAAGAATTCCACCCCAGCCTACTCTTAAGTCTCCCTATAAAAGCAACAGCAAGATGAGAAAGTGTGGCAACAACATGCCCCCAAAAGTCCCTGGTCCACCAAAAGAGGCCTGAATGGGAATAGAAGAGGAGTCAAACCTCCAAACTTCAAAAAAATAGAATAATCAGTCTCCTAGAAGGCTACACATTAGAATCAAGCAATAGCCTTAAACTTTGAAGAGCTAAAAAAAAGAATCAATTAATAATCTGCTCAAACGATTAGAAGAACTTAAGATAGAGTCAAACAACAACCTCCTCAGCCTGTTTAGTGACTTTAGAAGCAATATAATTAAAGAGTTCAAAGATAGAAATAACAAAACATGTTATGAGATAAATGAAGAAACAAAATCGAGGCTAGTGGAACTGCAAAAGTAAATTCAAGAAGTGAATAATGAATTCAGTAAAAATTATCTTTAAGAATAATATATTGGCAGAATATCAGGAGAGGAAAACCTCACGGGAAAGTTTAGGGAATGGAATAATCCAAGACCGAACTTTGGATCTGGAAGACAGCATGGAAACTACAGACCAAACTCTAAAGGATGTACAAATAACATGACTTCAATAAGGAAATGGTTAAAAAAAATAAGGAAATGGTTATCAACAGATGCTGATGACTCAAAGAAGCTTAACCTCAGAATTACAAGATTACAGGAAAAAAAATCGAAATCCAAGCTAAAGTAGTCAGAAGTTTATTCACTGTAACCATAAAAGAAAACCTCTTGTAAAAAGGAAATGAACGTACAAATGACAGAGGAATATCATACACCAGACAGATATGACCAAAACCAGAGCCTCTCCCAGACAGATATGACCAAAACCAGAGCCTCTCCAAGACACATCACAATAAAAGTTACCAACATTTAGTACAAAGAGAAAACCCTAAAAGAAGCCAGAGAACAACAGCAAGTAACTTACTGAGGCAAACCCATCAGGATAGCAGCAGACTTTGAAACACAAGCTCTAAAAACCGGAAGAGCTTGGAAGGAAGACTTTAAAGCCCTGAAAGAAAATAATCATTGCTTGAGATTTCTATATTTTGCAAAATAATCCTCCAAAATTAACCATGAAAAAAGACCTTCCATGCAAATAAAACTTGAAGAAATGTATGACAACTAAACCAGCTCTACAAAAAAATCTTAAGGGTCTGGTGGGTAGAGCTAGGGAGGAAGAGCAAAACAAAGAAAGCGGAAGTATACGTTCAACAGAGATAACATCTAAACACACAGAAAATCAGAGTAAAAACCACTTATCTGAAGTTTAGGCCAAAGTCAGAACTCAAGACCTACAGGACAATTTATAACTCAATATCAGTGGTCTCAACTTGCCAATTGAAAGACAAAGATTGACAAACTGGATTAAAAACATAGTCCAACGATATGTTGTTTGCAAGAGACTCACTTTACCTAGAAAGACTGAAAGGGAAAGGACAGAATATCATATTCCACTCAACAGGTGAAGGAAAACAAGCAGGAACAGCTACACTTTTTGCTAACAAAGTGGATTTTAAGCAAAAACTGGTCAAAACAGATAGAGGACCACTTCACCCTTGTAAAGGGAACACTTTGACAGGCAGTCAAAATAGTATCTATTCACCAAACATTGGTTTGCCCAACTTTAAAAAACAAACATTTTTATCAAAATGGGGACTCTGGTGGCTCTGGCTCTGACCCATGTTTGCTCAGCATAACTCTAGTAGAGTCTTTCGGTGGTAGCTCTGCCTGAGTCAAGTCTGCCTGTTCCCCTACTCTGTCTGGGACATTCTGTGAAATCAAGGCAAAAGAGGAAATGATCTCAAGTTCTTGCTTTCTGTGAACCACAAAATTAACACCACAAGGATGCTACCAAGATTTACAACTTGTGTCTCTAGTGTAGCATACTGGTCTGCTCCTGGAACTGCTTGAACCACAGCGAGAGTGGCTGTGTGGTGCGGCGCTAGAACACAGAGGACATACTTGAGATGGCTCTGAGCAGGAAGTCTGTGGAGGGCGAGCCAGGCTCATTTCTTGGAGCATCCTGGCACCTTGGAGTTCTATGATGAGATGGGCAACCTCAAAGATTCCGGAAGGCCCTGGGTCTTCATCCACTGTTCTGACAGTCCCTTCCATTCATATGACTCTCTTTAGCAAATTGTTGCTAGCCATTCCCTAATCTTTTTTTTTTCCTCCGGAAAATGTTCTCTCATTCTCTACTACTGGCCAGGCAGAGAATTTTCCAAATCTTTCCACTTTGCTTTTCTTTCAATTTATATTCCATCCAAATCTCCACTGACAGGTGAAATGATACACAGGTTGTTGTGCTTCTGTAAAATAGAATATTACTCAGTATTGAAAATGATTGAATTACTGGTATGTGCAAAAGCAGGGCTAAATCTCAGAATAACTGATGTCAATTATTTAAAAGACCAAAAAAAAGTATGACTGCATTAATGTGAAATTATGAAAAGACAAGCCAACCCAGAGTAACAGAAAGAGGAACATCACTCCATGGGGATGGAAAAAAGAGCAACCCGGAAGGCAGGAAGGGACATGAGGAAATTGTTATGGAGACGGGCATATTTATTATCTTGATGGAGGTTATCATTTTGTCATCCGCATACAATTGCTTAATGTAAATTTGTTCAGCTTCATATCAGTTTATTACACCTCAATAATAGTGACTATGAAACAGCCGTGAGTTGGGTTCGAAGATGAAATGAGACACAACACAAAGCCACTAGCTAAGCACATCTTTTGCTTTTTGCTCTCTCCTGCCTCTTTCTCCTTCGTCCTTTTCTTCCACCCCCATGTTAGAAATGAAGTTAAATACGATTGTGTCACCCTCCTCGGGCATGAGCTTGGCAAACTGTCCCAAACACGGTGGGTATTTCCTGAGAGCTGAGCTTGGCTGTGGGAGTGGGAGCACATTTGTTATGTTGGCTCACAATCAGCACAAGAAAACCGTTGCCGGGAGGACTTAGACATTCATTAAAGTATTGTAATTAAAGGATATTGTACTCTCCCTCTTCTTGCTGATAATTATTTTCTGCTTCTGCTGACTTAAACTTCCTTAAACGCTTGTGTTGATTTTTCTTTCTATTTCTACATCTACTTTATCAGATTCTGCTGGGATTTGTCTTGAAATCCTTTAAAATTCCGTATCTCTGGTCTATTTTTCCTGTTCTTTACACAGAAGACTTTCAGCAAATTAATTCTAAAGCACAGAGCTCATATTTTATTCACCGACTTGGCGTTTTTTGGTCTATTTTTTCTTTTTGGTGCTAGGAGTTGAACCCAAGGCCTTACACCGGCTAACCTTGTACTCTACCACTGAGTCCCTTTATTTTCATTGCACCTTTCTATTCTCTTCCCTTGGTTTCCCATTCTTTCTAGTGAATCATCACATGAACACGTGGATGCCCTCTGACAACTGTGGACTATCAGCATATGGTGGGAGGAAAGCAGCTCGATGACCTCTGAATAGGGAGTTCTGAAAAATCAGACGCACAGGTGGGAGTTTAATGAACATCACTCGAAAATGACTTAGTCCGATTAATTGGATATACCAGGTAGAATCCACCACTACAAACTTTAGTTAACCACCTGCTGGAAAGCAGGCAGGCACCATAACAAGCTCTCCGAGATAGAAAACATAAGGGCTTATAGAATGTGCATATGTTCACATTATCAAGGAGCATGTGCATTAAAATAAACTTAATTGATTTTGCACCCTGTGAAATATGGAGGTTATAACTGAAGCAGATTAATTATGGTACAGTTTCTCAGCAGAACACTATTACCGTCTGGATCTAAAGTGTATAACCCAATAGAGCCACTGTTTTGATTTTATTGAAAAAATTCATTCATCTGACGGTGACCTATAACACATATTCCACAATAAGATAGAGGAGATGCCTGACATGGATACAGTATGTGATTAAATTACCAGATAAACTAATGAAGTAATTTAACAGTTAATTTCCCTGGAAAAAATATTATGATTCATTTTAGACCTTATTTTTTCCCGTCTTTCAAAAGATAATGTTAGCTAGTGTGTCTTTATCTTCTCTAGGTTCATATTCCATGATGTAAAAGAAAAAAATCCCGGTTTGAGGAGACAAGGTGTGGAACAGGTCTTCAAATAGAAACAAAACGCAGAAGGCAACAAATCCTCCCATCCAGAAGGAAGTCCCGAGTAGGGTTGCTCAATGAGGCTTGCTGCCAAGGAGCTACTCGGTGATTTTGACCCGTAGTTTGGTTCAGGATTCCTTTAAAATTGCCTGCATGAGATTCGGTCCCTGTGTATGAGGCTCATGTCTATGGTTTTACATTAATTTTGATACACATGATTTTTAGGGTGATTCTACTTGTGCATGTATATTCCCATAATTCTTTGATTTCCATATGTATAAGGTGATAATGAGTTCAGACCTTCCTACAGGAAATTCTTGTGGGCCCAGTGGATGGAAAAAAATACTGTCTTAGTTACTTTTTCATTGCTGGGACAGAATTATTCAGCAGTCACATTATAGGAAGGACAGACTTCTTTTACTCCACAGGTTTACAAGGTTACAGTCCATTCATGGATAGGTGGCTGACAATGGAAGCAAACAGTGGGGCCAGAGTCAAAGAGAAAGCTCCTCAGAGATGGCAGTATAGAGCCAAGTCAGGAAGGAAGGATGGAACCAGTGTACAACAATCCAAGTCAAACCCAAATATCTGCTCCTTCCAGCTAGGCCCCACCTCCCAACTGTACACAGTATCCAAAGGTATGTGAGGCTTTTAGGGGAATATTCCCGATCCAAACTGTAACATTCCACTCCTGGCTCCCCAAAATGTCCATCTCCTTATGTAAAATTAATTTAATCTTTCACCAAGAGTTGATAAAGTCTTAATAGTTCTAACACTGCTAAAAAAAAAAAAAAAGCTCAAGTCCAAAGTCTCTTCTGAGACTCAAGCCAAACTCAGTTGTGAGTTCTTATGAAAATCAAAGAGTTAAACACTTCCAACATAGAACAGCACAGGACAAATAATCCCACTTCAAAAGGGAAGAATAGGAGGATAAAAGGTAATTGGACCAAAGCAAGTTCTAAACCCAGGGCAACGGTTACATCCTGTAGCTCCATATGCTGTGCCGCAGTTGAGATAAACTGTGCCAGGATATAAGCTCCAAAGGGCTGGGGTAGCTTCACCCCTAAAGCATCTCTGCTGTAGCCTCTATCTGCTCTCCTTTGGGCTGGCCTCCTCCACAGCCTGCAGCCTTCCTCAGGGAACAATTCATTCTCCTCATTTCTCCAAATCTCTGGGGTCTCCATCGCAACTTAGGCTTTTCCTTCACATTTGCATGCACTGCCCTTCCAGGCCCCTCCAAGGCCTTCCTCTGAAATCTGGAAGGATTTCACTCCATAAGCCTGTAAAAGCTAGGACTAGGTAGATGTGGCCAAGGTTCACCACTGGCTTGAGCAGTTTCCTGGCCTCTTTGGACAAATGCTGCAGAAGCCTTTGCATTCTTAGATGGTTGAACCTCAGGCGGCTCTCTTTGGCACTAGGCGCTGTAGGATACCATGAAATACTATTGTCAGAGCAAGGGACTACTAAAGCATTACGTTAGAAAGAATGTTCAAAAGACACCAGTAGAAACACAATATTCTGCCTCTAAAAAGTAACCTTTTTCTACAACCATTTAGCTGTTTCCTGGGAAGAAAAACAAGACAGTGGGGACTAGTAGAAAGGGTCAAGGAAGTCAGGGCGAGAGCTTTCTGATAGAAAAAAGTGATTTGCCTTTGACAGTGGGTTAATGGCTGCAGGGTTGGGCATGCACAGGGCTGGGAAAGCACAGGCAGAGATGGTCCCCCAAGCATGAAGAGACGCAAAATCAGAAAAAGAAATCAGTTTGGAAAAGACCAATACTCCTAGTGCCAGGAGCTCTGGGAGACTTATCAGACCCACTTCAGCAAGCCTAGCTTTGGAATTCTTACGATTGACAGATACCTTGTCAATTTTTAATTGGTTGACCAGATGCCCAATACTCTGAGGCAAAAGACCTCACATAGAGAAAACAAAATACCCCAGGAAAGGATATCCAATTTCCTCCTTGCCTCCGTGATAAAATAACAAGCAAACCTCAAGCATGTTAAGTGGTCTGTGTTTGTCTGCACTAGATTTGACTCATCCAAGGCCAAAGAATGAACTCATAGGCCTGGGAGAAAACACACAGAAAGAATCTGAGTACAAGCTCCTGCTGGCCAGAAGGTGTTTTGACTGGGAATAAGCCAGTGATTTTTGACCCTTGTTTAGTTACGGTGGCTTTTCAGGGTCTCTTTCAAATTGGCTTCTTGGGATGCAGTCTATAGGATGAAGCTCACACCTAGGAGTTTTACATTAATTTTGCTACACATATCTTTTAAGGTGATTTTACCTGTGCATGTATATTCCCATAATTCTTTGGGTTTCCATAGGCATGAGCTCTTGATAAGCTTAGACCTTCTCTACAGGAAATGTTTGTGAGCAGCTCAGACCACTGAATGGTCCAGTGTGTGGAAAAAGAGGAACTGTTTATTACATTTCCTGACTGTCCGTCAATAGTTTCCTGCTCGTCCAAACTTTCTCATTCAGAGCTACCTAACCACTCACCTCACAATAGATAAAGGAACAGATAAGGTTATATCACACGAGTATAAGAGTTTTCAGGTTAGTTTATTGTACAAAGTCATTCAAATAATTTTAGCTAGACCTTGTAGCACAGGCCTGTAATACCAGCACTTTGGTAGGCTAAGGCAGGAGGCTCACAAGTTTCAGCTCAGCATGGGCCACTTAGCAACTAGCAATACCCTGTCTTAAAACTTAAAAAATTAATAATGGGCTGGGCATATCATACCACATGCAAAAGCCTTAGGCTCAATGCCCTGTGGATGGAGAAAGAGGGAGAGAGAGAGAGAGAGACAGAGAGAGAGAGAGAGAGAGAGAGAGAGAGAGAGAGAGAGAGAGGGAGAGAGAGAGAGAGGAAATTTTTCATATAAGTTTCTAAAGGTGGCCTCTAATAACTTGCAAGAAAATTTGATTCAAATGAGATCTCATCTGATCTTGTATCTTGTCAGTCACATTTAATTGCGAGCCTTCTGGCTTAGAACAATTTCTTTATGTTTGTGGTAATGATCAAATCACTGGGCATTTGTTTAAGTCATTTGATGATTGTACGGGTCAATGTTTTGAACACATCTATTAATCTTTACATAAAAAGCATGAAAATTAATTGGACAAACTTTATGTCTTTAAGGAGAGAAGCAGAACATTCCTTCTGTATCCTCAGTCCCTGGTATCCCCTACAGTATTTCAAATAAGCAGACATTCAATCAATATTTACTGGTGGAATGCATTAAAAATGCATCGATCACAGTCAGGACTATGATTGATCGATCAGTCGATTGACTGCTATGCTGAAGGTTGAATCTATGACCTTGCATCTACTATGCAAAGAATCAACCAGTAACCTACACCCCCAGCCTCAAGAGAATGACCTTGCTCCTATCAGCAGTGCATCCTTCTCTTTTTATGGTGTTGGCCTGTTGACAACAACCTTCTGGTTTTTGTCCCCAAGCTCAAAGTAGAAGCCAATGTAATTCATTTCCGATTACCCCAAGAATACTCTCTGGCAGCACTTGTAGAATTTACTCAGAAATAATTCATGGATTATGGTCCTAACCTTAACCTCAAATTTTGCCACAGCATATTTCATCATTATTATCAGTTGTTCATTGTTCTAATACATCAACAGTCTTTGGAAACAAAAGACAACATTCTACTTATAACATTCTGGTTTTAGTAGTGGTATTTTTCCTTGAAAAATATAGTTATTTTCAGTCACTGAAAATGTCAAATCCCAGAAAAATGGAACATTTCTATGCATGATACTAATGTCATTCTCAAACAGTTGTTAGCCAAAGATTCATTTGTTTATCTTCTTCTTCTAAAGTAAATAATAATTCTGATTATTTGTCACATAGAGATTCAGAAAATGATATGGTCAGGCTTCCGTTGAATCTAGAATCTGGTGGAAATAGCTCTGCACCAGCTGAATCTGGTCACACTGTAAAACGGTTGACTCATGTTACGATTTCTCATCAAATATATGACTTTACTAGCACATCTGGCAGAAAGTTTATGTGAGTGACACCACTGACCCACTGCAGTCTTCTAAGCTCTTCTGTTCTTTACTGAAGAATTAGTTTCAAAAATTACCTGCAAAATAAATGCTCACGCTGCCTTGATCTGAGACAATTTTCACAAATGGATAAATGAAAAGACACTGACAGTGATAAACTAAAGTTTTTGTTTTTTTTTTTTAAATAAGGTCACTGCAAGGGCAGAAACCTAAGCTGGAGATGTTGTAGTCAATAAGCCCCCATTCAAGACATTGTATCTCAGGCAAATCACGACTGGTAAAAAAGAAAATAAAAAATTACTTTCGTTTCAGTGCCTGGATTTCGTTAGCAATTTTTTTCATATTCATTGGCCAAAGGCCCCAAATTCATTGCAGAAAGTCACACCTGTGTCTGACTTTTTTACAAGTAAGTTTCCCACGGTGTATGCTGTAAACAGAAACATTGCAGCCCATGAACCACTGAGGCTGTCCAAAGGCAGTTAGCATTGGAGGAGTGTACTGATGACGGGATTATGATTTGGTCTTAAACTACATATACTTTGTGAAAGTCAGTCTGGTTACTTATTGAATGCACATATTCACCCAGAGCTCAGCATGAATTTGAAAGATTCGACTAACGATCTAAAATTGTCTCGCATTGTTCTTACCTTGGTCATTGACCTTTTTGACCAACGATATTGTGCTCTCCACAATAACTTTTACACATCTCCTGTGCTTTTCTGAGAATTACGTCAAAACAGGACCAAGGCAATTGGGACAGCTTATTAAGGAAAACTGATGCCAAATTTTTTTAAAAAGATAACAAAAGAGATGACTGTAGGCAGATTCTGTGGCAAATTTATGACGTTGAAGTGACATAAGACTTGATGACCAAGTTGTCAACATCACACAATGATATTGTAATGGAAGTAGATGACAGAAATGAAAAGAAAATTAGGAAGCCATGTGTCATTGCAGATTACAATGAGAATGTGGGAGGCCGATCAACTGGTCAAATGTTCTCTTTTTACTCAACTGGGGATAAAAGACACAGGTTTGGTATAAGAAATTCTTTTCACCGCCTTCTATGCATTACAATGCTCAAATCCTACATCCTACTGAAGAAGGACAGCTCTGAGCATGCCATTAGCCATGTGAAGCTCAGATTGACCATGATTGAAAGAATGCTGGAGAAGCATCACAAGTCAGGGCAGCACCTCTCATGAGATCACAGCTCTTGGCCTAGCTGGGAGATATTTTCCCAACAGCATAGTTCAACATCAGGGAAACAGAATCCAATTGGTTTGGATCTGGGGTGCTCCCCGAGAGCCTCATCTTCCTATGAATAAGTTTGGGGGTTGGGGCCTGGCTGGAAGGGGCACATGCTTGGGTTTGACCTGGAGAGGCATTGGGCTTGTTCTGCCCTTCCTCCCAGTCTCTCTCTGTACCACTATGTTGTGAGGATGTCTGCTGCTGGAGCTCTGGCTCTGGCCCCGCTCCAGCCCTGCCATGTGCTTCCATGGTTTTCCAGCCACCCACCTGTGAATGGACTGTGACCTTCTGAAACTGTAAGCTACAATAAATCTTTCCTCCCTAAGTTGTGGATGTTGGGTATTGAGTCACAGCTACGAAAAAGTAACTAAGTCTGCTCCTTGTGCAATCAATGATAAAGAAGGCAAGAAGTTTCACAAAGAAACACAATGTTTTTGTGCTGAGTGCAATCTCTCTTGTGTAGTTTCATGCCTTCAAATTTATCACATGAGAAAAATTACTAAATGCCGATCATTATATATACTTCTGTTGTGTTAAGATTAGAAAAAAGTTCTATTTATATACAGCTTCAGTCAGATGTGGCCTCAGCCTCAGAGAATGTCTATGTAAATGAAATGAATGCTGAAAATGAGCTGCACTTTTTTAAAAAGGGAAATGGGTTAACTCATCGATTCTGAGATGCGACCTTTATTTTTTGAAGATCCACGAAAAACAGCAGAAGTGGTAAGGCACAAACATAGAGAAAGGACAAAGGGGAAAAAAGAAATTAACAAAAAATAAGAGAAGGGGTGTGAGGAAGAGGAAGGATTAAAAAATACAAATGAGGCAAGAGAGAATGACTGAGTAGAAAGAGTGACAGGAAGGACAAGGGGAAAATAGAGATGGAAACCAGACATTAGCTCGCTTGAGTGGGGATTTGAGAGTTGATGGGTGGGGACAGTTGAGAAGTCAGGGGACTGTGGAACGCTCCATGACTGGGGTCCTGGGACATCCCCTTGGCGTGTGAACGCGCCAGGATCCCTCATCAGCTCTATTTCACAGGCTAGCAATAGAAAGGACAAATGTGTTCTCCTCACCCTAGACACCACTTACAGTCTGACCCAAATGAAACAGAGAGGAGGGACGACGCTCTTTCCCCTGGAGTTCCATTTGACCAAACTTTGGCTCACAGCCCGGATCTGAGAAGTAGGTCATCTCTGATAAAGCAATGCAGCCTGCAGATGAAGAACAGATCTGCGAGTGTGATAAAGGGACGTTCACGGGGGATTCCTGTGCTGAACGTTTTGGCCATTCCCACACACAGGGCTTGGCTCTCTGTGTATGACCTTGGCGAACAAAGAGCTATTTCTTCGTTCTTTGCCAGCACGGCATAACTTGCTGGCCTCGGCACGTGGCCGACTGATGGTGACAGTGCTGACCCTCAGAGGGAACATGTCTCACGGCCCTCCCGCCTGCCCTCCCAACCTCTCAGGTAAGTCCGCTTTGTCTTCCTTTGCCCAATGCCAACCTTCAACCTTCATGTTGGCTAATTCACCCCCGTTACACGAGAGCTCTATTTACCGCATAACTTACGCCCTGATGCTTTACCCCTTTATCCTTCACCCCTTTATTTTTCATGCCTCCTGCCTGAACCCCTTACCCAGGTGTAAGGTTGTGGGGACCTTCGCCTGGCCTGGTGCCTGGAACTGCTGCCCAGGCAAAGGGTCATGGGGGCAATAAACTTCAACTCCAAGTTCTCTTGCTGCCGGTCATATTTCTGGTTCTGCCAGGTCCTTCTTTGACCTAACAGACACAAAACAAAGGCCGTTGGCATCTGCAAAACAAAAACAAAAACAAAAACAAAAACAACAAAAAGTACCAGTTCCTTCAAATAGTTCAGAGCATACTTCTTAGAATACATTCAAAAATAATTTTTCTTCTCTTCTCTTCTCTTCTCTTCTTTTCTCTTCTCTTCTCTTCTCTTCTCTTCTCTCTCTCTCTCTCTCTCTCTCTCTCTCTCTCTCTCTCTCTCTCTCTCTTCCTCCTTCCCTCTCTCTTCCACTCTGTCTCCAAAAAAGGTAACCTTACACACTGTTGGCTGGAATATAAATTATTACAACCACTATGGGGAACTATATGGTGGTTCCTTAGGAAACTAAATCTAGAATTACTGCGTTGTCCAACTATCCCATTCCTGTGTATATATCCAGAGAAAATGAAGCCAGCACACCAAAGAGATACCGGGATGCCTGTGGTTTTGCAGCACTACTCTCAGTAGCTCAGCTCTGGAGTCAGCCTAGGTGCCCATCAACCGGTGGATGTATACAGAGTGTGGTTTGTACTCAAAATGGAGTATTCCATCACAAAGAAGAACAAAGTTCTGTCACTTGAGGCAAAATGGGTGGAAGGGGAGCATATTGAGTGAAATGGTCCAGACCCAGAAGGAGAGGGAGTACATGTTCCCCTCCACATGTAAAAGGTAAAAGGGGTCGGCCTGGAAGTAGGGTAGTGGTGACTCAAGGTTGGGATGGGGGGAGGGAGGGTAGGGCAGGTGAGGTTGGATATAATCAGAGCAAGTTGTAGGCATTATGAAAATATCACACGGAATCCATTAATGTGTCTAATTAATATGTATTTTAAAAAGAGAAAGAAACAAAGAAAGAAGGAAGGAAAAGAAAGAAAGACACTGACGTGGACTGAGACCTTCTAAAACTTTGAGCTAAAACAAACCTCTTCTTCTTTAAGTTGTAGATGTTAGATATTGTATCTTAGCCACAGGAAAGTGACCAAGAGAGCTGTCAAACTATAACAATCAACACAGGAAACTCCTGTTTTTCTGACCTCACGAGGAGTGTGGAAATTTCTCCTCATAAGCAAGCAAGCAATTCGACAACAGATATCAGCCAAGTGTCCTTTAACTTAATTCAATTCTGACATTCTCTATTTTGTATTGATGCCAAATATCACATGTTGAGGCCTCACCACCCCCTTTCCACTTTAGATGCCAGCCATGTGCCACCGATTATTTTATTTATGCTTATGATCAATGAGCTATAATCTTCTTTATGTTCAACTGATTCACTTGAGTGGCTCACAGAACTCAGAGAAACACCTTTATGAGTTTATTAGAAAGGATATTACAAATGGTACAGATTAGGAGATAAGATATAGTTTCTTTGCCCTCTCCTGGCACACCACCCTCCAGGAACCTCCACATATTCAGGTCTCTGAACTTTGTCCTTTTGGGGTTACATGGAAGCTTCATTGCCCAGGCATGATTGCTAATAGATGGATACAGAAACCCAGGAAGATCTGTCTGTTCATATTCTTAGATCTCTTCCCCCTGCACATGGAATGAGGTACCTTTGAAATGAAGAGAATCTTATATCCTACTAATGGAAAAGGTAGGCCAGAGAATTTATGGCCAGCTAATGGTGGTGGAAGATGAGAATTTCTTTGACTCTCTGTGGGGAAGAGAAGCTCTTCTTTCTGTGGCCTGGATAGGGAGTTTTAAGCCAGGAATTGTGGGTGAAAAACAAATCTGTACATCATAATGCCACACCTAGAAACAAATAGATGACTATTTTAACACTTGATTCTTGAGAAAGTAGTATAGCAAGCCAGAGAGAAAGAACGGATAGTATTTTAGATAACTGGTGTTAGGTCAATGGCATATCCTTTTGAATGAAGAATTAAAGTTGATCTTCCCACCCCAAAATTGACATTGATTTGACTTCCATATCTGTTAAAGACAGAACAAATATTTTGTAGATGGGATAAAAGAAAATATTTTTACAACTTGGAATTAAGGAAACATTCCTTAATAAGACATAGAAAGAGATAAGGGCAAAAGAAAAAGATAAACTCATTGAAAGTAAGAATATCTGTTGTTCAACGGGTACCATTCAGAAAGGGACGAGGATCTGGCTGTGGTGGTACCGGCCTTTACAGGCCTTCAACACCCCAGAAAGCTGAGACAAGAAGATCGAAAGTTCATGTCCATTCTGGACAAGTCAACCACTTGAGGGGACTCTACTCTGCAAAAAAAAAAAAAAAATAATAATAATAATAAAGAAAAAATAAAAAAAGAAGGAAAGAAAGAAAGAAAGAAAAAGAAAGAAAAGAAAAGAAGGTGAAGGGTGATAGTTCAATGTGAATGCCCAGGACTCAACACCTGGTGAGATAGAGGGAAGAGAGCTCAGAGGCAGAGTGCGCTTGCATAGTCTACACAAACTTTGATTCCCAAATCCACAAAAAAGAGAAAGACAAGCTATTAAGCAAAAGATGATATCTGTAATTTATGTAGCCAAATAAACCTCATTTTCAAAAATACTAAAAGCATTACCAACAAATTATTGTGAAAAACAAAAATCTCTCAATTGAAAACTGAGCACATGATCCAAACAGAGATTTCCCAGCAGGCCAATTGTTCTGTCTCATTAATATATGAAAAGAGTCCCAACTTTCCTAGCATCTTGTGAAATGCAAATCAAACTACAATGAGAACGATGACCAGCCGCCTTGTTGGTGAGAATTTGCGGCACACTGCTGGTGGACCATTAGTTGCCATCACTAGAAACTGGCATTACTGTGGAGTTGGAAACAAGCACAACACTGACAACAGTGACTGTAGTTCAGAGACAGTGAATGGGTTAGACAACAGACATAAGGCAAGGGTGTTCCAAGCAAAGCAGGATTCACAATGACATTAATTGTGCTTTCCTTTTTTTTAACCAAGCAATGCCACTCCTCAGGAATATCAACACGCAGGTCCACAAGGTACACAGCAGCACCACACGTGAAAGCCGTAAACTGGGAACAACTCAAATGTACATGTATACCCACTTAAAATAAAATGTGATATATTCACACAATAGGCTATTATATAATTAAAATAAATAAAGTCAACTTACGTACAGCAATGTGATGATTCTTACGCAGTGTTGAGGATGAAAAAAGACACAAAAAGTTACACATAGTGTAATTTCAGGCAATACAAGCCATAGGGTGGAGCTAAGGGCCTAACTCAACGGTTAAAGCACTTGCCTAGCAAGTACAAATCTCTGAGGTCAACTCCACAGAAGTACATAAGCTGAGCATGGTGGCACACACCTGTAATCTCAGTACATGGGAAGATGAGTCAGGAGGGTTGCTGTGTGTTTGAGACCAGCCTGGGTTGTGTAGTGAGTTCAAGACCAGTCTGGACTACAGAGAGACCCTATCTCAAAAACAACAACAACAAAAATAACCATAGTGCAAGAAGTCAAGATGGTGGTCACTGTCCTGCTCTGGGCAGAATAACTCTCTCTTCCTAGAATGTGTCCACATGCTAAGTCCTCAGAACCTGGGAGGAATATGGTATCTTACATGGCAAAAGGGACTTTGCAGATGTAGTTAAGCTTAAAGAACTTGAAATAGAGGTACTATCTCGGAATCGGCCCAGAGGCCAATATCACCACAAGGGTCCTCCTCAAATAGGAGACGCGACAAAATCAAAGACAGAACAACAAAGCAGCACCATGTCGTGAAAGAAAGATTCAACTCGCTATTGCTTAATTTGAAGACACAGAAGGACCCATGATCCAAGAAACGTGGATGACCTCTACGACTTGGAAAACATGGGAGTAGATTATCTCCTCCAGCGTCCAGAATGAGTGTAGTCCTGCCAACACCTAGAATTTAGTTGAGCGAAAACAATTTTGTCCTCGGGTTTTGTTTTCGTATTTTGTTTTGTAGCGGCTTTTTGAGGCCCCTGGGGACTCATGTATGAGCAGTATCCAATCTATTATTATACCCAGCCTATATTAAGTCATTAAATTAGTGACAACTTGTTGAAAGGTAGAGGAGGAAAAAAAGTTAGTGTTTGGAACCTTTTAACAAAAGACAGACTAACAAAAGGAAAAGAAGATTGACGTGGGAGACTAACTGGGGAGAAATTAGTAAGTCTCTAAGAGATAAGTTAAATTCAGACTTAAATACCATTTTCAGCCAAAAAGAAGAAAAGAAAGGAGGAAGAGAAGAAGAGGAGAAAGGAGAAGGGCATGGAGGAAGCAGTTGTGAAGAAGTTACCGGGAGAAGGGTGAGATTTTCTTTAGAGAGATAAGAAGTTGGTAACTACTCTGTAGAGGAGTCTCTAAGGAGTTAGACTCCTCTTTCTCTTCTTGATACAAAAAGGGTGACAGTCTTACGAGTCGAGTGACCATTTTCACTACAGATGTGAATTTTCCTCAGGAACTCACCCCTTCTATTGATATTCTGTTTCCAGAGCTTTTCCTGTGTCTGCAGTTTTTCCAAATAGCCAGCTCAAAAATTATCCTTGTGCTTAAAAGACATATTTTAGGACAGCACATTCTGGTCTCTTAAACCAGGAATGCAAAACTAATGCGCACACTTTTCCACAAGAGAGAGCTGAGAAGGGGAGGCTCTATGGGTCCAGGAATAACTAAGTCTAAATTTCAGTGAACGTATGCCAGAGTTTATTAGTATTTGTTGATTTATATATTGTGCATACTTGTCTGTATGTATGATGTTATAGCCTTCATCACACACTTGTTTAAAAACAAACAAAAACTTAATTAGTGAGGAAAGAAGGCAAGCTACTCAGTCATTTACAGTGCCCTTACTGCCCTTAAATCTATGTGCCCAAGAAGTCACCAATATTTTTATTTTTAGTTAAAAATTTTTATGTACACATCATATTCCTTTCCCACCTCTCACCAACCCTCCCCCCATTTTTCCTTTCCTTCTCCAAGAAGTCCATTTTCTTCCTTTCATCTCTCTCGCTTTTTTAATGGTTTGGTTTTCTCATATTAGAGAAAACAAATGATACGTGACTTTCTGTGTCTGATTCATTCTGCTGAGCATAATGGTCTCAAGGTACATCCATTTTCCTGCAAATGACTCAACTCTGTCCTTTGAGGCAGAAAAGTACCCCATGTACACATGTATCATATCTTCTTTATCCATTCACCTGTGGCTGGGCGTATTGGCTTCTTCCAAGATTTGGCTATTATAAATTTTGATGTTATAAGCATGGGTATGCATGTATCACTATTGTATGATGACCCTAACACTTTTAAGAAGATACCCAAAAGGGGTACAGCTGGGACCAGTGGAATATCTCTTTTCAGTTTTTCTGAGAGATCTCCACAGTGTTTTCCAAAGTGGTTGTACCAGTTTACAGTCCCACCAGCAATATAGGAGGACTCATTTTCCCCCACAGCCTCACAAGAATTTGTTGCTTGGGTTTATTTTTTTTTTTGTTCTTAGTACCAGTCATTCTTACTGGCATTGGATGGAACCTCAGTGTTGTATTGATTTGTATTTCTTTGATGGCTAAAGATGTGGAACATTTTTTCACGTATTTATGGGCTATTTGGACTTTTCCTGAGAATTCTTTATTCATTTCAGGCACCCGTTTTTTTGATTGGGTCCTTTATTTTGAACAGTCTAATTTTTTTTCAGTTCTTTATATATTCTTGATAATAGTCCTCTGAGGAGTAGCTGGCAAAATTCTTTTCCCTCTCCATGAGTGCTCCCACAAAGCCATCAATATTATTAATGCTTCAAATTAAGTGAAAACAACAAAAACAACAACCACGAATCTGCCTAATACATTACAGAAAGTTCTGGGTGCCTCTAACTATGGTTGGGACACCTGTTCTCCAAAGATCTGTACATTAAAGACTTGGGCCCAGTCCATGGAACTATTGGGTGGTGAGCAAATTTCTAAGAGGTGAGCCTAAGGTGTGGAATATGATCCAGGGGTGGGTACCCTTTACGAGATCTTGAGCTCTTGACCCTTTTCTGTCTCTTTCACTTCTTGGCAGCCATGAGGTGAGTATTCACTGTGCCCACACACCTGTGGTAATGTGCCCTCTCACTACAAGTGTGTGTGTGTGTTGGGGGACAACTGACTATGGAATGAAGCCTCTAAACTGTGAGTGAAAATAAACCTTTTCTCTTTTCAATTTAATGATTTCTGGTATTCTGTCACAAAAATGAAAAGCTAACATACCTTTCATTAGTACCTCCAGCAAGTAACCATAACTTATAAGAGGATCTAAAAGATTTGTCTTTTCGTTTTTGATGAGCTACTTCTATATATACAAGATGAGATGAATAATTTGCCTAACACATTAGTTGGTACATACATTAATTTCCAAAGTTGAACCTGCAAACTTGTTTTTTTTTTTTTTTTTTTTCTCTGCTTGGGGATACTACAGGCCGGTCAGTGTCTTAGTTACTTTTTCATTGCTGTGACTCAATACCCAACACTCACAAACTTAGGAAAGGAAAGATTTATTTTAGCTCACAGTCTCAAAGGTCACACTCCATTCAGGGGTGGCCAGCAACAATCGAAGTACATGGCAGAGAGAGAGGTGGAGGCAGCTTCCCCGAACAAACAGGAAGACAAACTGAGGCTAGTTGAGACTAGTCCCCGCCCTCCAGGAAGGCAGGTGCAGCTTATGTATCCTTTCAGGTCTCCGCCCAGTAACCAGTCCCTCCTGCATCCAGGTGTGGCCACTCCACACCATTAATCGTAACTTAACTGCAATCCACCCCTCCAGAACAGACCCCAATCCACCAATATCACATGGCTCCATAGACAACCCACAACATCAAAATACATGATACTTTTGGGGGACACTCCAGATCCTAACTACAACAATCAGTCAGTAGGCCCCCACTAACCAACAGAAGATACATATCTTCTTGAGTTAAATGGCAAGTATAGTGTTTTACGTCTCAGCTACTGTTAGAATTCGATTTCTGAAAGCCTTGCTGTGTAAAAGTTATTTGCTTTGTGCACATTCTTTGTGGAAAGTCCCAAATTAAAAGGTTCATAAAAGTTCCTATTAATCATAAGAAGTTATATAGGGAAAAAGGGATATTAGAGAATATTATGCCACAGTCAATCATCTTGTCTGAATTTAAAAACATTCGCTATCTGCTAATGATAAAAGGAGTTTCTAGCGCTCTAGCCTAGCATACTGTTTCTGTGAATTTATTGAGAAAATTACTGAACAGAAGACTAAAGAGGGTAGAGGTGGGGTTTTCATTTGTATCCAAGTGTTACTCTAAGTACCACGCAAGTACTCCACTGAACAGTTTTCCAAAAGGACCAGGTCCACCCTGCTGCTGCTGGTGTACTAATTACCTGTGGGTGGAAGCCTATAATTTCAATTATTTGTCTCATTTACTGTCAGAGGAAAAGTCAGGAGCAAGCCAATTGTACAATAACCTTTAAAAAGTGGAGAATATTTAAGCTATAATAATGAACAGTGGCAAAAAGGATGAGTCTGGTCCTATTTCAATTCCATCACTTCTATTAAGTAAAACATATGTGCCTTCTACCCAAAAGTTAGAAGGAAGCATAATTGACAAAATCCAAGAATCATAGTCAAGTTCAGAAATTACAGGTAATTGATATTTTCATTGTGGATACCCTCTGTCCGTCTTTTGCATTGATTTCGCAGTTACACTAACAAAAAAGGATTTATTGCTTCATAAAGACATTTCATCACAAAATTTCTTCAGTAATAATTATCCCACTTGCAAAAGAACTTAATTCTGAACATTTAGTTTGAAACGCAGTGTTGAGTAGTGCACACGTCGATGCAATAAGTGGTATTTGACCCTTGTGAAGATTTATGAGAAAGATCCACACAGGAGTAAGATTCTGGTGCTTGCACTCTTAGTTGTTTGATAAGGCTTTAGTACCTTGCTCAGAGCTTGAGGTAAGATGATCCGCTCATCGTGGCTTAGCCTAATCCATTTTGGAAATCCAAAAGACAGCTGAGATCAGACAGATCATCTGGTATCTGCATAGAAAAGTATACGCTTTCTTGCTAGCAATAGAGATGGCAAATTTCTCCAAAGTACTCCAGTTCTGAAGAAAAAAAAACGTCATCTTCAATATACTCGGCATGCTCAGACCACATCATAGGTTGAAAAAGGGAAAAGATTATCGTTGACTCCAGTCAGCAGATGCACTTTTTAAGTCACAGCCAGACTCATCTGTAGTCAGCCTCGTTTTGTGCCGGGAAATGAAGTTCAGAGATGTCTCCAAAGCCCTGTAGAGAGGTGCTTCTGGCTCACCCTGTCTAATGGCCTGGCATTGGATTTTTGTTGACTGCGTTGTGGCTAATGGCGTGATTACCTTAGGGAAGTTCAGGACGTAATGAGGAGGACGGGGACCTAATCGGCCCAGGTGAGAGCAAAATGGCTACCGCTCGAGCTTTGGTGATAGCAGGAAGTAAAGCCATCCATCAAAAAAAGCAAAGCTTGGGAATCTTAAACTGCTTTAAAAATAAAGTCTGATGGGAAAGATGGGCAACTTTCAAACATTTACATCTGTGGGATTTCTTCCTTAAAGGAGATTCAATGATCTTTTGAAAAATGCAAATCCGATAGGTAAGATCTGGGCTGGTTCTGTATTCCTTGCCAGCTTTAGGCACGCAAGTCTGCAACTGGAAGGCAGGTATTGTGCTAGGTATACAGTAGGAGCTCAAAAACAGTCGCTAAAGCTGGGTGTGGTGATACACATCAGTAGTCCCAACTACTTAGGAGTGGACCCTACTACTGAGGCAGGTGTACCCTTTGAACCCAGACGTACATAGACAACTGGTAATAATGAGGTAAATGAAGTTTTAGCACATGATAGTGTGGTCTGCAGGGCAGAGCAAAATCATTTGCCTTGAGGCTGGGAATGATCAAAAGAGGAAGAGAAAGAGGCAAGGGTCCCATAGTTCCCTTCAAGGGCAGGAGCCCGGGGAGTGGAAGACTTCTCACTGGGTCTCGCCTCTTAAATCTCCCAAGAGGGTCAAGCTGGGGACTAAGTCTTTTAAAACATAGGCCTTTGGGGGAATGTTTAATAGCCAAACTAGAACATTATCCGAAAAAAGCAAAAAATATCTGTCAAAATATGTTTAACATCGGAAAAAGGAGGCCTACAAGAAAAGCATTTAAGTGGGAAAGCCCTTGTCACCTTGACAAGATACATATGTGCATAAAAGGCTCAACTCCATTGTAAACCTTAAATTTTGCATGTATACATATCAATAAAATGGGGGAAAATGTTTTTAAAAAGCATTTAATATACCTGAGGGAGAAGCTATTGTGAAGGACATCTGTGAGGACAAAGCAAATGGCTGAATCCTGTCCTGGTAGGGGCACAGGGAGGCTTTTATAGAAACACCAAGGGGATCCTGACAGGTAGAACACCCTCTGGGGTACACATACTGGGTACCCCAAGCACGATCCACTTTCGGTACCTTCCTAACTCTGCCAGTACCTGGCCACTCAGAACCTCTTGAGCTGGGTCCAGACTGTCTCTTTAAATCCATTTGGAGGGCGGGGGGATTCTCCCTGGGAGCCCAGTCTTTTTTCACTAAAAACCCCACAGGTTTCCTTTCTTCTAACTGTAAGCCAGCAGGAGCCAACAACCTTTTTGCAATGCAAGAAAAGAAGGTCAGGGAAGGAGGCCTTATTCTGGCCTTCCCTTTGACTCTCTTTTCAAAGAGAGGAAACAAATAGGGAGGATGAAAGGCGCAGGGAAAAAGTGGAAGGTTCATCCATCTCCCACTGTCTCACTCCCTTTCACACAGCTTCCTAAAATAGGTGCAGGCTGCAGCATGGGAGGAGTGCGTGTGTTTTAAGGGACCAATTTAAAATTCTACAACTACATGGAAGTGTGAGCAGAAAGCACCTACTTTTCTTGCCAATGCTAGAGACCCCGTCGTTCCTTGCTTCTCATCCACGTTTAACTGGAAAGGCATACACTTAGTTCCAAAATTTCAGGAGTGGTACAACCCACGACGAGGAAGTGGGAACAGAGTTGAGTGGAGAACAGGCTATGCGCATGTGTTGTGTGCAGCTGGTTTCCTGAGAAAACACAAACGGGGGTTGTCTCATTCACCAGCACTGCTTCATTATCCTGTCCACCCGCAGTGACTGTGGACCCAGCACCAAACCAGACCCAGCAGGGCCCGAAGGGGCACAGTGACAACGGCATGATGTACTAATCTGGAGACAAGCAAGAGTTCCGAGCTGGGATGTGTTGAGCGGAGGCGCGAGACAGACTCAGCACAGGTACATCAATGATCCTGCTCATTATTGCGTCCACCCGGCCACCTCCACTTCGCTGCCTGTGCCTTTGAGGCTTCCAGATCACCCCGTAAGGCTGCACAGGCGCTGAAGAAGTGCTGCAGGAGAGAGAGAGGCCCTCTTCCTGCTCCTGGCCTTCCCGGTGAAGCTGTCCTTCAGCCAGCCCAGTGGGAGAGATGTCTACTATCTCCTTCACGTGTTTGATAGACCATCTATTTTCTTTGCGTCTTGTCCTCTCTCCTTTCCTGCTTCAATTTCATTAAAACTTTTCTTTGCTTCCGTTACCCAACCAATTTGAGAGCTATACATTCCACTTACATTCTTTGAGAGGTGTGCTTATGTGTTTACCATGGTTGTTTAATATTAAATCTTACTAAGCCTCTGTTCTTGCCATGTAGAATACAGGGCTCTCAGGCATTGCTCATTGCAAATTATTTTCTTCCATACTTATTGCTTCTTTATGTTTCAGTTCCATCAGTCCATCCAGATAAATTATTGACATCATTATTCATACAGAATACTAATTTGAGTTTGCCAGCTGGAGTACTTTTCTTCATTTTTATCTTCTATATCTCACTCTAGATCTGGGTTAGTTCCCTTTTTCTGAAGTTCAAGCTTTAGTTATTTTTTATATTGCAGTGAGGACCTGTGACCAGTGTTGACATTTTCAGAATCCCTATGTTGTCTAGAAGCGTCTTTTGTGCTCAGCGTTAGTTTGCTGTGTGTTCTTCTGAGTCCTCTAGGTGCTGATCAGCTATCTGTCACTGTCCGTCAAAGACCACTGGGTGCCCTCCCACTTCTCTACCCCAATCTGCCATTTATCTCACCGACTTTTCGAATTTTCTCTGAAAATTCGCTCTAGTATAACTAAGTAGAAGCTTATTTTCATTTATTCTGATCAGGGCTGTGTGTGTTTCAGTAATCAGGACACTTGGTAGTTCTATTTTAAAACTTTCTCTACTGATGATCTTTACTTTCTACTTCCAAGGTCTTCTTTAGATCTTAAATCTGTGTCTTGGTATATGAATTCTCTTACATGTGCTGTCTGCTTACTTGCCTTTTTAGAATTTATTTCCTACTATAGTTTGTTTTTACAGTGAGTGCATTTTCAGTGGAGATTGTGTTCTGAGGAAGCACATTCCCTGGAGCAGAGATTTCTACAGAATTGCTTTGTGCCTGTTCAGCCACAGTCTCACAGCTGCACCTCCACAATCAACTTCACCTTGCCTGCTACTGCCGCCTCTGCCTCCACCACCATATACCCCACCGTCTTCACCATCATTACTACTACCTCCAACTCTGCCACGACAGCCCTCTCTACCTCTACTTCCCCGTCCACCACCACCACCTCCGCCACCACTATCTCGACTACCGCCGTCACCATCTCCACCACAACCACGTCCACTTCCAGCACCGCCTGTAGCATGATGCGCACTGCTGCCATTACCTCCTCTTCTTCCATGTCCCCTTCTCCTCCCACCTCCACGTCCACCACCGTCTTCCCCTTCACCTCCACCGCTTCCACCGTTACCTTCACTTTTGCCATCACCTCCTCCATGTATACCACTTTTACCATCTCCACTACCTCCATCACCTTCCCTACCCCACCTGTTACGGTTTGGATCTGGAATGTCCCCCAAAGGTCTCGTGTACTTCGATGTTGGCAAATTTCCATAGCTTCTCTGTGCTGTTAAGAGGTGGGTCTGGTTGGAAGGGACAAATCACTGGGGCTTGGCCCAGAAGGGAGAGATCACCCTGACATGACCTAGAAGAATATACGCAAGCTCCACCCTGTCTAATCGCTTTGCTTTCTACTCACCATGCCATGAGTAACTTTTTTCTTGCTAGGCCTCTGCCAGACCCCTCCATTTTTGTCAGCCACCCATGAATAGACTGAAAACTTCTGAAATTGTGAGCTATAATAAGCCTTTTCTCCCCTATGTTGTATCAGATAATATGTCCCAGCAATGAATAAAAAGCTGTGATTATGATACAACCACTTTCACCAACAATCTATCATGAATACTACTACCACCTTCATCTAAATATTTCCAAGAAAACTTCTGAAATTCAGTCAGTTATGTGACCAAAGAAACCTCTACAAATTTGTTGTGGTGGGATGTCACAGCCAATGTTGTGGCAGGCTAGAAACGGATGGAAATCTGGTAACAGATGGGTAGGGTCACAGTCCTAAGCAACAAGGACAACAAAAATAACAACTGAGTCAGCAACAAGTGAGACTCCCTAGGAATGTTTCAATAATGAAGATTAGTTAGACAAGACCAATAACTCTTGATACATCTTGATGGGGAAAAAGGAAAAAAAAGAACATAAATAAACATGACTTTTTATTGTAGAGTTAAAATGGAAGAGGTTTTGTCTTGTTTTCAACTGAGCAAATAAAATATTGAAAATACTTCTATGATACTCCTAGATTGAAGTACCAAAGCACTAACTCTGGATATTAACCAGCTCTGTCCACAGGAAACCTACCTCATTCTCCAGGCTACCTGTCTGTGCGGTAAAGGAGAATGAAAATATTCTCCAGACAATGCTGAAATGTTTTCTCTCATCCATGGTGAAAAGGGGAATTTAATCTTCCCACCTTTCTCCCAGTGAGAAAAACACATGTGTTGTGGAATTTGGGGTAATGGGATTCATATTTTGGGGAAGAGGGAGAGAGAGAGAGAGAGAGAGAGAGAGAGAGAGAGAGAGAGAGAGAGAGAGAGAGAGAGTTTTCAGTAGAGAAGCTCTGCTACTCCCATGTGCATTTCAAGTCCTGGAACCACTTAAAGGACACTTGGTTCAATTGGGCCAACAAAAAGAGTCAATGACCCAGAAGAGAAGAGTAGAGGAGATTGCTGCAAAGCTTAGAGGACAACACGTGGGGCACGATCACTTCGGAAAGCACATTCTGCATTAGAAGATGCATTACAGAGTTCTCCAAAATTATCCACCCATGGGAGATTCAGCAGACATCCCAGACACCTAGAAGGGCCGGATCCAAAAAGTGAGAGCTACAGCAGGAATACAGAGGTTTCTCTTAGGCCCAGGAGCAATGGATCAGAAATGAGAACTTGAGAAAGAGGAGATAGGCCCCCGGCCAGCACCGAGAAACTCCAAGCAAGGTGGTAGGAGCTCTAAACTGCACAAGGCTGATTTCTACACGGGACAGGATGTTTTTAATACTGAAATAAAAATGACTAGCTACAGCTAGAGAATATGTGTGAGCCGAGCAGTTTCCACAGTTCCAGTGACAGAAGTGTGTAGGCAGCAAATCTTTTACCTAATCATCAGACTCGAAGACCATAAGCCCAGGAACCAGCTATCATAGGCAATGAGCATATAGAATGTGTCCCTCTCTATCTGAGGAAATACTGTATAAAGACCGTAAGTAGGTGTTTTTGATGGAAACTGCCCAAAACTGTATTGATCAGAATTCCTGTACCAGTGTCACAGACACAGGGGGAGGCAGGCACATCGATATACAGAGTTACATGCATCGTGCAACCCAACTACCAACAATAAGTCGCAGTGTGTATCGGTCAGAAGACAGGCTAAATTATCTTCCTAATCTCTACAAATGGCTTTATAACAATGATCAAAAAGTTAGGCACGGTAGCACACACCAGTAATTCCAGCTACATAGAAAACTGAGATGGGAAAATTGGATGTTTGGGGCTAAAGTAGGTAATGTAGCAAGACATTATCTTCAACTAAAAATGTATAAAGGCTGGACATATATAGTTCAATGCTCCCTGGAACCCATAATACCAGAAAAAAAAATTGATCAGTAAGCACGGGGTTTAAAAAATGCTGAAAATAGATGAACTAGTTAGTGATCGCGAGTTAGCAAAAATATGTTTCCCTGGAGTTTGTGATTATTTAGGCTCCTAAAAATTTTGAGTTTGTTATGATTTATTTCCTCATTCTAAAAATAATTCTTGTTTGTACCTAAGTTTGTCTTTGTAATTTTAAAGTTATTTTTGCTGAAGAGGAGAATGAAATTATCGTGAGCTTCAAGTTTTCCAAAACTTGAGCCCAGCCTGCATAAAGGCTCTATAACTGTTTGAGCTATTAAATTTTATATTTTCAAATAAAAGAAAGAGATGACTATTCCACTGGGTGAAACTTTGATCAAATTATCTCCAACCTTCTAGGCTTATAGGTAGATATTGGCCTTTCACCTTTAGCTAAAGAAAAAAGCAACACATTCCAGGCGCTATCATGTGGTAGGAGATACTTTCCATATTACAGGTACAACCAGGGCAGCTCTATATGGGCTAAGTTATTACAGTAATTCTCCACAGTCGGCCATGCACACACCGACCTACAATAAAGCTCTATCTAATGCTTTAGTTAGAAATGAGAAAATGAAGATGAAATTGCACTTAAGCAGATAAAATGCCTCAGCACATGAAAGGTAGGCTTAGAGAGAAATTGTTCCATTTCTCATGACTTTTCTCCTTTTCCAAACAGAATATTTTCCCCATATTACTACCAGACCTACAATCCTTTAATGATTTTCTGTATCAGTTTTTACCACAATTTGTCACTGTGGCTCATACTGGGAAGCAGATCTGTAACAGTGGGAAAAATGATTATCAGCCACTCCCAACCTGATCGATGTAGAATCAAAATAGAAAAAAAAAAATCCAGAGGAGCTATGGAAGCCCCTACACATAGTGTGCTTCTCTCTCTACAAAGATCTCCAGTGATTTTCCATCATTTAATTCCACTAAACAATTCTCTGAGCACTTTCTCCTTGCCAGGTACAGAGATCAGGACAAGCTAAGAATGGACTCCATCCTCAAGACATTCTTGGAACATCATTCTGTAGTGCAGCACGGCTGAGTCGGTGCAGCCAATACACAGAATTTGAAAAATGGCCGAATTGGACTAGAATATCTTTAAAGGTCCTTTCAAGAGTCACGGGTGTATTGTTCTTTCCTAACATCATTTTTGTCTGTATTTTGTTATTCATTTGTTGGCTAACAAATGACCCACCAAAGGAGAGATTTCAAAAGTAGTATATATATATATATATATATATATATATATATATATATATATGGAATGAATGACTCAAAAACAATTAATTAATAGTGGGTGGGAATTAGGAGGTTATATAGATAAGGCAATCAGTCATCCAAGTGGTATAGGAGTGGCTGAACTATGGGAAGCAGCAGGCAACTGATGTCTTGAGTCTGTCGGGGTGGTTTTTTTAAAGCCTCTTAAATTTATATACAATGAAATTTACTTTTTGGTATGTTACAATTCAGTGACTTTGCACAGATGCACAAATACTTGTAGCTATCACCATAGGCCAAATAATTTTGCCACCTTCTCAAAGCTCCCTGGTATGGCCTCCTGTATTTAGGCCTTCATCTGACAGTTGGCCTGTGGAAGCTACGCATCTCCTTTCTTTTTCTGTAATTTTGTCCTTTCTCAAATGGCATATATAGAGAAGATCATTCTAATGGCTAGATTACAAAACAAGGGCACTTGTAATTTTCATGAAGAAATTATTTTAAACAATAGGCCAATTGCAGCACAATGAAGCTAAAATTTACTCTAAAAATAATAAAAAGACTCATACTTAAAAATTGTTAAAATTCAAGAGCCAACCTGAAGGGGTATATCACTGTTAAAACTGGCACAACTTGAACAAGAAAATGAGGGAATAATAAAATCAGATTTTAATCCATAGAAGAGAATAAATAAACCCACGCTGAGATTAATAAATTATTGAGATAAATAGATGAGGAAAAATAGATTTATCTCATGGTAGTATCCTAACCGATTACAGTTCAGACAAAGAGGAAAGTAGAGAATATTTGGTTTTTTTTTTCATTAAAAATTTTAGAAATATTGCTATACTATTGGGCTTATTTCTATGTTGATTTTGAAAAGTTTGCTATCATTCGAGTCCTTTCACTTTCACAAAAATTATGTGTTATTTTCCTTTGCAGATCTTGAGGATTTTATCTTTATCTCTGAAATCTAGTAGTTTTTCTAGGAATAGCTTCATAGCAATCATTCTCGATTAATTTTCCTTGGAATCCTTTCAATGAATAACTTCTGTTTTATTTTCAAAATTTGGGAATGTTTCTTGGGTTACACTTCCAAGTTTGCTCCATTGGTTCGGATGTTTTGTTTGTTTTGTTTTGTTTTATGGTTCCAAGAATGACTCCAGAATCTGGCACACGCTATCCACTCTACCACTCACCTATTCTCTCAACCCCTGGTTTGCTTTTCTTCTTGAGAAACTTCTATAGTAGGAAAGTTATTCTTTTTTTGACTATCTTTTATTCACATTGCTTTCTTCCCTACCAGTTCTCATTCATTCTTAACATCATTTTTCTTTGGCTGGCTGTCTTCTGTGTGCCTCTGATACTTCTTCAAAAATTTGCATTTTTGTTTTTATTGGGCATTTTGTAGTGTAGTTTTCATTTATGAAGTAACTTTGGCTTTTTGTTTTGTTTACATTTTCTTCCTGAGCTCAATAAAAAAATTTTTTTTTAATTTCCTGCTAGGTTGAGCCCAATCTGGGCATGTCAATGACTTGTTGAAACCATCTCTCTCTCTCTCAAAAAAAAGGCTGAAGGTGTAGCTCATAGTAGAGGCCTGAGTTCTAACCCCCATAATGAAAAAAAAAAAATTCCGTATTTATTGCCCTTTTCTGTCCTTTAAGTTTCTATTTCATGTTGATTTATCATATCCTAAACATGCTTCTTCAAATATACAATTCTGATTGGAGTGTAGGTTCACAGTTTTCTTTCACTTAGTATTTTTTTAGGACAATATGTAGAAATTTTCACTGTATGATTTGTTGGCAGGCCCTGTCAGCTGACAGTCTGTGTCAGATTGGAGTCCCGCAATGTCGCAGAGGGAAATTGCAGGCACAGAGGTATGGAGAAGCCACTGTATTTGGGGAAAGTAAAGGCCCAAAGATAGGAGCTCCTACTAGTCAGAAAGACACCAAAAATGATGGAGCCACTGTGGCTCTGTTACCTGCAGGCTTTCATAGATGAGCTGAGTGAGAGGGTAGTAATCTCGATAAGCAGCTTGGACGTTAGGGCTCCACTGCTAAGGTCTCCACCCTTAAGTAGCTGCTGAGCCCTTCTATCCTCAAGGTCTTTTGCCCTATTTTTTGTAACTTCCTAACATTTAACTCACGATATTTCTAGGGAGTTTCCATCTGTGGGCTGTCATGGGCCACGGCCAACTGCTATTCCTGGAAAACCTTTATTAATCTTACTTTCCAGTAAATCTTCCACTTCTGGGGGCCCCCTTTATTTCTCTGTATGCCTACATGATCACTATCACGTCTCACCAGTGGCTCTGTAATGAATTTAACTTGCCTTTCAGGGGCTGGAAGAATGGCACAGTGGTTAAAGCGCTTGCCTTGCAAGCTCAAGGCCCTGAGTTTGATTCCCTAGCACAACATAAAGCTGATTGTGGTGGTGCATGCCTGTAATCCCAGCACTTGGGAGGCTGATGCAGGAGGATTGCCTTGGGTTGAGGGGCAGCCTGGTCTACATGGTAAGTTCAGGACAAGTTTAGACTACAGAGCAAGACCCTATCTCAAAAAAGGAAAAAAATATAATTTGCCTTATATTTAATTTTGTGATACTGGAGTGTTTTATAAAATTTCTATCACCTTTGTTGGTGTATCAAAGCTGAGATATTTTAGTTGTTTTTGTTTTGTTGCTCAACAACAATGGAGTGTTGGAGGCCTCAGATTTTGTGGTGCATTTGTCATGAAGAACCTAAATGCTTTCTTCTTTACTGTTTTTTTTTTTTTTTTTTTTTTTTCGTTGAGACAGAGTCTCACTCTGTAGCCCAGGCTGGTCCTGAACTCACTGTGGAGGCCAGGCTGGTCTTGGACTCGCAGCAATCCTCCTGTTTCAGCTTCCCGAGTGCTGGGATTACAGGTGTGTGCCACTATGCCTGGCTTCTGTGGTGCTGGGGAATCAAACTCTGGTACTTAGCGCTTGATACTTGCTGGGCAAGCGCTTTAACCACTGAGCCGTTCCCGCAGCCCTCCTCTTTTCTTCTTTTCCTCTTCCCTACTCAATGACCAAAAGACAGTCTTCCTTCCCTTTTCCTTACAGTCACACCAGAAACTGTATTCGGAAGCCTATTCCTTAAGTCACGTGTGCTCCATTGTGAGAATGACTCCTTTACCACGTGCCTGGCCCAGCAAATGGCAGATAATTGGAAATCCCTTTTCTGTAGTGTGGTCTCCTCTGTTCAATTACTTTTGTGAGTTATGTTCAAATTTAGAGTGAATTTAATCCTTCAGGTAGTTTCTCCCCCTGTGGCAGTCTACCTGCGAAGCTGTTGCCTACAACTATCTTTTGTGTCTCTGTTCCTCTTGTCCTGACTGCATTCCATATATTTCTTTTGTTCTCAATTCGAGTGCCAGTTTTTAAAAAGTCAAGACTGTGGCTATGTCTGTTGTTCTCACCATAAATCCTGCAATTTCATGCATAAAATTCAGTAGAAGGTGTCCTAAAAGTATATTTTGAACAAATTATTTATGGAGATAGTTTATTAAGCTTTTTTCTTCCAAGAAACAGGCATTCTTTTTATCGCTCTAACCCCAAGCCACTCTACATCAGAAACCATTTGTTTTGACAGATTTAAAAAAAAATAAATCTTTACTAAGGTTGGGATACAGCTCAGTGGCAGAATGCACGCTTAGCATGCATAAGAACTGTGGTTTGATCATTGGCACCTGTAGAGAGAATTGCCCCTTGAACCCTATTTAAAGTAGCTGCATCTGTGTGATGCACACCCTTTGTGTGGTGCTGAGGGTATCTGCCCGGCTGCAGCGTAACAAGGTCACCCATCGCTGTGGCCAGACAGTGCATACGGGGACCTGTGGGGTTTCCTGATAAGGATGAAATGTCAGTGGAGTACACACAACATTCCCCAAGAACCCCTTTTGCTTTTTACTTTGTTTTGATGTTTTCATTAGTGTCCTGTAAAACTAATAGCTTAGAACCAGAACAGGGCAGGGGTTGGCTTCAGGAGTGCAGCAGCCCTCAGGTGTCCACCACTCTGTAAGTAACCTCAAACAAACTGATTTACATGCTGTTGTGGTTAGGATCTGGAGTGTCCCCCAAAAGTCTCATGTATCTTAATGGAACCATGTGATGTTGGTGGGTTGGGGTCTGGTCTGGAGGGGTGGATTGCAGTTAAGTTAGGATTAACGGTGTGTAGTGGCCACACCTGGATGTAGGAGGGACTGGTTACTGGGCAGAGACCTGAAAGGATACATAAGCTGCACCTGCCTTCCTGGAGGACGGGGACTAGTCTCAACTTGTCTTCCTGTTTGTTGGGGAAGCTGCCTCCACCTCTGTCTCTGCCGTGTACTCCGATTGCTGCCGGCTGCCCCTGAATGGACTGTGACCTTCGAGACGGTGAGTTAAAATAAGCCTTTCTTTTCCTAAGTTTGTGGGTGTTGGGTATTGAGTCACAACAATGAAAAAGTAACTAAGACACCTGCCAAGCAAGACGCGTTTCAATTATCCTTTGGTCTCTTTGCCCGCTCTCAGCTTGGGAAGTGTAAGTAACGGAACTATGAAAAACAATCTCTAAGTCTTCACTAGTGCGGTCATTGGAGAAGTTGCATCAACTAGTTGTAACTGGGGAATGTCCAGGGAGTAGCTTTCGGGTGTGTGTTGTTTACTTGAGGGCCAGGCAGTGGGGGAGGAGCACCTTACTGGCAGCTTGATTTGAGGAAAGGAGGGAGAGAGATACATTTTTGTAGTCTCTCACTAAAAAAAAGCTCTGGCCTTTCCTTGAGGGGGACGGACTTTGGTTTGCTCTTGGCTTGCTCTGGTCTTCACTTGGCAACTTTCTGTAGTAGACTCGCAACAGTCTCCTGCCTTTACCTTGTTTTCTTGGACAACCATCCACCACAAGCTTACATCGGCTGTTCCGCTGTCCCTACTGGTGTTTTTCTGGCGTGGGCCTGAGTGGCTGCTGGACCCTCAAGCTCTGGCACATGTGCATGGTGGATTTGGACTCTCTTCAAACTTGTGAGCCTTCCAAAGAAATTCCCTGTATCTCTATAAACTCTGTTAACTTCTATCTCTGTTAGATGCCTAACCAATACAACTAGACTTTTCTATGAGCTGAGATCTTGAAAAATTGTGGGTATTTCCTATCCAATATCCAAAGTCTTTCCTTACACAGAGTTGAAAACTTGAAGTGGAAGAGAAATGTTTTGTAAGGGTTAGTTTTTACTAACATATCTGGTCTTTTCTATGTGGTCCTCTGGCCACAATTAAACTCTGAAATGTGATAAAAGATAAATTTTTGCTCCAAATGTATTTCTCATCAAGCCCTTTACTTTGAATTCTTGTGAACAAGTTCCACTTTTGTATTCATTCCATTCTTTAAAATACTTAAATCTGTAGTTCTAAAATAAGATATTAAAAATAAAAAAATAAACTCAGAAAAAACTTAGGAATGTAGGATATTTAAGGCCATTGCTGGACTTAGGATGTGGAATTTAATTTTCCACGATCTGAAAAGTTGTTAAAATCTCAGAAAATTTCATCAAACTTATCCTGAGGCGTAAAGCTGGCAGCATTGAGCTTTCTAACATCCTTCAACATTATTTTCTGGAGCTTCTACTTTTTGGTAAACAAGCAGACAAAGGAAAACTGGTTTAAAACTTTGGCATTTTAGATATTGGCCAGAGTTCATTGAAATTTGATGGAAAGTGTAAGTGGAAATGTTACCGCTAGTGGCGCCTGATGTCTGGGTTCAGGAACCCTTGCTACAATTAAGAATAATCAGAGTTCACTCTGAAGATTTAAAGCAAGAAACGGCTTACTGAGAAAGTAAAGCTCTCAAGGACAAGAGGAGTCTTGAGTGAGGGTCTGGAGGGAATAAAGGACTAAAGCTATTTATAAAGATTTTGCTCATGCACTTTTAGGAGGTCTTCTGTGGTAAGGATCGCTAAATTACCCTAGGACATCCAGAAGAAACTGGGAGGGGCAGGACAGCTGTCATAGCTACTTCTCCTTTATTGTTTCCAGAGGGGCCAGGGCCTCGACTGGGACCTTGACTCCACCTTGATTCTGCCTCTGCTCTTAGTCCTGTCTATCTGTCCTAACCTATCCTCCTACCTAACAGAAAGATATAGCAGCTGAATGGAAGAGATTTCTGTGATTGTGAGATTTTTCTAGAAGAGAAAAACCAGCTTTTATTCAGTGTGTATGATGTTCCACAGACTGTGCTAGGTCTTACCCTCTCCTTCCCCAAAATAAATTGTATAATCTCACAAAAAATATTTTTAAGTATATAACAAACTGGCAGAAAATTCCCCAAGTGCTTTTTGGTTTTCTGCATGGTTTGAAAGCAAAGACCCTAACTCCATTTGTTTGTATTGGGAGAGTCATCTAGCGGTAGCAGTGGCACATTGTTGGAAGTGGCGGATCTTCGCATTTTTGTGCTTTACGTGATCACATGACCAGACAAAGGCGGAAAGGAATAGTAAGGATAAAGGTAATGACGTTGTGATAAACTTGGCCCAGAGCCAATACCTTAGACTTTATCAGGAAGGTTGTGCATCCTGCCAATAGGAAAAGGCAGGGGGGAGAGATCTACAACCTAGGGATTTAAGTCAGTATCCACCATGTTTTCCCCATGTTTTCCATGTACTTCTCTCCACTTGCATGTGGGAAGGTCTCCCTTTTTGCAAAAAGAAAATTAAAGCCTCATACTCTTGTCCTCTGTGCCTCCCACGTCCATCCTTTGTTTGGGCAGGTAAATTTCCTACGAGCCGTTTCTAACAGTATCCACACTTTCAAGGCTGTTGATGTAGCAAACAGCCTTGGTGAAGGTAGAGAAAGGTAATTGTGGTTCCTGTCCAGTATAATAAAAATAATCTTCATCTGGAGCAAAGACCAGGCAAAGGTACTGCTTGCTACCAAAGTCTGAGCTCCCCAAGCGCCTCTTCTGTAATTCAGATCATTTAATGCGCAGTGCTTCCTTCTCCCTGTTCCAGTTGCCCTGTGGGATGTGGAGCTTGAAGAACTGGCTGAAATGCTGACTCTGGGCTACTTGCTGATGCTGTGAATGAGATAATGTTCTTAGTCCCTGGCCAGATAATCACAGGTCTTCTGCTCACTTAGGTAAAACTGTGACAGGCTAATTTGTCAGCTTGACTACAAGGTTAGACCCTTACAATTCTTGACAATATCATTCTCATTTTAAGCCAGGAAGCAGAGGCTAAGTAACAGAGCCAAATAAAATACGACGGGCAAGAAATTACGTCTAACATCTCTGTCTCCACAACCACCCACGTGACTGTACTAATGTGTCCTCCACTGCTGGACACTACTACTTTAAAGAGAAATTATTCTGATACTTGTGAAAACATCAACACTTTAAAAATTAAATTTATTATTAATTAGTACATAAAAACATCAAAATCATGCCCGTTAATGGGATGCCATGTGATGCTTTTGTACATGTGTATATTGTCTAATGATGAAGTCAAATTGGGCATAGCTATCTCCTCAACTATCTATCATTTCTTTATGGCAAAACTTTCAACACTTTTTATTTTAGCTTTTTGAAATGTAAATAACTGTTGTCTATAATTATTCTACCTTACAATAACGTACCAAAACCACTTGCTGCTATTGAATTGTGAACATTCCTCCTCTTTTTCTCCCCACTAAGCTGCCCAGCCTCTGGTAGTTACCATGCTACTCTTGACTTCCATGAGGTCAGCTTCTTTGTTTCCCACCTGTGAAATTCTGCAACACTTGTCTCTCTGTGCCTGGCATATCTGACTTAACACAATTGTCTTCCGTTCCCTCCATCTTGTTACAAATGATAAGATTGTCCTCTTTTTGTGGCTCCACGGTATTCCATTGTATATGTGTACCACATTGTCTTTATTCATTCACAAAATTCTGGACATTTAGATTTATTCCATATTTTAGCTATGATGAACAGTGCTGCAAGAAATATAGAGTGTGGATGTCTCTTCTCCTTGCGGGTTTCATTTCCTTCAGAGGTATATGCAGTAGTGGCATTACTGGATCATGTGGCAGTTCTATTTTTACGTTTTCTGAGGAAGCTTGCTCTGTTTTGTATAGTCTGTACTCATTTGCGTTCCTACCAACAGCGTTCAAGGTTTCCCTTTTCTCAACAAGACTTTATTTGAGAGTACTGGCATGGGGAGAGAACTGCGATTCAATGCTGGCTACACCAGGGACAAAGGGAAAATTATAGTCAATGAACAGGAGGAGGGAGTAAAGGGAAAATTAATAAAAAAAAACTTGGTAACTATCAAAAGGGGAGGAAACAGGGATTTGTTGGATATCCAGCATGAAGAGACACTTAGCAAACTGACATAGCATGGTTTCTTGGTAACACTGGACCAGGCAGAAAAGGTTTAGTACCAAAGACACGGTCGAGTCAAAAAAAAAAAAAAATGGGTTCAGAGAAGCCTCACTAGAGTTTGGTCAAGGTTGAAGTCCTTGTCAACCGACTTTCTTACGGAAGTGTTAGCGTTGTTCAGAACTCTAGCAGGAATGGTACGTCCCCGCTTATATTCACTTGATTGTTCCTGCTCTTCTGTCTGACCTTGCAAGCAGAATCTGCAGCCCGTAGCAAGCCAGCTGCTCTGAGAACTTGCCCCATCCACAAGCAGACTGTTGTATCCAAGATGTCTTCGGGCGCTAACAACTCTCCGCTGCTGTAGTCTGAAGTGAGTGTCCTCTAAAGGCCCAAGTATTAAAGGCTTGGTTGCCAGCTTGTGGTGCTGTAGGGAAGCAGTGAAACCGTTAGTAGTGGGTCCTATTGAAAGGACCTTAGGTCTTTGGCCGCATGGCTTCAAGGGACAGGTAGGGGCCCTGGCAGGCGAATCTCAGTGACTAAAGTGCTTACCTAGCATGTGCAAGGACCTGGATTCCATTCCCCAACATCCCCCCAAAATTAGCCAGGCGTGGTGGTGCACACTTGCTATCCCAGCACACGGGAGGCTGTGGCAGGAGGATTACCAGGAGTTTGAGGCCAGCCTGAGCTACACAGGAAGTTCAGGAACAGCCTAGGTTAGAGCGAGATCCTGTTTCAAAGAGGACAAGGCATCGGGACACTCTCTCCCTGTCCTTCCCGGCCTGAGCTTAGCAGGCTTCTCCTCACCAGCGTTTCTGCCGCCACATACTGCCTCACCACCAGCCCAAAGCTGCAGGGCTAAGCAGAAAGGACTGAACCTCTGAAACTGAGCGAAAATAATTTTTTCTCCTTTTAAGTTGATTTTCCTGGTTATTTTGCCATCAAGATGGAAAGCCATCCAACACACCTCAGTGGACTGCACCTCCCGCGGGCCCTGCCCTGAAGCCCCCCTTCTCACACCCCTCAGAGGCCCACATGGAGCTTCTGGCCAGCAGCCTGCCTCTGCCCCTAGCACGACTGCTTCACCCGCGGTGGCCTGAGCTCTCCTGCTCCCGCCGGGTCTCTCTGGTTGCCTCAACACATTTGCTATCCAGGAGGCCTAGTCTTTGCTTTTAAGGAGATTTTCTTTGTGGAGACAGATAAAGTAAGGTTGCTGAAAAGAGACAACCTCGCTATTCATTCCACAACATTAGGAGTTTGGGAGCACAATTTTGCTGTTTACAGAAACTGTGTAGCAAGAAGAGCGGGGTGCCTAACTCGGAGGGGAGAGCCTGGCCCTGGCTCCTAATACTTCAGACAACAGGCTGTGCCTCACCCGTGAGCCATTGGATAATGGGCTTCAGCCCCGCAGCCTCTCAGGTGGGGCACAGTCAAGGAGGCAGGAGCGGGCTGGAGCAGCCCCACAGCCGTTAAAGCACTTGCCTTGTAAGAACAAGGTCCCGAGTTTGAATCCCCAGCACCACTTAAGCTGGGCCCGGTGGCGCATGCCTATAATCCCAGCACTTGGGAGACTGAGGCAGGAGGATTGTCATGTGTCCAAGGCCAGCCTGGACTCCATAGTGAGTTCAGGGCTGATCTGGGCTACAGAACAAGACCTTGTCTCAGAAAAAGAAAAGTAGAGGCAGGGGATGTGCCTTGAGTCAAACATCAGTGAAGGCCATTCAAAAGACATGTTGATGAGATGTCTTTAGAAGAAGTCACAGTATATCTTCAATTAAATGTTCTAAATACATAAAGAAGTCACAGATTTTGAATGGGGAAGTAAAAAAAGTCTCCTTATAAACCAAGATCTGTAATATTTAGGATGGAGAACCTCAAATTCTTTTGATTATAGAGGTTAAGTAACTTCCCAGAGCCCTGTATCACCAACCTCTGACAAGCCCATGTGGAGGAGAATCCTGTGTCATTACTGAGGGTCGCCTGCCTCCCTGTTCACGTTTGGTCTCCTTTCTGTGTGAGCTCAAATGTGAACTCCAGGAGGGCAGAGAGCACATCTCTGTGGAGCAGCCCTGTAGACCCATCACTGAAAAGACTGCCTGGAACATCACATTAGTGTCTGCTGAATTTATTAATGTGTGGGTTGGGCCAACCCAATAGATGAACTGCTGTGTTTTGTGAATAAACTAACCTGGAAGCATAAAGGGTGGTGAACAGGCAAATTTTAGGATTAAAACTTACAATTGAATGCAACCACTCACTTTTGTAGGCCAATGTGTAGAAGGGAAGAGTGAGAAGAGGATCCTTCTTCTCATCCCTAGTTATCTTCTTTTTAATTAAGTAGATTAATCTAGGTAATAAACACATCCACTGACTCTAAAAGTTTCCTTGTAACCTTTTGTATTTAGTTTGTGATTAGTGCTCTTCACTTGAGATTTACCTGATAGTAAATTTTTCAGTAAATGATAACTTATTGTTAAATCCAGATGATACATTCCATAGCAGATGTTTAGGATTAACTCATCCTTATGTTTGATGTTACACCCATTGAACAGCAAATCGTCACCTTGCATTACCCACCCGCCACCATATATATTGTCTACTGCTGCATCTTTGACTAGTTTAGATTCCCCACGTACAGAAGAACCCTGCAGTGTTTGTCCTTCTTGATTGACTTCTTCTATTTAGCATAATGTCTTCAGGTTCATCAATTTTGTTGCGATCAGTAGAATTCTTTCTATTTAAAGGTAAAATAATATTCAATTGCATACATATCCCGTTTTCTTTGTCGTATGTCAGGAGACATTTAGATAAACACTGTATCTCAGCTAATGTGAATAAAGTTGCAGAGAGCCTGTAATCCCAGCAAACGGGAGGCTGAGACAGGAGGATTGCTGTGAGTCCAAGACCAGCCTGGGCTCTGAAGTAAATTCAGCACCAGCCTGGACCACAGAGCGAGACCCTGTCTCAAAATAAATAAATAAATAAATAAATAAAGTTGCAGAGAACATAGGAGCACAGATGTCCCTTCAAGAGCCTTATCTCAGTTTTGTTGGGTGTGTGCCTGCAGAAATTAAACTAGTGGATTATATGGTAATTCTATTTCAATTTTGTTGAGAAACCTTCATATGTTGTTTTCTGTAGTATGGGTGCCATTTTACCTTCACCTTGACAGTGAGGAAGTGTTTCCTTTTTTCCACACCTTTGCTAACACTCCCCAGCCCGTCTCTTTAGCACCTCTCCTAACAGGTGTGAAGTGACATTCCATTGCAGTTCTGATTGACATTGTGGTGTTGATTAATTTGTGACATTGTCTTTTCATCTACCTGTTAGCCACTTGGATGTCATCTTTGGAGAAATTTCTATTCAAGCCCTTTTCTCATCTTTTAACCAAAGTTTGTTTGAGTTTTTGTTGTTATTGTTTTTGCTACTGTTGGTTTCCTTTTTTGATATTACATATTAAAAGCTCTCTCTCTCTCTCTCTCTCTCTCTCTCTCTCTCTATATATATATATATATATATATATAATCTTGGAAATTCTTTATCAGATACTAGTTAGCAAATATTTGCCTATATTCTATATGTTCTTACTTTTGATTAATTTGCTGTGCTGAAGCATTTTTATTTCATGTGCCTAATTACAAATTAAATGTGAGAACAGGAGTGACGCATGCTTAGGTGCGCAGAGGGAGGGTTTCTAACACCAGCACAGCTCCAAAAAGTTAAAGGAGACATGGCATATACTGGAACTGTGCCTGAGAGGTCAGGCTTCTCCTGCCTGTTTTTCTCTCAAGGTCTCCTTTCTCCATTTCTAATAAATAAAAGCTGAGGCCAGTCCTCGTCCCTGCACGGTCCCCACAGACTGGGGAGGACGGTGTGACAGGGCATATTGGCTTCTCTTTACAAATCATTTTCTTATAGAAAGTCTTTAAATAAGGCTATAATTTGGATCCAAAAAGAAATAGCTGATTCCCCTACAAACACTCTCCCCCCACCACTCTTCACTGTTCCATTATGTAAGATATATCAGGATTAATGCATGAAATAAGGGAAGAGAATCTGCCAGGCTCTGTCCTGAGCAATCGGAAAGCAAACTCACCATCAGGACTGTCAAAGCAAGTCTGAGAGAGAGGAAAATGTTCATCTGGACACCAAACTGCAGCATCCTGATGGTTCCTGTGGGCAGCCTCTGAGAGGCAGGGGACCAAAGCCCACGATCACCTCAGAGTGAAATAATTCGCAGGCAGCAAACAAAATGCACAACCACACGTCCAAAGGAATGCACCAGTGGAGAGAAGACTTCAGAGGAGATGTCCTAGGAGGGCTCGGATGGGAAGCTCAAGGAGCATGTGCGAGGAAAGGCTGGGCTGGAATGGCTGCTTGCTCTGGGTTCTACACTTTTCAAGGCAAGTTGCCTGCTTGTAAGAAAACAAATAAGCATTACCATAATACCCTAACATGTTGATGAGTTCATAAACCCCACATGCACCATTGAATCTTTAGTTATTTAACAAGAAATTTATTTGAGTCGTCTCAGAGTTCAAGCCCTGAGTCTGATGAAGGCCTGGGACGAAGATAGAAATTTCAAGGTGGCCATCAGAGTCAACTTATTCTGTTGTCTTGTAAGTATCTGAATAAGATAGCTACTGCAGGCATCTGATTCCAGTTTAATTATCTTTTCCAACAAATGCAGCTTGGGTTTGACAGGCAACAGAGAAGGCAAGTTAATCACAGGCATCTGCTTATTAGCATATTCTTCCCATAATTACCTCAGTGCTGCCATTTGCAGCTGTGCCTGCCCCACAGGTGCTGTGCCAAGGGCTTGGGAGAAGCTCAGCTTCAGGACAGGAGCACTAAGAACAAACCAACCCACTCACTCTCATCTCTGGGCCAATGGCGACACGTAGGCACACAAATAATTATGTCTGCTTAACAGCCCTTAGAAAGCCATGTCCCATGGAAAGAGGGGGTGAAAATCATCTTAATCTCCACTTTTATTTGCATTTCCCTGGAAGATATGTGCTTGTTCTCCTGGGCTCCGGTTCCATCAGTCACCTTTGTGCTTCTTACACTTTTTGCTTAGAAACAGAACTTGCACCACGTTTCAATCCTCTCCTTGCTAGGTCTTTGGATAGACATAACACACTTTCCACGCTCCCATCTTGGGCTTTCTGGGCTTTTTTACCCATTACTCTCCAAAAGACACTTTGTTCTCACATGCAAATTTCTAATTTTACCTACCCAACAATGCCAATTCAAATAAGCCTTCCGTGACTGTCTTTCAGTCTACATTCTGGTAGTATTCTGTCAATCTCATAAACTTTATCCCTTGTGCAAAACTTCTTTCTTTTAGGTAGTTTCTATATGCATGTCGAATTGTCCATTGCAGAGTATGTTTCCATAGTAGCTCCCAACTCCCACACTCTTTTACAGTATGACGTCGACTCTCCGTTAAAATAAGGCACCTTGTTGTTTTCAGAATGTTTTGTGTTATTCATCTGACTTCCGGTTTCATTCTCTCCTTAAATCTGACCTTGTATTGTGATTGTTTTGACCAACAAATGCAATAGAAGTGATGTTCTTAAATTTCTAAGTCCAGCAATTATCAAAGAATGGTGATTTCTCATTTTGAACTCTAAGACCAGCTGCAAGGGTGTCTTAGTTACTTTTTTGTTGCTGTGACTCAACACCTGTCATCCACAAATTTAGGGAGGAAACATTTTCTTTTTCCCCCCAGTATTTTTATTAATATACAAATGTAATATATAGTATTTACAATGAATTTGGTGTTTCGTACACCTGTGTATCATATCGAATTACAATCCCTTCCCAGTTTCTACCCTCCCACCCCCTCCCTATCCCTTCCCCTGGCTCCGGCTATCACTTCATGTGGTTCCAAAGAATGTCTGCGTTCTGGGTTTTCCAAGTCAGAGAAACCATACAGTGTTTAACATATTGATCTTCCGCGCCTAAGTCATTTCACTTAAGTCACCACTCTACCTCAGCTTCCCATTTCTCTAATGGGTTCGCAGTAGTTAAATCTTGATATCTCTTCTCTGAATCCAACCAGTCCCTTTGCTAGGATATTCACCAAAAGTTTTTTTCGCATAGTTTGGTATATCTTTGTTGTTATTGTTAAACCTGGCCTTACCCACCAGTTCGCATTAGAAAATAACTACAAGCATGTAGTTCAAAAGACTAGTAAATTTGGGAAAGAAGAAAAATAAATTTTAATTGCCTTAGCTGAATACTGGAAGGTGCATATTTGTAGATTCACAGGGTTATCTTTACATCAATCAGTTTCCTTAGGAAAAAACTTTCATTAGTGACCTGATAAGCGAATTGCCACAACAAAACAAAGTTAAAACTATATCACATTGCTACATTAAATGAATTTAAATCTATACCACATAAATATACTTAAAGTGACAGATATGAAGGCAAATTTAGTTATTTCAGAATTTTTAAACTTTCATAACTTACTCATATTTCACTACTAACATACTTTTTCTCAGCTCATTCTCCTGTAGTTGTTGTCACTTTTCCTCTGGGGTCCTTGGTGTTGCTGGTCTCCCTTTCACTTTCTAAGGTTTTAAGTATTCTCTGCAATACTAGCTCAGTGGCTGCAAATTCCTTTAAGCTGTCTCTGTCAGGGAAAGTTTTAAGGACTCCCTTTAAATTAAAAGAAAATTTTGCTGAATATAGCAGTCTTGGTTGGCATTTATGTTCTTTGAGTGCTTGTATGACATTGCTCCATGATCTCCTTGCTTTTAGAATTTGGATTGAGAAGTCTGAAGTTATCCTGATGGGCTTATCTTTGTAGGTCACCTTCTGTTTTTCTCTTACCGCTTTTAGTATTTTCTCTTTGTGTTGGGTTTCTAGAATTTTAATTATGATGTGTCGTGATGAGGTGTTTGGTGTTGTTTGGTGTTCTATATGCCTGCAATAGTTCCATGTTCATTTCTTTTCTTACATTTGGGAAATTTTCTTCCATTGTTTCATTAAACATGTCCTTTAAGCCTTTGGTTTTGTCCTCAGTCTTCTCCTGGATTCCCATAATTCTGAGGTTGTTTCTCCTTGAATCATCTATCAGCCATTGTAATGATTCGCTTTCTTTATTTACTTTGTGTTCTTCATGGCCTGTATGTTGCAGCTCAGTCACTTTGTTTTCTAGGTCTGACATTCTATTCTGAAGTTGTTTAAAGTGGTTGCTTATTATTTTTTGCATGTTTTTCATTTCCTGAATATCTGCATTCAATTTTTCTATATCTCTATTGTGTTCTTCTCTAATTTCTTGTTTTGTCTTCATTATCTTCTGGTATATTTCTTTTCCGGTCTCCTCCAGTTGCTTTCCAAGGCTTGCTTTTTGCTTAGCTATGTGTTGGTGTAGCTCTTCTGCTGTTTTATTTCCTGCTTTAATTCACTGAATTTCTGGGCCCAGAAGTTGCCATCATTTTTGCCGTATTCATCTTTAGTTACCCTGATATCATCCTCTGGAGTGTCAGGTCTCTTTGTAGGAGATTTGTAACCATGCTTCCCCATTTCTTCTTTGGTCTCCTCTAATTGCTTTTCAAGGCTTGCTTTTTGCTTAGCTATGTGTTGTTGTAGCTCTTGCGCTGTCTGTTTTATTTCCTGCTTTGCTTCCTGCTTTAATTCCTGCTTTAATTCACTGAGTATCTGGGCCCAGAAGTTACCATCATTTTTGCCCTTTTCTTCTTTGGGTTCTGCAATTTCACTGTCCCTGGAGCCATCTTCTGGGGTGTCAGGTCTTTTTGTAGGAGATTTGTTACCACATTTCCCTATGGTTCTGCTACCTCTAACTATCTCTGGTGCGCAGGAAAGAAAATGGCTCCTGCTGACGTTACTGCCTGAGTCGGCTGCTGAGCCTCGTTTTTGATCTGGGATCCTGGGGCCTTTTCTAGGGGGAGCACACACTGCGTTTGTAGTACACACACCGCGGGTTGGTGTTTCAGAGGGTGGGGCTGCCCGCCGCCGATAATTCCCACTTATCCGGATCCGGGCTTACCTCAGGCTGAGGTTCTCACCTCCGGACCGGGTCTGTGGTCTGTGGGTGCTGGCAGCTCGGGGCAGCAGCGAGTCGGCTCCTTCTTTCCTCCTCTTCCGATGTGACTTAAGGATTTCTGACCTACCTGAAGCCTCCTCTCCTATTGTTGTGTGCTCCGTCCTCTCCCAGCTCCGTTCCATCATTTGTTCTGGAAACGTTTACTTTCATTCACAGTTTCAGAAGGTCACAGTTCACTCAGGGGTGGCTAGCAGCAATCAAAGTACATGGTAGAGACAGAGGTGGAGGCAGCTGCTCACAACATCACAAACAAGAAGCCAAGTGCCATCAAGTCCAGTCTCTCCCCAGAGGACAAAGCTGTAACAATCTTTCTTCTTTCTTCCTTTTATACAATTCAAGTTCCCAGTTGGGCCTCCCACATCTCTCTTCCCTCGTCCACTGGCCCAGAAATAACTCACACTCCAATTCAGGCTGGTTCTAAACTGCCCAATCCAGACGGATTCCCAATTGCCCAATCTAGGCACGGTTCCTAAACCCTAATCCAAGTGTGGTTCCTAATTGCCTCAAATTGACATAATCTCTCCCACAGTCACAAAGGATAAAACCAGCTGCAAATCACCACTTCTCAGGTGAGATGGCCATGCTGTAAAGAAGCCCAGTTTAGTCATATGGAAAGGTCATGTAGAAACAGAGATGCCACAAAAGCCTCCTGTTTCATCTACTTCACTATGGCACTAGATACACAGTTATTTTACATCTGTCTTGGGGGAGGGTTGAAGGAATATCACAGTGGTTAGAACACTTGCCTAGCAAGCACAAGGCCCTGAGTTCAAAAGCCCAGCACCATAGAAGCCAGGTATGGTGGCACACACTTGTAAACCCAGCACTAGGGGGGCTGAGGCAGGAAGGCTGCAGTTCAAGGCCACCCTAGGCTATATGGTAAGTTCCAGCCTGAACTACAGAGACCCTGTTCCCCCCCCCCACCCACCCACCCAAAAAAAAGTCTGTCTTGGTCATTCCAGTCTATTCTAGTTTGGATCTGGAATGTCCCCCAAAAGTATCATGTATTTGGATGTTGTAGATTGTCTATGGAGCCATAGATTAGGAATTGGGTCCTGGTCTGTAGGGGTGGATTATGAGCATGTGGTGGATTATAGGTGTACAGTGGAAGATAGGAATGTGCAAATTATAGATTACAGGCATATAGATTAGATTAAAGATATGTGGTGGATTACGGATTACAGGTGTCTTGGTTAGTTTTTTGTTGCTTGGACAGAATTCACGACATCTACAAGTTAGGGAGGAAAGATTATTTTAGCTCACAGTTTCAGAAGGTCTCAGTCCATTTATAGGTGGATGGCTAGAAAATGATGGAATTACATGGCAGGACTAAAGCTGGGTTTAGGGCCAGAGCCTGAGCTAGAGCTGGTGCTCTGGAGACAAAGATCCTCATAGCAAAGAACAGGGCCACATCTGGGAGAAAGAATAGAACCAGCACACACCCTTCCAGGTGAAGCCCTAAACATCTTCTCCTTCCAGCCAAGTCCAACTCACCAATAGTACAAGAGGCTTTTGGGGAACACTTCAGATCCAAATCACACCAACAGGCATGGGGTGGGTTATGGGTTTAAACCTGAAAGAAGGCAGAACACAGGCCAGACCTAGAAGGGATGGATCATTGAGACAAGGCCTGGAAGGGTATATGTTATTCCTTCCCTTTCCTACGGGACTTGGCTTCCTGTTTGCAATCTGTGAGGGGCTGCCTCTACCTCCACCTCTGCCATTTGGTTTCACTGCTGTTGGCTATAAGTGGACTGTAAGAGAAAATAAACTTTTCTTCTCCTAGGTTGTAGATGTCAAATATTGAGTCACAGCAATGAAAATGTAACCAAGATAGAGTTCAAGTAGACATTACAGGGAATGAAGGTATACGGTCTTCACCAACTGCTCTCAAATTGCACAATCATGAGCAAATCAGTGATTGTCATTGTTTTGAACCAGTGTGCTTTGGGAAAGGTTCTAACACAATAATGGAAATCAAAGTATTTGCCTTTACTTGTAAAGAGTGTGGTGGACTTAGATGTCAGCTGGCCAGGTTAAGATACTAGCTGACCACTTACTAGGCCTGACATCTCCAACAAGAGACTTTACTTTTCTCTACATATCCTCTGAACACTGAGATAAGAAGGATAGAAGAACTAATATAATATAATGAATGCAGAGTGTTTTAGAACAGTACCTGCTCACAGTCTTCAATCCATACTAGCAATTTTTCAGCTGGTACTTCACAGCAACACACTAGGGGAGGATGTTTTGTATTATTCATCTGTAGAATGTTGGGCACCTAGGATGGCAGAGAACTCTAAAACACACTGGTTGAATGGAGAAATAAATAAACACACTGCTATTCCACTTATCAGGATCATAAAAGTTTAAGAGCAATAGGAGAGGGTATTTAGAAGATTCCAACTTCTCCCTGAAATCCTGGATCCTTGTCCAGAACTCATATTTCTGCATCAGTCATGCCACGTTTTGAGGACAATTACAATAGTTTACTACGATTTAGGGAAAAAAAGATCTGTCATAACTATAGTTTAGAGGCATGTTATTTTTTCCAGAGGAAAAACACGTTTCATTTACCAATTTTCCAGTTTGAATTATTTATGTTTTAAAATACAATGTTTATACAATTGCTTAAAAAGAATGGGAAAATATATCCACCCTAATATGGAACTACTTCCCAAGTTGCCTTTTTAAACAAAAAATGGACTGTGTGGCATGAATGAATGATCCAGTTTATATAAAATAGGCAGATATACTCCTACTCATAAAAATTTTAAAAATATTCAAGAAAAAGTTAAAGGACTGACTTTAGAAGATGCCAAGTGGACAGGACTCTCAAAAGTACCTTTCATATTTTGCTTATGTTTGGTTTTTTTGTTCTACCATAAATGTGTTTTTCTTTTCTAATAACTTTAAACCTATTGTAAAAATATTATCATCCTCATGAATAATACGAGTTAAATATAGTTATCACCCAGTAGCATCTCTGTACAATATTCATGCCAGTTATTTTATAATTTATGATCTCAGCAGAGTTTTTAGTAGCTTTCTGTTTAATTGAGACATTCTGTATTAGTTTTCTGTGGCTGCTATAACAGACTACTACCCATTTGGGGCCAGCAACAACAGAAACGAATTTCTTATAATAGTTCTGAATCACTGGCCATGATCAAAGTGTCAGTGGTATGCTCCAACTGAAAACTCTAAGAAACATTTCTTGCCTCTTTCAATTTCTGTTGGCTTTGGCCATCTTTGACGTAGAGTTGTATCACTCCAACCTTCGCATTACTTTGTTGGGGCTCTTATACAAAATACCACGAATTGAGCAGCTAATAAACAATGGAAACTTTTTTCACAGTTCTGGAGGCTTCATCAGATTTGTTGTCTGACGAGGGTCTGCCTTCAGGCTCATAAGTGGCTTTTTTTTTTCCACTGTGACTTTATGTGTTAGTGGAGCAGAAAAATTCTCTGACACCTCTTTAAAAGGGCACTTATATCATTCATGAGAATACAATCTTTGTGACCTAATCACTTCCAAAACTCCACTTTCTGATACCATCACATGGAGAGCTAGATTTCAACATAGGAACTTGGGAGAGACAGACACATTCAGTCTATAGCTCTCTGCATTCATCTTCACATCAACTTTCTGTCTTCTGTTTCTGGTAGTCTTCCTCTGTTTCCCTCTCGTGAGAATATACGCAATTGCATTTAGGCTGTACCAGATAGTCCAAGAAAGTCTTATTTCAGAATCTTTAGTATAATCGTATCTACAAAGATTCCTTTTTTAGATAAAGGTAGCATGTACAGGTTCCAAGGATCAGAATACAAATAACTTGTGGGAGCTAGTTTTTGTTTTTTGAGGTTTTGTTTTGTTTTGTTTTGTTTTAATCCTACAATAGCTTATATTTGCTAAAGGACAGATCTGTTGTGATCTGAATCTGAATCATCCCCCCAAAGCCTCATGTATTTAGAAGGTGATTGGATTATAGGGGTTAATTGGATTAAATGGGTTAATCTGTGGATTTCACACACTGTTAAGAGGTGGGGGGCCTAGTTGGGCCGAGCAAATCACTGATGGTGGGCCTGGAAGGAAACATTCCTGCCCCAGCTACTCCCTAATCACTCTACTTCCTGGTGACAATAGAATGAGCCGCTGTCTTCCACCAAATCATTCTGCCATGCCACCACTGTCATCAAACCATGTAAAGACTGAGACCACTGAACTGTAAGCTAAAATAAACCTTTCTTAAGTTTGGGGTGTTGAATATTGTGCCCCGCAACAACAAAGTGGCTAATACAGAAATTGATACCAGAAATGTGGAGTCATTGCAGTGACTTTACCTGATCATGTGATTTAGAAGCCTTAGGAAATGGTTTGCAGGAGGAGTTTGGAAATGTTTAGAAATGCCAGGTAATGAAATTCTAGAATGCTATAAGCAGAGCCTTATGGAGATTCTGGTCCAAATTCAGAAGAACAGGATTATGATAGAAACACTGATTGTAAAGGCAACGATCAAGATGTTTTAGATAAAAAGGGGAACTCTATTGACAATTGATCTAGAAACTATTCGTGTTACACTCTGGCAAAAAAATGTGTTGGCACTTTGCCTATGTCCTGAGACTGCCTCAAACTGAGATGAAAGGTGGTAAACTGACCTGGTGGAGGAAACATCAAGGCAGCCCAATGTTCACACTATTGCATGAGTTCTGATTATGACTTATAATCAGACATGCATTGGAACTCAGAGGAAAATATATAAAGTGGTCAGTTTTACCAAAAAAAAAAAGTGTCTTAGTTAATTTTCATGGCTGGGACACAATATTCAACATCCACCACTTAGCGGAGGAAAGGTTTATTTTAGCTCACAGTTTCAGAAGGTCACAGTCCATTCAAGAGTGGCTGACAGTGGCAAAGATGTAGTCTGAAAAAAGCTACTCGTGGCATGCAGAAAGGAAGCCAAGTGAGCAAGAAAGGGCAAAGTTAGCATATATCCTCTGAGGTCATGACCCAGTGATCTGGGCCTTCTTGGCCAAGACCCATTGTTATGTCCTTTCCAGGTCAAGCTCCAGTGATCAACCCTTTCCAAGTCAAGCCTCAGTGTTTCACCCCTTCCAACTAAGCCTTTCCTCTTAAAAGCACATGGTTCCATAGGTACTGTCCAATGATCAAATACATGAGGCTTTTGGGGGAAGAAATTCCAGATCTAAAACATAACATTATGCCTTTGGCCCTCAAAAGTCTCATGTCTGTCTCCTTATCTGGTCCTTCTCCAAGAGTTATGAAAGTGTTAACAGTTGTAGCACTGCTAAAAGTCCAAGTCCAAAGTCTCCCCTGAGACTTAAGGCAAACTCTGAGTTGTAAGTTCTTGTGAAAAATCAATGAAGGGTTTGGAAGAATAGCATAGCAGTTAGAGAGCTTGCCTAGCAAGGACGAGACCCTAGGATAGATTCTTTAGCACTACATAAGCTAGGCTTGGTGGCACACATCTGTAATCCCAGCACTTGGAAGGCTGACGCCTGAAGATTGCTGTGAGTTCGAGGTCAACCTGGACTGCAAAGTGAGACTTTGCCTCAAAAAACAAAAAGAAAGAGAGAAAGAGAGAGAGAAAGAAAGAAAGAAAGAAAGATAGGTTTATTTTAGTTCACAGTTTCAGAAGGTTTTGATCCACTCATGAGCAGCTGACAATGGTAGAAGCACAGAGTGAAGGCATAGCTGGAGAAAACCTGTTCATGGCATGGCAGACAGGAAGTCAAATGAGCAAGGAAGGGCAGAACTAGCATACATCTTTTCACATTATGTCCTAGTTATCTGCTCTCTCTAGGTCAATTTCCAAGTGTTCTTCCCTTTTCAACCAGGCTCCACCTCTTAACAGCACATAGTTGCATAGATATTCCATAACGTGAGACCTTGGGGAGGCGGGGGGGGGGGGGGACATTCCAGATCCAAACCCTAGCAGAAATCAGCTGCAAAGTTGAGGCAAAAGGGAGCATGATGCTGAAAGAATTGGCACTAAAAAGAAGCCAAGTGCTTTGCATTTGGACAATCAGAAATTTGGTATGAGGGCATTTCAGAGGTCAGTAAGACTGACCCTACCTTTGAAAGGATAGAGAGTTTAAAAGATTTTGCCTTGAAAAGAGAACTCCAAGGCATCCTGCAGGGATACCTGGGAGAGTGAGTGCCCAAAGAATTTAACCATACAAGCACTCAGAGGGCACTGAGGACCCTGCAGCCATGGTCCAAAGGGGCCCACTTACGCTCCATTAAGCAGACTACAGTGACTCCCACTTGATACCTGCATTACAGAATGCAAGAGTTGTGGGGTCAAAAGGCTTTCACTCAGAAGAAGGCCTTGGAGGCCAGGCAGGTTGACCCTTAGAGGGCAGTGCATGAAATTATGAGTAAAACCAAAGATGCAACAGAGACCCCAGAAACTTGGAGAAAGAAGAAATATTGGTAGTCTGCTGAGTCATGCCATAGACTGTGAGGAAAACCAGTCCAAAAGAGAAGCCACGTAGGTTGCAGCTGGAGGCCATGTCATAAGGGTAGGGCCACCCAAGCCCTTTGGAGCTAATATCTTGCCACAACTTACTCCAAATACTGAACACAGAGAAGTGGAACTTCTGCTGGATTTTGGTCTTGCATAGGTCCCATTGATCTCTCTTCTCCTATTTCTTATTTTTATAGTGGGAATGTTTACACCTACGACATTTTATGTCAGAAATGTTTCAGTTTTCTTTGATTTCATAGGAACTCAGAACTAAGAGTTTGCCTTGCATCTCAGGGGAGACTCTGTACTTGGCCATTTCTGCAGGGCTGGAATTGGTAAGACTTTGGTGACTCTAATGAATGAACTGAATGGGTTTAGCATATAGAGGTCAAACTGCTGCAAGACTGGTAAAGGCTGGGGGCAGAGTGTTATGGCTTGGATCTGAAATGTCCCCCCAAAGCCACGTGTATTTGGAAAATGATTGGACTGTGGGAGATAAACGGATCAAGTAGATCAATCTATTGATACCACATAGGGTCCCTGGTTGACAAAAATGGATCACTGACATTATGGCCCGGAAGGACATATTCTTGCATCAGCTTCTCCCCAATCACTCTGCTTTCTGTCCACCATGTGATGAGCAGCTGTCCTTTGCCAGGTCATTCTGCCATGCCACATTTTCATCCCACGGTGTAAAGAATGAGACTTCTGATCTTTGAGCTCAAATAAACCTTGGCTTCTTTAAGTTGTAACTGTTAGATGTTGTGCCCCAGTAACGAGAAAGTAACAAAGACAGGGTACAAAGACTTGCCTGAACGTATTCATAAATTCCGCCAACACTTGAGTGACTACTCAGAAACCACAAAAGCTCAGCCCTTTGTTTGCAGAAGAGTTTGGAGAGCATCTTAGCACAAGTAGACCTAAATGCAACCGCTTCCTGTATACTTCTTAGAAGGCGGCAACAACCACCTCTACAGAGGCAGGAAAGGGAGGTCCGAATGAGTGATGTCTACAGACAGGCTCCCAGCTTCTGATGGCACAGAAGGAGGTGACTTGGGACATCTAAGAAGGCACAGTACTCATGCAGGTTTTCCTGGGGGTGCCAACTCATTTCCAGCTGAAATAAACTTTCTGCACCCAGCCTGCTCCTTAATAAGCCAGTAGCCCCTACCTTCCATTCACATCGCGTGCTGTCATATGGGGTCTGGCTAACGCTAAGGACCTTGGTCTAAAAACCACAAGGCCTCAGGAGTCACATGGGTTTGGGGTTTTTATTTCAACTGAAAAAACCCCAAAACACTGTATAAGTCAATCTCTTTTTTATGAAAAAAGAAAAGAAAACTCTGAACGGGGCCTTTATTTTCTGCTTAGCAGCAGTTTGCTATAAATAAAAGTGCCCTGTTTTGCTACTTTATGATTAATAACTCAACATTCTCACAATAACATTGGCCTCACTGACATCCCAATTTCTTGTTTGCAGGGGATCTAGATCATTCTACAACCTTTCTCAGAAATCAAGTTACATGCATGGGGTTTTGGACAAAAGAAAGGCTGCCTCTTACTGCAAATTCATATGCAAACTCATCAGAGTTGCAGAGCTTAAAATGTCCATGAATTTCTCTTCTCTGGTCAGATATGTAATCTTCATTTTCATCCATTGTGCCCAATGAAGATTTTCTCTGGAATTCAGTCATTGATACTCGGGTCATGCTAACATCAAGCCTTTTCCATTTTTTGTCCAGTGTAATAGAAACCCTGCATGAGTTTGGCTAATATGTCTACTAGTTGTGCGCTCTCATTAAACTTCCTGCTACCCCTGTGATCTCTACTCCAGCGTGAGGAGTCAGCACCATTCTCCTCCGTCTGCAGTGGAGCAAACTAAGGCACACCTATATTCAAGAGTTGGTCTACTTCAAAGAATGAGACAATGAAAAGCAAATGAAAAGGACTTTAGAAAAGACTGTGGCTGCTTTGAATTCCCAGCTATATTTTCCTCCTTCTCTCATAGGACTCCATCTTATTCACGTTTTCATTGCTGGGAAAGAATACCCAACATCCACAGGGTAAGAGAGGAAGCTTATTTTAGCTCATAGTTTCAGAAAGTTTCAGTTCATTCATGGGTGGCTAAAAGTGGTGCATGCACGTGGCAGAAGAATAGCAGAGGAAAGCTACTGACTACATGACAGACAGGAAGCCAAGTGAGGGGTCAGGGCCGAGCTAGTATATGTCCTTTCAGGTGATGCTCCAGGGATCTACCCCTTCCACGTTAAGTCCTAGTGATCTGCACCTTCCAGGTCACATGTCCAGGAATGCGCCACATGGCCACAATCAACTACGTGCTCCTTATCACACATCTATAATCCACTCCTCCTGACCAGCCCCCACCTCGTAACAACACATGGTTCCATATGCATTTCATGACATCCAAATACACGAGGCTTTTTGGGAGCACTCCAGACCCAAACTATAACATAGTCATGAAGTGGACCATATCAAGAACAGGAGTTTGTGCATTGAACAGTGTTGCTTTCCCAGAGATCTGGCGGGATCTGCTAGTATGATATACTACTGGTTAGTAGAAGGACATTTGGGGATGCCGGATTATTACGATGAAGGCTGTGTGTTAGCTTTCTGTGCCTGTGACAGAATGTCCAAAATAATTTATAAAGAGGGAAAGTTTATTTTGACTCCTTGTGTCAGAGGTTTCAGTTCATGGTGACTTGATTCCATTGGTTTTGATTATGTGCTGTGGCAGAAGCATCATTCTGGGGGTCGAATATGGAGCAAAGAGGCTCATTCATGGAACCTCAAAAGCAAAGAGAAGAAAGAAAGAATTCCAATATCACCTTCAAGAGCATCCTACAATGACCTACTTTCCTTTCACTAGACCCCACGTCCTCAAGACTCTACCACCTCTGAATAATGCCATTGGATGGGGACCAGGACTTTAACACATGAGATCACGAGGGACGTTTGAGATACAAACTATGGCACACTGGATTGGGCAGAGAAGGGCATGACTTCTGGTGTGACGTGAAGACAGGAAGGATGTAGAATCAACAGGATCATCTACTTAAGAGGATCATAATTCAAGGAAGAAGTTTCTAGTTAGCTCTATCCTGAATATTTATTATTTATATATTATCTTAGTCTTCTTTCTGTGGTTATAACACACTGTCTGAGGCTTTATAATTTATAAAGGAAAATTTTATTTAGCTCATATTTCAAAAGGTTGGAAGTCTAAGATTAGGTGGCCACCACTGGCGAGGGCCTCATGCATCTTAACATGGTAGAAAAGCAGAAAAGGCAGTCAAATGCATGAGAATGAGACAGTCAAGAGGGGCTGAGCTCACTTTATAAAAACCAGCATTAGCAAAACTAATCCAGGTTCACAAGAAATGCGTCAGTCCCTCTTAACAGTCTAGTCAGTTCCTATGGGCTCTACTACCCAATGTCCCCTGAAAAAAATGGGAAATTTCAATATGATTTTGAATGTGCAAACCCTATTCTTAATCCATAGCATATATATAATTAATATGTATTAATACAGGTAACTGGCTCCTAAGACATACACCTTGACCACAAGGTGCCTTCTCTCCAGTCCTCCCTGTTTCTGTTTCCACTTGTAGGTAAATGGCTCTGAAATGTAATTTTAAGCTCTGCCAGCTCTGGTGAGGCTTCCAGCTTTTCAATCTGCAGTGCCTCCATATTCCTGTCAGTGTGGCCAAGGTCAATTTCAACAACATGGATTTCATTGTAGCAAATACATTTCTGTCCGAGCCGATCTTTCTGCTCAGGTTTTCTGTCACTATCAATGACAACAACATTGATAACACCCAAGTTTGTGAGATTCGTGTCACTCTTTTCTGTGTATACTTGCAACATCACTGTGCCCTAGAGAATCAAGGAATACCCCAAACTTAGTCTTTCAGTCTTGTTCTCTACTACGTGTCAGCCTTTGTGCCTGGATAATGGACTAAGAAGACACAACGACTGTACCTGTCAATAAGCTGGCATGGTGGCCTGTTCTTCCCTGATGCTTTACGCGTCTGATTTCACTTGTGGTTGCCACTCAAGGAGTTTTTGCTCTCGTTCCCAGATTCTGTGATAGCACCCTCTTCATTTCATTTTTCAAAACTCTATCAAATGAATCCTCCAAAACTCTTTTTTCTTTTTACTGAGAGAAAAGAAGAAGAAGATGACGACACGGGGCACTTTCTATTAATAACCAAGTGAAACCGCCCCCTCTAACTCAGGGCTTCATCCGCTAAAGCCTTCTATCTGCTTCAGCCCCCAGTGACCTTCCATCTTCCTGAAATAACGCCGAGCGTTTTTGGTTTCAGTACTTTCAACATTTTAAGTTGCTGTATTCTATTAGTCTCATCTTCTCAGAAGAGGTTTTAAGACCTCGGAGGGCGGCTCTTAGTCTATTTTTGGATTCTTTGAGTCACATAAGCTTGCTCAGATAAATAGTAGGCGTTCAACAATTATTTTTTAAACGTAGTTTCGTTGTAGAGATTAATATGTGAAATGTTTGTCTCTCTCTCTCCCTTTACATATATAATTCTTCCTTAAAGGGATTAACAATATAGTTTTTGGAACAAAAATGAGCACGTGATAAGGCTTTATAAAGACACGTGGACAAGTTTGTCTCATTTTTAAAATAAGGGGAAAAGGGGGATGGAGTAGAAATTGAGAAGTTGTTTCCTTTTTATGTGTGAACAGTGACACCTGCTGGTGACAATGCAGCCATTACAAGTGAAGACACATGGCCTACTAGGAGTGAAATTCAGCGAAATTCTTTGAGCTTTTTCCTTACCACTTTCTCTTCACAGGGACACCCAGATGCCCTTGTGAGACACCAGAACAGGGACTCACACTTACGTAATGGTTGGAGACGTGTTCTTTGGGGAAATCATATAATTTAGTTGTAGCAATGCATCAATAAGTAAAATAATTCTTCCTATATCAGATTCACTATCTTGCTTTGTGACACTTTTTCATTTGGTAGATTCCTGATTGGTTATTTCAGAACTATCAGTCTCACCACAGTTCAGCAATCAGTAGATGATTTTGTCTCATAATTATGGTTCTCCTTCATGGTTGTAAATAACAAAATCAAGGATGAAAATAAAGTGTTAATTGAAGTCAAGAATTTCTCCAAGGGGCTAGAGGAGTGGCACAGTGGTTAAAGCACATGCCTTGCAAAAGCAAGGCACTGAGTTCAATTCCCCAGGACCATAAAGCTGGGTGTGGTGGTACACGCCTGTAATCCCAGGACTCAGAAAGCTGAGACAGGAAGATTGCCTGGAGTCCAAGACCAGCCTGGGCTCCTTAGGGAGTTCAGGACCAGCCTGGTCTACAGAGTGAGAGCCTGTCTCAGAAAAAAAAAAAACGAAGAATTACTGTCCAAGTGTGAGAAATAATCCTGCCTACTGAGGACCATCTTTCCTGCCATTGGATTGGAAAAGATGTTCAACTCCCCAGAGAAAACAAATATCAAGAGCCAATTTCAGGCAGTCTGGGGTCTTATCTCCCTTTCTGTGGACATAGCTTGCTGTAGAGGTAGGCAGATTGCCTGGCACCATCATCTCTGACTAAGGAGCTAGGCCTGAGTCTTGCCTCTAGCTGCCAATATGGTGCTGGACTTGGGCTGGTATTTCCCTTCTGACAGCCATCGCTCCCAGGGGGTACAGGGCAGGTTTCTCTGCCCTGGGCTAGGGAGGCCAGGGTGTCTCCATCTCGTGCAGCATAGGCACAGCTACATCTCCAGACCGCCACCAGTGCCAGTACTTGCCACGGATAAAGACGGTCTTCACTGCCTGCAGACTAAGTCCAGGTCTCACTGCCTGCTGCCTTCACCCATTGCAGACTGAGCCCAGGTATCTCTGCCCACCATCACCATGGCTCCTGCAATCCAGGGCCTTATCTCCCATTCTGCCACCATTGCTTGCTGTGGAGGTAGGCACAGATACCTCAGCCTGCTCCCGTCTCTTGCCAAGGAGCTAGGCCCCAGTCTCACCTCCAGCTGTCAATCGGGTGCTGACTTGGACTGGTATCTCCCCACCCACAGCCACACCTCCCAGCAGAACTACGACTGGTTTCTCCTCCTGCAGACACAGCTTCTTGTGGAGGCCATGGTGTCTCTGCTGCCACTGCTTGCAGTGAGCATAGGCCCAGCCAGGTCTTCCAGCCCACCGCCAGTGCCAGCACTTGTCAGACATAGGCCAGGGCATCAGGGCCCACTGCCTTCACTTCCTGCGGACTAAGTCCAGGTCTTCCCACCTGCCACCTTCATCCACTGTGGGTTGAGCCTAGCTGCACAACAGGGGCACCCAGGTAGCCATGCCCAGACCCTCACCTATACCTCAGAACCAATGCAATGGGGCAAACTTGGCACCTATATCTACTGCACACCAGAGGCATCTACATAGTTGTGCTGCTTCACAGAGGCGTCTACGTAGCTGTGCCCTTACCCTTGCCTGCACCTCAGAGCCCCTGTAGGTGAGCTTAATCACCACCCATCACTGGGGACACCCAGAGGCATCCACTCCCTGTGTGTCCTGTCAGAAGGCAAAAAGGTACCAAATATCAAGCCTCACAGCTTCAACAGCAGAAAAACCTCTCTCAAAAAAGGACATAGTAGCTACTATCAAATGGGAAAGAATTAACTAGTTGACCTATAATAAGGAATTCCACCTCCGTGACATAGGCAACACAACACACACACACCTAGAACAACACTCTTCACTGTCAAAAATAGAGATTGCTCAGAGTAACCACAGCAAGCCAAAGAAATAGTCAACAGCAAGATGAGAAAACACGGGGGCAAGATGCCACAGAAACCCTCAGCCCATCAAGGGAAACTCGGATAAACCCAAAGGAAGATCCGAAATTTCTCCACTTTGAAACAAAAATAGTTGGCCTACTGGAAGAACACAAGACAGACTCAGACAACAATTTACACAAAATACTTGAAGAATTCAAATAAGATTTAACCAAAGAACTTGGACACCAGAGAAATGCAAATAAAAACAATGCTGAGGTTTCATCTCACTCCAGTTAGAATGGCCTACACCAAGAACTCAAAAAGCAAAATTGTTGGTGAGGATGTGGAAAAAAAGGAATTCTACCCACTGCATGGGAATGCAAGCTGGTACAACCATTATGGACAACACTCTGGAGGTTCCTTAGAAAGCTGAGAGTGGAAATTTCATTTGATCCAGCTACTGCCCTGCTGGGCCAAAAGAAATGAAGTCAACATACCAAAAAAGACATATGCATACTCATGTTTATAAAAACACTGTTGAAGTAGAATACATAACTCAGTAAGTATTTGTTGGCCAAAGGATTGGTTGACAGAATGTATTGTACACATAAATAAATGCATAAAACCCCTTTTAAAAAGCACAATTCATAATAGCCAAGTTCTGGAAACAAACTATCTGCCCATCTATACAAGAATGGATAAAGAAGGTGGTACCTATACACAATGGAATACTATAATAGGATACTATATAGCAATGCAGCTATAAAGAAAGACAGATATGAAGCATATGAATGAAAATGGGGCCACTTAAAGTCAATAATGCTCAGTGAAATGGACCAAGCACAGAAGACTGACTATAGATGGGTGTCCCTCTCATAAAATGCACAAAAATAATAACATGAAAAGGCCCAAACATGAATGGCAGGGTGGAAAGAGAGGCAAAGGTTAGATGGGAAAAGAGTGAACACCTCTGAAGAAGGGGTGGACGCAGATGCTCACTGATTTCCCCAAACCCCATGGTTCTAATGTGTTACACAATTTGAAATTCATATATATTTTTAAAAATGTTAGATTTTATGTTATGTTAACTTTTTATACCAAAATAAAAAAGAAAGATGACAAATCTTTTTAAAAAGGAGCCAATTCCAGCATACAGTTAAACATATTAGGAAGACTATCATGACTGAGGATGTCATGAAGCACACACAACCTCTCCACTTCTAATCCTGTAACCCTACCTGGTAAATCCCTTTATGTAGTTTCACATATGTATTTTTCACTAATTTTGTCTGGATATTTATAACTTATATACTTTCCATTGACCTTCTGTATACTTCCTTCCTCCCCTTGGGCTGAGTTAGACAAGAAAGGAACGGAAGAGTAGAAGGGATAGAAAAAGTCGTAATTTTTCAATTGAATAAGAGAATAAAGTAAATAGAATTAGGTAAAAGTAACAAAAAAAGTCAAAGAAAAAATGTAAAAAATAGTAACACAAGAGTCTATAAAAACAGAAAAGGTTATCTTAAAAAGGCAAAAATCAAAACAGAACAAAAGCAACAGTTGAGATGTGTCCAAAAATAGTATATTCACTTCTGCTTGCTTTCAGGCTCCAGCTGCGTAGAACATTGTTCTCTATATTTAAGTATTTATGTGTCTTTGTGGCTGAGGTGTATCTCTTTTGGGCAGCAAATGATTGGGTTTGTGCTTCTTGATCCAGTGTCTTTTGATTGGAGAGTAAGATCATCAACATCAAGAGTTTATATTGTAAGATATTTACTAAATCCTGTGATTGCCATGTCATTTGGTTTTATCTTTTTTTCCCCTTTTGCTGAATTTCTCTCCCCTTTTGATATATCTGTGACCATTGAAGAGATCATGTCAACTTGATACAATAAGGAACCATGACTGAATTAGGGTTTGGGAACCATACTTAGATTAAGCAATTGAAAACCAGCCTGAATTAGAGTGTATGTGGGCCAGCAAATTGGTTGTGGGAGGCCTAACTGAGAACTCAAACTGTATAAAAAGAAAGAAGAAGAAAGATTGTTACAGCCTTTTCCCCAGGAAAAGCTCTCAACTTCCCGATTGTCTATGGATACCACTTGCTACATGCTGCAGATCGTCATCACAGATTTGCCCCAGTCTCGACTTGGGCCTGTCTGCCTGTCACTGATCTTCTGTCTTCTGTCAGTCTCCAGTCTTCGCCATTGTTGTTGAACAACCAAGATACGCAGTAGACTCTCACTGGCTGTCTTACAGTAGCAGATGGGTGTTCTACTTTGTGGCCGAACAGCCATTAGGCACTCCCGCTCTTGCACATGCAGGCTGCCATCTTGGACTATCTGCATCCTCAGATTTGTAAGCCTTCCTAATACATCCTTTTTGTTATAATATCTGTGAATTCTGCCTTTTGAAAGAACCCACACTAATACATCATCCTTTTCTCTTGGTTCTTTGGTGCTTCTAGTTCCTCTATCTTTATCTAGGATACCCTTTGGTGTTTTCCATAATACTGGTTTAGTTGCCATAAGTTTCTTTACGATTTATTTGTCATGTAAAATCTTTACTATTCCTGTAATTTTCTATGTGTTATTTGGGTAAGTAGGCTCTTTCTAGTTCTTCTGGTGTTAGCATCCACTGTCCACCAGTTATATAGGAGGGAGGGAGCTGTGATCAAACCGTAGCCCACTTTGGTTCCCTGATCACTCTCTGTCGCATGTCCACTGAGACTTGTCCCTGCACTTCCCATTGCCAAATCACTGGAAGCTTGCAACTGGCCTGACAGCCTTTCATCCAGGAAGCCAAGAAATATCTGAGTGCTTATGTGGGTGGAGGGAAGCCAAAAGATAACTGAGTTTTGTGTTGAAAGTAGGCAATGTGAGCAGACAAAGGAATCTTTATGCCTTTGATAGAAAATACCTCCCCAAATTCTCATGTATTTGTAATCATGTACAGATTTTACACCCTGTTAGGAGGTGAAGGCTGATTAGGAGGATGGATTACTGAGAATATGGTGAGTCACTGAGGATGTGGCTTGAAAGGATATAGTCTTGCCCAGCTTCACCCCAAAACTTGATCCTTCCTCTTGCGACGCCTTGTGCAGCTGTTGCCCACAAGATCCTTCCACCATTACCAGCTGCCCATGAATGAACTGGGCCTTCCAGGAACTGTGAACTAAAAATAAACCTTTCCTCCTTTAAGCTATGGGTGTCAGCTATTGTGTCCCAGAAAAAAAAAAATGTAACTAGGATAGAATTGGTATTGGGAAGGGGTCACATCTGTGACTTTACCTGACTGTGTGGCTCAGAAATGTTTCAACTCTTTTGTGGGAGGAGTTAGGAAAGGTTTGAAGATGTTGATTAGAGAAAACTTAAAATACTATCAGATGAGCTTGGTTGGAGATTCTAGTCAGAGTTCAGAAGACCAGAATGCTGGAAGAAGTGCAGGAAAGAAAGACTGGGTTTAAGAGGTTTCAGATAGGAAGGAACACTCTATCTGCAAGTGTTTTAGAAGCCACGTGTGCTACACTCTTGCAAAAAGTGTGTCAGCATTTTGCTCCTGTCCTGAGACTTTGCCTGAAACTGAGAATAAGGGTACTGGACTACTTAATCTGTCAAAAGAAATTTTAAAACAGCACAATTTTCAGGTTCTCACTTAGGTTCTGTTTGCTACTTTGGGCAGCTCGACACTAAAACACATAAGCAATAAAAGGAGAATTAAAAAATGTTCATTATTTTATAAGAGAAGAGACAATAAAGTTGGAATGCAAGAGTGTATGCTAAAAAGATTAGTGTTAAAAAGCAGTTAAGTACTCTGTATCAAGACTGTAAGAAAGCTGCCTTGAGGACATCTCAGAAATTAACAATCCCACCCATTACCTACTCAAGAATATAAAAGAAAAAGACTTTACTTTGAAAAGAGGTCCCCAGGGCATCCTCCAGAGCAATGTATAAAAGTGAATCCCCAAAGAATTCAGCCATGTAAGAAACCAGAGAGGCTGCTCCTCACATGGTCCATTCTGGGCCAGACTACTGCTCAAGACAGATACAGACCTTCGCATCATCTACATGGCTCTGGCTTCACGGGCCTACAGAATGCAAGAGTCACTTCATCAGACAGGCTCCCTTCCAGAGTTCAGAAGAGGACACTGGGAGCCAAGCAGTGTGCCTTGGAAAGGGCAGTGTGTGGGTTTGTGAAAGGGAAGCTAAGAGTGCAGTAGAGGCCCTGAAAGCTTGAAGGTGACAGGAAAGTGGGTAGGCTGAAGAAGTGCAGAGACTATGAGTACAGCCAACCCAAAAGAGAAGCCAGGGACGTTGGGCTAGAGACGATGCCACGGGGTTGGCATCACTCAAAGACATTGGAGCTCACGTCTCACCACAGTTTGCACTAGATGCTGTACAGGGAGCTATAGGATTCAGTGGAGTTAGAGAGTTTAAGGGAACTGTGGAATTCAGTGTTTAACATGCTGGCTTACTTTGGTTCAATTGCTTTCTATCATCCTAGTCTTCCCTTTGGGAATGGGAATGTTTATTCCAAGCCACTGCAGTTAGGGAGTGTTTAACTTTTCTTTGATTTTCATAGGGGCTCACAGCTAAGAGTTTGCTCTGAGTCTTAAAACTTGAAGTTTTTAGTAGTGATAAACTGTGAAGACTTTGGTATCTCTTAGAAATGGACTAAGTGGACATGAATCTCATGGGTGAAATGTTATGAACTGGATCTAGATCATCCTTCCCAAAACCCTTGTAATTAGTTTTTGTCAATAATCTATGATTTCATGTGCTTTTAGGAGGTGGGGCCTGTTAGCGAGGGGTGGGTTACAGATGGTGTCACCTGGAAGGATATATTCTTGCCTCGGCTTCTCCCCAAGTACTGATCTTGCAATGCCATGAGCTGCTAATCTCCACTATATCCTCCCACCATTTCCAGCTGTTCAGCAGTGCCCTGAGGCCTCCTAGGAAAGTGAGCTAAATAAGCCTTTTCTCCCTCAGGTTGTGAGTGATAGGTATTATGTCCCAGCAATCAACAGCAACCCAGAGTTCAATGAATTCCAACTCAACAGTCTGAAAACAAGCTCATTTGGCAAACTGTTCACAGCCGACCTGGTTTCTGTCACTAGAGAGTGGGACACTATACCCTCTGTGACCTCTTCTCACCATGACTCAAACCATTCAGGCGGTCTATGGCTAGTTCTCCTTTCTCTGAAAGTGTTATTTATTTATTTATTTATTTATTTATTTATTTATTTATTTTTGGTGACAGTTCCCTCCCAGTCACTGGTTAAGAGTGTTGCAGAGTTCCTGGAGTGTGTCTCGTCTTTGACTTGTTTCCCAAAGCAATGCGACCTAAACCTCTTCCCACTATGGTTGCTGATGATGTCACTGCCTAGCACGGCAGTGCTGAGAATTGCTTTGTGTGTGCTCGCTTACCAAGTCAAAGGAGCCCCTTCCAGAGAGAAAGTCCACACTGCAGTACCAATGGGCTTCCCTGAGGTCTGCTGCTCCTGGCCCTCTGTCCTCACCTAGTATCTACAGCAGCAAGCCACTCATGGTCAGCTATGTAGGCTCCCCAACAGGCGTGCTCTCCTCTCCACATTATCTACAGCTTTCATGGATTCTGCAAGGTTTTTAATTTTCTCTTGGTCTCCGTTCAATTCACGGAGCACTTCTTTTTCTCTAAGCTAAATTATTCAGATTTTTTTTAAACCACACCTCAAATTTTTTGATGTGCATTTGAGGAACTGATAACTGAGGCATCCTACTCAGCTGCCATCTTGACTACCAGAAACCGTGTCTCCACTCAAGGAACATTCCAGGTGCTCTTACTAGGGACCCGCAGACACTGGATTGTGGGCCAAGGCAGTGTGGGCAGGGACATGAGGTCCCCAGGCTCGGGGAGCTGCTGATTCCACTGGTCCACAGGACCCAGCTCCTACCCTCCTAGTTTGCCACATGCTTGCAGCCCTTAGTCTTTCTTTGGGCTGATTCTTTTCTATTCCTCCATTACCTCCTTTGGAAATGGAATATTTACTGTATGTCATTGTATGCTGAAACCATTTAACTTTCTTTCTCATTTTTACAGGTATTTTCAGTTAAAAGTTTGCCTTGAGTCTCAGAAGAGACTTATGGTTGAACTTTTCAGCAATGCTGATAGAGTTAAGACTTTGATGACTCTTAGAGATGGACTAAACTCATTTTGCATAATAAGATAAACATGAGCCTTTTGGAGGTCAGGGGTAGAATGCTATGGTTTGGGTCTTCAGTGTCCTCCAAAGATCTCACCTTGAGAGGTGAGAAGTGGTAATATGGAGGAGGACACTTGTGGCATGACTTTGAAGGTTATATTCTCAGCTCATCCCTCCTGTCTCTACTCCATGGCATGAGCAGCTTTCCATAAAGTTTCTGCCTTAGACCTTGCCTACTAGACTGAACCCACTGGAAACTGGGAGCTGACATAAACCTCTTCTCTTTTAGGTTATCGGTGTTGAGTGTTTAGGCCCACTAACCAGGAAGTAGCTAATACAGTGGCACTCAGTAGCTGCTTATCAGCCTTTGAAAATATTGGTACTTAATATCCTCTTGATGAAAATTTTCCTCTAAATTTGAGGTCAGGAAGTCACTGGAGTAATTGAAAATGAAGCTTAATAAAGGCTTTTCAGATTTTTGGTATATGTATTACAAATTATGTAACAATTAAAATACCTATATAGTGATCCTCAACACAAATCAACATAATCAACAAATCAGTAACAAAAATCTCAGTTAAAAAAGAAACCAACTAGCATGCATGATATCTTGGTTATAATTTCCGGCCCTGAAAAAAAGAATTGCCATGACTAGTGACTTTAAGACTTCAAGTCAAAGATCCTATTTAATCCCTAAAAGCTCTACCTTCTTTTGCTTTTAATGTTATTTTTAACCCATCTCATAATACTGTGTTGTAGGCATCAGAGTGCCTAAATACTTCCTATTGTTCTGTCTCCTGACAAGATACATAATGGCAGAGTTCCCTGAGTATGCAGGTGGCTTTCTGCACCCATAATGCCCAGAGAATCAGGGCCAGCCACTCACAGCATGCCAAAGGCAATGACTAGACTCTGCCCCTTCCTTCACGACATGTAATTTACAGATGGGAATGGCACACAAGGGCAATGGAGCCTTGGGAACATGTTACTGGTGTCTTACATTCTAATATTTGAAGCTGCCTCTTGGCATGTATATATGCAGGAGCTAAGGGAGGCAATTACCTCTATGAACCAATCTTCAACAATGGTTCCTCCAGTACAAAAAGCATTAAAAACAAGAGAGTTTTGCCCTTTGGGGTGGAAAGGTAGTAGCTGCAGCTATGTACCCCAGAAAAGATGTGGGCAGAAAGCACTGGTCCTTGTGGTGAGTTCCTGGGCACCGTGCACCTCAGGGACCCTCAGCACCAGCAGCAGAAAAGTGGTTTTTGAGTGGATGGACTCCGCTCTTGGCAGGCTCAAGTTCTATGTTGTCAAAGCATTTAACTAATGTCATCCTTTCTGAAGCAAAGCTGTGGACTTTCCTGACACAGCGTGGCATTTTGATAACACTCTGCACCCACAAGTGGCCAGTGTTTAGAGATAAACACTAGCTATAGTGAGCTAGAAACATAAACACCACTCCTAGCTCTATTATTATATCTTTAAGGCATACATGCTTGAGGAATGGAAATGTAACCCAATGGTAGAATTTGTGCTTACCGTGCATAAGCCCGAGTGTTTCATCCCCAGCAACCCTGTTAAGCCATGAATGCTCAGAAAAATCATGGGAGATATATACTCATACATATACACCTACTAGTATGCAGAAATAATACTTGTACATTCACCATATGTACTGAACACACATATATGCATATATATACTACCTATGTACACATTGTGTGTATATTCTGTCTTACATTTACTTCTTATTTTTATTTTTTTGTTTTTTTAGTTTTTTGAGACAGGGTCTTGCTGTATAGCCTAGGCTGGTCCTGAACTCACTATGTAGCCCAGGCTAGCCTTGAACTCATGGCAATTCTCCTGCTTCAGCCTCCCAAGTGCTGGGATTACAGGTGATCACCACCACACCTGGCTTATGTGGTGCTGGGGAATCAAACTCAGGGCCTTGCGCTTGCTAGGTAAGCATTTTAACCGCTGTGCCACTCCTCCAGCCTTCTGTCTTCCATCTACTAGTAGGATACTGATAGTTGTAGAGTTCCATTTAATAGTATAGATTTTTGTTTATACGATTTAAAAAACATAACAGCCCCATTTTGCTGTTTTTCTCAATGCAATGTTGTGGGTAAGAGCTATAGAATGAACTTTTCTACAAAATCTATATCTTGAAATACTAACCCTCTGTGCAAGGTATTAGGAGGTGGGCCCTTAGAAGGTGGTTAATTCACCGTGGTGAAGCCTGCATGAATGGAACAGTGCCTTCAGTAAAGGAGATACCTGGGGAAGGCCCCGAGAACTCACTCATTATCTTCCTTGTCATGGAAAGATATGGTGAGAAGGTCACTCCTTGCATCTCCGAAGAGGGTCCTTATAAGAACCTGAACATACTAGGGCCCGGGCTTTGGACTTTCAGCCTTTAAGACTGTGAGAAAAAAGTGTCTGTTGTTTACAAACCACCCAGTCTACGGAGCCTGATCATAGATAGCAGCCCTGGGTGACTAAGCCAGTGACATTACCAAAGATGACAAACCTCAAACAGTACATGCTGATCACTCAGAGTTCCTTCATCGCCAGATATAGAAATGACTTTTTCAAATTCCAACTCTAATCCTCCCAAACCTTGACTGAGGAAATGAATCATTATCACTCACTGCAAAATTGGCTGTTACTCTCCCGCGATGACAAATGCCATCTTTCGCTTTCAGACTTCCGCCCGCAGGCCTCAGGTGGCTACACTGCGGGCCCACTCCCTCCATCCTAGCTGCCAGTGGCGTCCCAACACGCTTTGCCACCGACAGCACCAGTAAGAATCAGGCCCACGCAGCTCCCCAGACCCTCTCTGCAAGGAGGAACTATTTTTTGTTTTCTTGATCAGTATCAGACTGGCGATGCTCCTTCTCCCACACTCGAGGGAAGAAGTCGGGAGAGGGGACAGCAGCCAAGAAGCCTAGGGAGCTAGCTAGCCTGATTAGGGAAGGTTTGGGGACAACTGTGAAGTCCTCCGCTGGAAAACTCACCTGAGGAGGCGCATTCCTCCACATCTCCCTTCTCGTCCATGTCCTCTGAAGCCTCGACCCTCTCCAGAGAAGCTGCGTGGACTTCTCTTTCTGATCTGATATAGAGGAATTTTTCTGACTGATTGAATGAATGAAAGAGAGAAGGAAAAAGCGAATGAACTCTGGGTTTTGTGGATGTCCAATTTCGAGAAAGTGAAAAGAGAGTTCCTAATGAATCTAAAATTTTTAGCAAGACAAGAAATAAAGTAGGCTTCAGTTTCAAAAATCTACAATTCAAGGGGACACTACGTATCATGCGCTGTTGGTCCGGTAATGAGGTAGTCACAGTTGTCATAGGATGCACGTGCTTGAAGCACCTTGGCCCTGGGAAGTGACTTCCTGTTGTCTACAATTCATACGTGTTTCTCTCCCTGTCCCATCTCCCCCGAGACTAATGAAACATGCAGTATGAAATAGGTTCCTGATTCTTCACCTGCTTTGCCCCTCAGGGAATTATGGGATGCAGGATCAGAGAATGAGCGGAGACATACACTCGTTCTGAAGGGTCGAATGAGAAAGGGAGAACTGAGAAAAAAGCTGGCCACCCACGGGAAGAATGAGCGGGCCACGTGGTCCGCGGTAGGGTTCTTGCTGAGTACGCACAAGTCTGGGTTGATCCCTAGCGCTGGAAAAAGCGAAGCAGAGAGGCTGGGGAGGAGGGACGATGGGGATGGGTAACGAGCAGAGCTCCTAGGAGACAGAAATGGAGGAAGAGAACATGACAGGGGCGCGAAGGTAGTTCCAGGCTTTTATAGACTGAGTCTTCTTTTGTGCTTTTCAGAAAAAGCAGATTAAATTCATATTTGTTGCTACAACTGCTGCTTTTTGAATATGAACCTCCGGAGGGATGGGTCTTGAGCTCATAAGGTCTTTCTCACGTCTATTCCAGCGTCTCGTCTTAAGGATGAGGAAGCTGAATCCCAGAGAAATGAAATCTCGGGCCTCAAAATAGACTAGAGTTTAGATACTGAATTCTGACTTCTCTGCTTCTTGATAGAATGTAGATTCTACCACCCTGAGCTAAAAAAGTACGCTTGTTCCCAAACATCTCCACATTCTCATTGCCTGCAGGAGTTTTTCACTTTGTGAAGCTTACCTGGTTTTAAAGAATTTGGAATTACCTCACCATTATAGCAAACATACCCCAAGTAAATTGATAGGATGAAAGCCAAGAGCTGTACACCTAGATCAAAGGCAGACTCTTACCTTTACAGTACTAGTTGTGGCAAAGAAACGGTAACTGTTTTGGAATGTTTGAAGAGCCCATGTGGTTGAGCAAAACTCACACTCCGTCCAACAGATGGCAGTAGCCACGTTTTCTTCTTCTTTTTTTTAAATAAGCACATAACAAGTCCAATGTTCAGAAGAAAAAAGAACCAGCAAAATGAAGTGTCAAAGTCTTTTTATCTTCATCAAAAGCCAAATCATCCATCCCTCTTGAAATAACATAGAATTAAAGCAATCAAACAAAAAAAATTCCACCTACCTAACGCTTCTGGAGAAAATCAACTAACAGCCCCCTAATAATATGTTCCTGATTACAAATTATAACTAACAATTACTTTCTGTTTTGTTCTTATTAGAAAGACTAAAAAGGATTACTCCTCTTCTACTTTGAATGTAGCTAGGCTTAAGTGAGTGGTTGAGTATAGTTTCAGTTTTTCACATACTAGCATTCTTGAAGAGAAAAAAGAAAAAGCAAAGAAAGCCATTTAGTTGCTGACAGTTGTTTGACTATCACCTAATTCTTGAAATTTATTATACTTACAAGCACGACTATAATTCTGGTCTTCCCATTGGGAAGCATTTATTTAGAAAGCAGTGGTTCCTCCTCCACCTGAGATTAGACTTAATTTACAAATAAGTAATCAAGTGAATAATGTAATATATCAGCTATATTTGTATTCTAATATTGAATAAGAAAGATAAAAGCTTCTTTTATGGTACAGAAGTTTATATATATAATTTCTTAGGCTGGAGATGTAGCTTAGTGGGAGTTTGCCTACAACAGATGAGGCCCAGGACCACCACCAGAAGCAAACCAAACAAAACAAAGTGACACCAACAACAAATCCATCCCCTTGTGTTCTTCTGTTTGTCCTTGGCTCTTCCTAGATTTTTTTTTATCTAATATTCTTATGTAGAGCAAGAAGATTTACCTAGAACTGTCCAGCACAGAGGACTCACAGAGCCCCTTAAAATTTTGAAGTTTCTAGAGAAACAGTACACCTAAGAGATGATTCTGAAACTACCAGCTCAATATAAGTCAGGGTTTTTTTTTTTTCTTTGTTTTTATTTTTGAGTGTTTGTTTGAGTCAGAGTCTTGCTCTTTATTCGAGGCTGGTCCTGAAACACTCAGTGGAGCCCAAGCTGGCCTGAAACACTCAGTGGAGCCCAAGCTGGCCTGAAACTTACACCAGTCATCCTGCCTCAGCCTCTGGAGTGCTGGGGTTATGGACACACTCCATCACACTCAGCTTTATAAGTCAGTTTTAACATGAGGTGCTACATTCCTTTTCATGAAGGAGTCACATCTTTGCAAATCTAGGCTTTTGATGACTGCAGCGGGAAGAAAAGAAGTATTTCCAATTTAATTTCAAGGTCGTGGATATAATTAGTGTTCAATCAAGTACCCAGCATACCATCAGGAAAAAAAATTGTGGTTAAGAATAAAGTTGAAGTGATTTGTACACAATATTTTTAATCAGCTACTAAGTTGTTAAGACCTAAATATAAATGCTTCTTAAGTTGTTTGGACCTGGATACTTCATAAACAAAATTAATTAAGTATTCCTTGTAGTTTATGGGCCTTGTGAAAAAAATTATAGAGACATGTAGGATGCCATGAGACCAGAGGGCTTAGACGCCTCTAGACTAACCTATTCACAAAAAAATGGCATGTTTGATCCCTGTCAAATGTTTTAAAGATCAGAGCACTCTAGTAGGCTGAGGCAAAAGGTTTCCAAGTTGGAATCCTGCTTGTGAAACTTAGCAAGAGTAGGTCTCAAAAAAAATAAGCAGAACTGGGCATATAACTCAAAGATAAAGTACGTGTGGGTTTGATTCCTAGTACCACAAAAAAGTCACATCAGAGTATGAGTCATGAATTTTGGCAATTAACGTCCACACCTAAAAATATTAAATCCAAAAATAAGAGAGCTTGGATTTGAATCCATAGTCTTTATGAGTCTTTGTTTTCTTTATTTTTGGGGGCTAAGTTAGGGGCTAATGTTTTATCATTTAAGGTTCTTCTTGGCACTTGAAAAATTGCAAAACATAGTGGTAATTATGATTTCAAAATCCATTTTGTGCCTACAACTCTTTACTTCCAAGGAAGAGAGACCTTCATCTGACAGACCCAATGTGGAGGAAAAATGGGGAGATTTTTGTTAGAACGTAGTAAGAATTTCAAGATGGTGACAGTAGAGCACGGACCAAGTGCGGGGCTCTGTGTGAAGCTCAACGTACTTAACTTTGAATAGAGTCTTTTTAGGGGGTTCCAGTTCAAATTATTTTTTTCTTTTTTTCTTTTCATTTTAAGACAGCCATTTTCTATATTGGGCTGTAGTTTTCGTAAGCATAGTTAGTTTTTGAAGTCAACTTATGGCAGTATCATGTATACAAAATAAATCAACACTTCTTATACACAGTTTGATGAGTTTTAACAAGTGAATACAGTTCATTTCCATCAGGACCCTTTGCAGTGGGTCCCCTGTCACCTTTCCAACATCTATTGATTGTCTTAAGTCACTATCCATTCTTTTTGCTGGCTTGGAACTTAATCTGGACTAATAAATACGTGGTCTTTTGTGGCTGGCTTCTTCTGCCCAGTTGGTTTTGTGATTCATCTATGCTGCAGTGTGTAGCAGTCGTTCGTTCCTTAGTACTAGATAGTGTTCTTCTGCATGGTTACATTGCAATTTGTTCATTTATCACTTAACGAACATGGAATACATCCTTCCTTCTGCCCCAAACCTTCTCACAGGTATTGTCTGTGGTAAACAATTGACACCCCATTGACTACCATCCTGGCCTCAGTTAGCTGTAGCAATTTGTAATTATTGTCATGTTCACTAATAGTTGCACAATTGTCCCAAGTTGGGCAAGGGATGTAAACTTGCTCAATGAATACCCATTTCTGAATAGTTAACGGGAGGATGTCGTGGCCATGTAATTGTTAGCATTTTACTTCCGTGTTGTCCAGTTTGGAAAGGCTGCAAATGGCACAGGAATGAAATGTGCTTTTGTGGTTTGGATCTAGAGTGTCACCTCAAAGCCTTATGCATTTGGATGCTGTGAATTCCTCATGGATTCCACGTTAGGAGGTGATGCCTGGCTGGATGGGGCAGAAGGTTGGGGCTTGACCTGAAGGGCTGTGTGCCTGTTCCTCCCTTCCTTTCTCACTTGGCTTTCTGCCTTGGTGCCGTGAAGAGTTTCTCTGTCATGTGTTTCCACCACTGCCAGCTGCCCTTGAATAAACTGAGAAGTTTGGAAACTGTGAGGTAAAATAAATCTGTTCTCCCTTAAATTGTAGGTGTTAGATGTTCTGGTCTTTAGCGCCGTCAACGGCAGGTTTTACTATCTCTATATTGTTGTCTTTTCCAGAAGGCCAAATACCTGGAATTGTACAATTGGTAGCCTTTTAGGTTATCACGATATACATATAAGTTCCTTCCATATCTTTGTATGAGTTGGTAGTTCTTTTTTTTAGGACTGAATAGTACTACATTGCCTGGGTATATTACAATTTTTTTTGCTTATTGAAGATTGCAATTTTCTTACCTATAGCTGTTAATGGTTATGCTTTTATTTTAACAAAACAAACGGGGGTGGAGATATTTTTCATTGTGAATTTGATTTGTATTTCCTTAATGAATAATGACTAATGACAATGGGAAAAATCATTTAATGTTTTTATTGGCAGTTTGTATATCCAGTCTGAAGAAATGTGTATGAAAACCTTTTATCCACTTAAAAAATAGCTTTTCTTTCTTTCTTTTTTTTTTTGAACTCTTAAGAATTCTTTTTTTCCCCCTTTTTTGAAGACAGGGTCTCATTCTGTAGCCCAAGCTGGTTCCTAAACTCACCGGTGTAGCCCAGGCAGGACTTGGAGTCAGGACAATTCACCTCTCTCAGCTTCCCAAGTACTGGGATTATAGCCGTGCGCCACCACGCCCAGCTGTACGTGGTGCTGGAGAACTGAACTCAGGGCCTTGTGCTTACAAAGCAAGTGCTTTAACCTCTGTGCCAGTACTCCAGCCCAAGGATGTTTTTATATATTTTGAGATGGGTACAGTGGTGCATACTTGTAATCCTCGGTTCTCAAGAGACGGATGTCAGAGGACCGTAAGTTTGAGGTCAGCCTGAGAAAGTTAGACCCTGTCTCCAACTTTATTTATTTATTCACTTACTTATTTTTGAGACAGGGTCTTGCTCTGCAGTTTACACTGGTCCTGAACTCACCTTGGAGCCCAGGCTGACCTTGAACTAATGGCAATGTTTCCAATACTCCTGCCTCAGCCTCCTGAATGCTGAGATTACAGGTGTGTGCCACCAGTCTCTGCTTATTTAGGGTTGGGGAATTGAACCAAGGGTCTTTAGCTTGCTAGGCAGGCACTTTAACTGCTGAGCTATTTCTCCAGTCCCTGAAAAAGAATTTAAAGTTCTTTACATCTTCTAAACACAAGTCCTTTATTGGATGCATATTTATATTTTGATAAAGCTCAGTTTAGTTTCCTTATTAGTTTGTGAATTTGTTGTTACACCTTAGAAACCATTGTCAAAATCATAGATATTTATTTTTATATTCTCAGGATCATAATATTGGTCTTCCATTAGGTCTAAAATTCATTTTGAGCTAATTTTTGTGTATAGTATATTTAAGGAGCTCAACTTTTCTATTCTTTCACTGTTAAATGATTTTCTTGGCAGCCTTGTTAAAAATGAATTTACTATAAATATAAGAGTTTCTGTCTGAACTCTAAATTCTGTTCCATTGACTTATATGTCTATCTTTATGGCCAGTGTCATGCTGTCCTAATTACCATAGGACATTTTGAAATTAGAAAGTGTCAGTCTTCCAACATTGTTTCCCTTTCTCAAAATGATTTTTTGGCTATTCTAGATCCTTTCAGTTTTCATACAATTTAATATCTTTGTGCATTTCTGTCAAAAAGGCAGCTAGAATTTTGATAGAAGTTGCGTTAAATCTTTAGGTTTATTTGGAAATTATTGCTATCTTAGCAATGTTGCTTTTGATGTATGAAAATGTTCATTTTTAAAATTTTATTTAAGTCTGGTTTAATTCATTTCAATGATATTTGATTTGTAATTTTCACTGTACAACTTTGAAACTTGCAAACTTTTGTTAAATTTATTCCTAATTCCTTATTTTTAAAATTTTATTCTCAAATTGTTCATTACTAATGCCTACAGATACAATTGACTGTTTCATATTAATTCACATCCCACAAAGTTGCTAACCATATTTATTAGTTTTAATAGATTACTAGTCTTATTATTTTGCAAGCTTATCTGTATTCCTAAGAATTTTCATATCATCTAGAATTTTAAAAAATAGTTTTCCTTTTTTTCCCCTGAACATTTTGATTGCATTTTTATTTCTTTTTCTTGCCTTATCACCCAGGCTAGAGTGGGTGATATATATAACGTTAGTATAATGTTAAATATAAGTAGTGAGAACAAATATTCCTGTTTTATTCATGTTCTATGTGAAAAGCATTCAATCTTTCTCTATTAAACACAATGTCAGCTTTGGGGTTTTATGGATAGATGTAATAGGAAGAGGCATTTATATTTTTGCCTTGTGTTTAAAATGATTTTTTTCAAAAAAAAAATCTATTGGTTTTATTTTGTGTTTTATTCCCCCACCACCATTTTTATTAATATATTTGTGATACATACTATTTACAATGTACTTGAGTATTTTTGCACATATATATCACACTGACATTACAATCCCTTCCCTCCCCATCTCTGGCCCTCCCACACTCTCGCCACCCCCCTAACTCCCACTGTCACACCTACTTGGTTCTATAGAATGCCTGTATTCTGGGTTTCCCAAATCAGAGACGTCCTGCGATATTTAACACATTTAATCTTCTGTATCTGACTCACTTCACCACTCAAATCACTGCTCTGTAGCTCAGCTCCCTAACCCTAGAATGGGCTGCAGTGGCCGTATCTTGAAAACTCTTCTCTGGGTCCAGCAGAGCCCTTTATTGGAACAATTTGCTGAAAGTTCTTTTTCTCTGTATCTTACCATATCTTTGTTGTGATTCTTTGACATGGCCTCACCCACCAGTCCATATAACAAAAGGACTATAATAATGAAGTTCATAAGGCTAGAAAATTTGATAGAGAAAAACACAGAAGTTAGATTTGAAATTCTTTAGCTGAACTAAAACGTAAATGTTTGTACATTCAAAAGACATTCAGGTTATCAATACATCAATCAGTTTTCTTAGGATAAACTTACATCAAAGACAAAATAAGTGAACTGCTACATTAAATGAACCTATGTCTATATCTCAAGAGTAAATTACACATAAGCAATAGACATAATGGCATACTTAGTTATTATAAATTTTTTAAACTTTCATAAATTATTCACTCACATTTCACTACTTACGAACATTTTGCCAGATTTGTTTAATCATCTTATCTACTTATCCATCCATAAATTTATATATACATATTTTTAAAGATTTTATACAATTCCTCATGTTAAATAGTTACTATGTTTTGCAAACTAATATACTATTAAAATAATAATTATGTGAAGTTTCACAGGGTTCATGAGAAAGTTGGTACTGTTTTAGAAGGATACCAACAAATGATTCAAATACCAATCTATTGTTTTTGTTATACTTTCTCTTTAGATGTTTCCTTTCTTCCATGTTCTTTAATACTACTTATCTCTCTGTCTCTCTCAAAGATTCCGTCAAGTGTTTTCGGCAATGCTGGGCTTGTGGTCGCAAATTTCTTTTGGGATTCTTGGTCATGAAAAATTTTTACTTTGCCTTCAATTTTCAGGAATAATTTTGCTGGATACAACAACTTGGGTGGACACTTGCTGTGTTTTAAAGCTTGAACGATTGTGCTCCCGGCTCTCCTGGCCTTTAAACTTTGCAGTGAAAAATCAGCGGTAATTTGAATGGATTTGCCTTGGTAGAATAATGTCTGTTTTTCTCTTGCTGCTTTTAATATCCTCTCTTTATGTTGCATTTTTCTGGTTTTGATTAAGATGTGTCATGGTGAGTCACTCTGCTGGTTGAGGTTATTTGGTGTTCTATAAGATTGTACTGGAAAATTAATTTTTTCCTGAATTTGGAAAATTCTCTTGTGTGATTTCAGTGAATAAATCCTCTATACCTTTGCTGCTGTCTTCTGCTTTTTCTCCCACACCTGTAATTCTGAGACTGGTTCTCTTTGAATCATCCATCCGTTGTTGTATCCAGCTACTTTGCTCACTTCTAATTTTGGAATCACGCCTAATTATAGCATTTGTTTTCTCAGCCTTGTGTTCAAGGTCTGAAATTCTCTTCTGACAATGTTCAAGTCGACTTTCCCTACTTCCAATTGTATTTTTCCTGTCCTGAATTTCAGGTAGGGATTCTTTTCAAAATTTCCACTTCCCTTATTCACCTTGGCCAACTTTTCATTTGTGACTACTGTATGCTTACTATGCTTTGTCTTCAGTAGAACCACTATTTGATTAGTAACTTCCTCTTAAGGCCCACTGATCAATGCTTTTATTTCTATGAGAATATTTTGTTTGAACTCACTTATTTGCTTTTTGACTTCTTTTCCTATGCGTTCCACTATTTCAGGGCCCGTGACTTTAGTTTCTGGGGTCTTAGGCATCTCTATGGGTTTTCTGTTTCCTTATCTTCTTCCCATGTTTCTGTTGTTGAGGGACTTCACTTTAAAGGCCTAGCCATGAGGTTCCTTTGAATGAGTATGAGTTTGTGTCTGGGGAGCCAAAAATTCCTCTGAGTTCTGTGCTGGGAGTAGGCAGTGAGGGAGGACATGATAGTCCGATGTCCTTGGAGGTGATATGATCACCCTCGCCCACCTCTTCAAAGCTCTCCCGCCTGTCCTGGCTTCCCTCCCCCAAGGGAAGGGCTCTCCACCCTCGGAGATGCTCCCACTACACCTCAGCAGTTTCTATGGTCAGTGGCCTTTCCCTCCTCTCCACAACTGTCTCTTGTGCCAGTTTCTTTCTGGGCACTGTTTAAGCATGACCCCAGAAACACCGATGTGCTCTTCTGGGCTTTGTTTTGCTCTAAATAGTTCAGTCCCAGGCTCTTTTAATTTAAATGACTCCTGCTATATCATTGCCTGCTTTGGTTACCAAGCACTGCTTCTGATCGAGTGTCTAGGAGGTCTTTTCTAGGAGGAATTCACATTGTGTTTGTAGTATCCACTACCTGCATGTTTGTTTCTGGAGCCTGGGGCTACCAGCTGCTCTCAATTTCTGCTTCTCCTGGGCCTGTGTTTACCTTGGTCTGAGGTTCCAGTCTCTGGACTTTCCTCTATCTGTGGATGCCTGCAGCTCAGGGCTGCACTCATTCAGCTGCTGGTTTCCTCGACTTCTAATATGTCTTTGGGATTTCTGACCTCGCTCTGGCTTCCTTTCAGTTGCTGGGACTTTTCTTCCTCTCCTAGCTTGGTTAGAGTTTCCGTGGTCTGGACCAGCTTTCCTTCATCTGTGGATGCTGCTGTCTCCTAGCCACTTGTAATGGGCCTAGGGTGGCCTTCTGGGCTGCTATATTTTCCCTTGGTTCCAATGTTTCTTTGGGTTTTCTGATGTTCCCTTGGCTTCCTATCAATTGTTGGGACACTCCTCCGTTTCTTAGCTACATTGAACAGGCAGTTTTTGTCAATATTCTCAACTTTTTAAGTGTCCATGAGGAGACATTTTGCAACTCTGCTTCCAGCTGCCATCTTGACCAGAAGTCTGGAAGTTTCTAACATATGCCAAGGCTATTGGTTTTAATAAATGCTTTTTCTGTGTCTATTCAAATTATTATGTTTTTTCCTTTATTCCATTAATATCATATATCATTTTAATATATGTTTGAATGATAAAACATTATACAGTAGTCAAAATACTACTTGGTTATGGTGAGTCTTCTCCTTTTGTGTATTTCAGATTTGAAATGCTAACATTTTACCCTGAATTTTTGTGTCAATATTCATAATGAGTATTGCTCTGTAGTTTTCTTGTGATGCATTTATTTAAGTATTGAGGCAAAATTGTCCTTGTAGGTTGAGTATGCAAATTCCTTTCTTATTCTTTGGGAGAATATGGTAAAGATTGATATTCTTTGCATACTTGTTAGTATTTTCCAGTGAATCTATCTGTTGTGGTTTGGGTCTGGAGTGTCCCCAAAAGCCTTTAGTTCCTATGGACACTGTGTAGGTTTGGGAGGTGGGGCCTGGCTGGACAGAGGAAGGTGCTTGGGGCTTGACCTGGAGGGGCATATGCTGGTTTCATCCTTCCCTCCAGTCTCTCTCTCTGCTCCACCATGCTGTAAGGATCTCTTCCCAGGGAACTCCAGGTTCAGCTCTAGCTGCAGCCCCACCATGTGATTCCACCATTTTCCAGCCACTCACCAATGAATGGACTGTGACTTTGTGAAACTGTAAGCTACAATAAATATTTCCTCCTTAAGTTGAGGATGTCAGGTATTTAGTCAGTGATGAGAAAGTAACTAAGACACCACCTGACTAAGATTTTCTTTGATAGAAGTATTTGAATTACTATTTAAATTTTTTACTTTTAATAGTTTAATCACAGTTTCTATTTCTTTCTGAGCTAGTTTGGGTTGTTTGTGCTTTCTGGAGATTTGTTCTTTTTATCTAAATTATTTAATCTGTCGTCAAACAGTTCTTATAATATCCCCTTATAATCATTTTATTTCTGTGATGTTGCTTGTCTTTAAAACTTGAGTAATGTCTTCCTTTCAGTGGAATGAATAGTTTGTCAATTTTGGTCTATTTATTTAACAATACTGTTAAATATTCTGTTCCCTTGTTGCTATTTGGCCTACATACTCTGTCCATTATTGAAAGTGGAATACTCAGCCTCAAACTGTTGTTTAAGTACTGATTTCTTCATATCCATCAGTTTTGCTTCATGAATGCTAGGCTTTTCTTATTAGGTACTTACATATTTATTATTGCATCTTTCAGAGGGCTTGTCACTTTGTCATTATTTTCTGTCTTTAGTAAAAAATTTTATCATAAAATTTAGTGTCCATGTTATTAACTTGTTTGCCAATTTGCATGTTTATCCATCTTTTATTTTCAACTGCTTATGCTCTTTAACCTAAAGTGTGTTTCTTATAAGCAGAACAGAGATGGATTATGTTTCTTATTTCTTCTGCCAGTTTTTGACTTTTGCTTGAAGTGGTTTAATTTGTTCCCATCTAATTTAACTGTTGGTAAAGTAAAATTGTGCCTGCCATTTTTTTTTGTTTTCTACGTATTTATGTAGTCTTTTCCCTGTAATCTTAAGTTAAGATATTGCCTTATATTAATATGCATTTCCAATGTGCCATTTTTATTTTTTATCTTTCTTACCATGTATTTTAAATGGTTAATAATAAAGCAATATAATTTAGGTTAAATCAACTTAATTTCCATCGTATGCACAAGCTTCATTCCAAATACTCCAAAATTGCTTTCTTCTGCCTTTGTTTGTACAATATCATACAAATTACATGCTTATACATTACAAACTTATTAATATAGCTTAAGAAATGTTGCCTTATGTAGTTATGTTTTAAATCTTATAAGGAAGAAAAGTATTATCAGCTCATGTGGATCTGATTTGTCATCAAGTGTCCCTTCAGTCTGAAAGATTTCCTTTAATATTTCTGATAGGACAGGTGTCTCCCAGTTTTTTACTAAAGATACTTTAATTTATCCTTCATATTTAAAGGATCGTTTTATGGAATATAGAGTTGTCGACATTCGTTTTCTTTCAAGTCTTTAAGTCTTTTCTTTTACCATCATCTCATCTTCACAGTTTTATGGAAAGGTGGACATCAGTCTTACTGAGCATCTTAGTCACTTCCTCATTGCTGGGACACAATACCCAACACCAGCACTTTAGGGGAGGGGAGGGTTATTTTCAGATCATAGTTCACAGGTATCAGTCTGTGGCGTGCCAGCAATGACGGAAAGGCACAGTGGAGGGCACGGGAAGTCTAGCAACGGGAAAGCTGTGCACCTCACAACAACAGGAAGCAGGCAGTGAAAGGAAGCCAGGGACAGAGTATATACCTTTCCATGTTATGCCCTCAATAATCCACCCTTCCAGTCAGACCCCACCTCTTAGCAATATGGGACTTCATCAGTAGATTAATTCTTGATACAACCAACCTCTGTGATGTAATTACCTTCAAAGTTGTGAGGCTTTGGTGGACATTCCGGACCCAAACTGAAACATTCTGCCCCTAGTTCCCTCACAACCAACTCATATTAAAAATTCATTTAGTCCAACTTCAAGAGCTGCCAAAGTTTTAACAGTTCCAGTATTGCTAAAAAGAAATCTAAGTACAAGCAGTCTCCTATGACTCAAGGCAGCTCTTAGCTGTGAGCCCCTATGATAATCAAAAATAAAAAGTAAAACACTTCCAATATACAATGGCACAGAATCAAATTCTCATGTCAAGAGAGAGGAGCAAGAGGATGGAAAGAAATCAAGTCAGAGTGAAATTGAAACGCAGCAGAGCCTGCAGCCTGATAAATCCTATAGTCCATGTCTGGCACTCAAAACAAGCTGTGTTGGAACATTAACTCCAAATGCCTTTGGTGGTCTCTCTCTAGCACTGCTTGATACACAGGTGATGGGCTCTCTCTCGAGGTAACTGCTCATTGTCTGTACCATTCCTTAGCATGCAGTACCATACATATTCCTGGAAGTCCCAACTTCTTGGAGTCTCCACAGCACTTTCAACTTCACTCTCACAACTTTACACCCTGCCCTCTCAGAGGCACATTGCCTGGCCTCCAGGCCTTCTAAAATCCAGGTGCATGCATGTAATACCAGTACCAAGTGGATATTGCCAGTATCTGCTGCTTGAACAGATCAGGGTTAGAGAGGCCTCAGCAACTTCTGAGAACTTCATAAGTGAGCTCTGGAAAACACTTCTTTCTTTAGCCCTACAACATGCCCTTGGGAACTCTCCTCTTAGCGAAGGAGGGCAAAATTTACTTTTGAAATCTTGAACTAGTAAAGGGTGGATTCTTTCTGATTCCTGACATGCCTTCATGTCATTTTACCTATTGTCCTGATATGAAGTACTCAGTTTCTTCTTCATGCTAATCTTTTCAGCAACTATGTTTCTCTTTTCCATAGCTTTGCAGGTGCTTTCCTTCTGGCAAGACTGGAAACTTATTACATCTTTTTGCTCTGATGTTTTTTTCTTGATTTTCTTTCTAGAGTTGGCTAAAAAGAGGAAAGAGTACCATGTGACAGCCTGAATGCTGAGCTGTTTTGAAATTTCCAACATCAGACAAATTTGTCCACTGTCCTTAATCTCAGTTTTGGGCAAGCTCTCAGGACATGGACAAAATACTGAAATATTTTTTGTCAAAGAGTGACACACACAGGCTACACAGCACAAATGCCAGTAGAGTCCTCCTTCCTATCTCAGACCTCTTGGGCCTGCCCTTCACATTCTGAACTTCTGTCTGCATTCCGGCCTTCTGAGTTGTGACGAGAATCTCCCATCAAGATCAGTTTGCAGCATTCTAAGACTTCTCTAGCTGACATTTCCAAGCTTTCCCAAACTCCTCCCACAAACCAGTTCCAAAAGCTTCTAAACCACATGATCAGGTAAAGTTAGAGGAATGACCCTACTTCCCTGGCACCAGTTTGTCTTAGATGCTTTCTCTTGCTAAAACAATACCCAATACTCACTTAAGGGAAGGAGGACAGGTTTGTTTTAGCTCACAGCTCAGAAGTATCAGTCTGTCCAGGGCCTACCAGCAATGGAGGAGGGGCATTAAACAGTGTCTAGAAGCAGGAGAAACTCCTCACCTTATGGCACCAGGGACAAGAATATTTACCCTTCCATATAATGCCCCAATGATCCTCCCCCTCTGACCAGGACTTATTTCTCAACAACACATACAATGATAAAAAGACTAATCCACGGATACAATTAATGTCCATGTTTCAATCTGTTTTCAAATACATGAGTCCTTTAGCAGATGTTTTAGATCAAACCATAACATTGGATATCATTTATACGTAATAGTCATTTTTCTCTGTTTTCAAGGTTCTCTGTTTTTTGAACAGCTTAACCTTTATTATATCTGAATTTTTAGATTTCCTTCAGTTTATCAAATTTAATATTCTTAGATACATACAATGAATACTTTTCATCAAAACGGGGATGTTTGGGGCCACTGTTTCTTCCAATATTTCTTTGTCCCTTGCTCTGTTCTCATTATTGGATTCCGGTTATGGGTGGGTTGGTATGTTTGGTACTCCCCAGCAGGTCTTTACGGCTGTTTATCTCCCCTCATTCTTCTTTCTCTGTTTCTCACACTGGTATACTATCAACTAACATATTTTCAACTTCATTAATTCTTGCCTGTGCCAGTGTGAATGTGCTATTCAATCCCTCTAAGAAATGTTTCATTTTATTTATGGCAACTTTTGCTCTATAATTTCTCTTTATTCTTTATTTGCTCTCTGGACAGAAATAAAAATGAATAAAATAAAAAATGTTAAATTAAGGGAAAAGTTCAACATGTAATAATTTTTCTCATAATGTCCTGATAGTTCTTATTTTCCGTATTTGTCAAAATGGAAATGGAAGTTGTTACATCACCATTCTTCACTCCTGAAAGCAAAGCCTTAATTTCTCCCTCAGCTCATTTCACTGCTCCTTAGAGATCCATTTTCGTTTTGAATGGTGGACTTTTTGAAAGTAAGTTCTATTTTTTTTCCATTTGGGTTGTCATATTTATCCCAATACCTATCAGATACTAGTCATTCAACAAATGTTTATTAAATAAAATGTATTTTTTTGGTTACTTATTATTATAAATTTACTGCTGTAATGATAGATTAATGATATCTGTAATGCCATTTCTTCATCAAAAAAGTGAGCACATTGGCAAAAAATGTTAGCATCAATTCTTGAAAACAACCACATCTTGCAGTAATCTAAGGAGGATTTATACAAGAAAAACTGTTGAAACTGAATAACAACAGGGTTTTAAGAGCCCTGTAATATGATCTAACCTCTTCTTCCTCTACTGAGGTGCACAGTAGATTTGAAAACATCTGTAGATAACAAAATTCTTAAAGTAAACTTTATAATGTGCCTGAATCAGAACATCGGAAGGGACAGTAGCTGCAAAGGACAGCAGCTCCATTGCAGGTCTCAGGAAACACGGAAATCTCGGGGGGAAGAGTAGGCAGTTGCAGCTGTAGAATAAAGCTAGAAGAAGAGAAAAGCTAGCAGGCTGGATGCTACAGTTCTCTTCTAAAGATAAGGGTATTTAGGAGTAGCCACGGACGGCAAATGTTTCCTAGGGGGCCAACTGGTCAGATGGTCCTGAGGTTCTCTAACTCAAAGGTACATGAACCGTTCTCATTTCATTTTAAAATCATTTCATATTTGTGATTCCAATATTGTAATAACACACGTGCAAAGGTGAGCTCACACTCACCCCACCCAAATTCTTTCCTCACAGTCTGACAGAAAGCATTTCCGCATCCATATTACGTGACTAGGAGACCCTTTCCTTATTGGTAAATTACATAAAGAGCCTGGGAGAGCACATAGAGGGTAACGAGTCCAGCTTAATCCGAGAAATATAACATCATCTTGCAGTAATGTAAGTACTGTGGATTTACCTAAGATGTCCCAAAGGAAATTGTTCTTTCTTTCTGCTAGTATGATATCCAGTTTCTCTGCCTGTGGCCTTGCTTGTATCCAGAGGCTGTGCATGAAGTTTGCTTGAAACTCAACTAATACCATTAGTGTCCTGTGGAGATTCCGATACACAATTATGACATGAAGTCAGAAATTTACAAGAAAAATGACAAAGAATGCAAATGAACAGCAATAATTTGTGAATAATCAAAGTCAGAATCAAAATCAGTAATAATTAATATTAGAGTCCACCCTGAGGGCAGACACAGAAGGGCAGCTTTCTGGGTCAAACAAAGGAATCCCTTGCCCCACAATTCTCCTAAAGCAGACAGCACTCTACTTTGGAAATGGCTTCACAGACCACGCAGACCCTCTAAAACAAATGGGTGCTGTCTGTTAAAGAGAGGCATGAGCTGAATCAATAAAAGAATGAATGTAAATTTTAAGATACACATTTTATTAATTTCTGATACTCCCCAAGAATATCAGAATTTGCACCTGCACTCAATTCTTTAAGAAAAATTCGCGGCAGGATTGTTAATGATGTGATAACTCCCCACATTTCCACACAATTCGTACACAAAGGTTCTTGCTCACTCACGTCGTGTTCCCTGCAAGATCTGCGGGGCTGGACTCTCAGCTGTCAGCGTTGTCACTCTGTGGGTTGGTGAAACAGAAATTGTCTGAAATATCACCAGTTATCATGACAGGGAAGACTGCAAAGCAAAGCTCCCTCGGGCTCTCAAAGTTGCCTCTTGTAAGTGATAGTCATCATTTCTCGTGACATTTTATTAACCAATGAGTCACACAGATGATCTGCATTTCAAAAAAACCCAGGTATTGAAGAACAGTAACACAACCCACCTGCCACACTCACTCTGCAATATACTCCATGCTTCAGATGAAGCACAAACTGGTAAGACTTGGTCTTGACTCCATAACTCTTGCTAGAGTGTGGATCTGGAATATCCGTCCAGAGCCAGTGTGCTAAGGGCTTGTCGCTCCCAGCTGATGGTGCTACTGGGAAATGGTGGAGCCTTGAGCTAGAGACTAGTGACCAGTGTAGGTCACTGGTAAGTGTGCCTTTGACATGGATTTGAGAAGCACGGGCTATTTATCTTTTTCATGTCCCCAGGCCTTGTGATAAATGGCTTCGCTAACCATGCACTCCCCAGCATGATGTGCTGCCTCACCTCAGGCCCAAAGGAACAAGGCCAAATGGTCCTGAATTAAAACCTCTAAACCGATAAGCCTTTGATCCACTTTGATTTAATTTTGGTGCATGGTGACAGGTGTGTGTCTAGATTCATTCTTCTGCATGTGGATGTCCAGTTTTCCCAGCACCATTTGTTGAAGAGGCTGTCCTTTTTCCAGTGTGTGCTTTTGGCTCCTTTATCAAAGATCAGATAGCTGAGGGTGTTTGAGTTTGTCTAGACAAATTAAGCAAAAATCTAAAAGATATAGGTGTAGGCAAGGACTTTCTTAACAAGACCCCAAAAGCAAGAGAAATAGCCCCCAGAATTAAAAAATGGGACTATGTCAAATTAAAAAATTTCAGCACAGCAAAGGAAATTATCAGCAGCATGAAAAAGAAATCTGACAGACTGAGAAATAACATTTGCCATTTAAACCTCAGATAGGAGGCTCATAACTATAATATACAGGGAACTGAAGAAAAGCCCCTCAAAATCAAAGATCTTTTGAAAAATGGGCAAAGGAAATGAATAGGCAGTTCTCAAATTAAGAAGTTCTAATGGCCAAGGAGTACATGAAAAGATGTTCAACATCCTTAGCCAGTAGAGAAATGCAAATTAAAATGTCATGAAGAAACCATCTAACTCCAGAGAGAATGGTGTATATCAAGAACACAAACAGCAATCAGTGCTGGTGAGGCTGTGGGGAAAAAGGAACCCTCCTGCGCTGCTGGTGGGAATGTAAACTGGTAAAACCACTCTGGAAAGCAGTATGGAGAGCTCTCAAAAGACTGGAAATAAATATTCCCTTTTATGCAGTGATACCTGTTCTGGGAATTTCCCCAAAAGAGTTAAAAACAACATAACAGAGATATATGTGCACTGATGTTCATAGCAGCACAACTAACAATAGCTAAAATGTGAAAGACACCCAAATACTCATCAACAGACCAATGGATACACCAACTGTGGCATTTATACACAATGGAATACTATGCATCTATAAAGTCCAACAGAGTGGAGGCTTTTGCTGGCCAGTGGAGGCAACTTGAGACCATCATGCTCAGTGAAGTGAGTCAGAAGCAGAAGGTGAAACATCGAATGGTCTCTCTGATATGAGAAACCCAGATCACAATCATTTCATAGAACTAATTGAGGGGGATAATGGGAACTGGTGGGGATGGGGAGGGTGTGAGAGGATCAAAAAGGGAGAAGGGAAAGGCCTGTAATTTTGCCACAATATGTATATGTCAAAATACTCAAGATCAACATAAACAGTATTATTGCATCTATACATATCAATAAAATAAGGAGAAAACAAAACTAAGCCATTATTAAAAAGGTCTCTCATTTGTTAGCTTATTTGTTTCTGACAGGGCCTCATTCTGTAGTCCAGACTGATTCTGAACTCACCATGTTACCCAGGCTAGCCTCCAACTCACGGTAATCCTCCTGCTTCAGCCTCCCAAGTGCTGGAATTACAGGTGTGTGCTACCATACCCAGCATATGTGTAACTGGAAAATCAAACCCAGGGTCTTGCATTTGCTAAGCGATCATTTTAACTACTGAGTTACGCATTCAGCCCCCAAATGCTTCCTGTTATGAGTTGATTCATGTCAGGTATTTGTTACAGTAACAGAAAACTGACTTAACACACCACTACAGTTTAGTAAAATACAAACCGAGGACCCTAGTACCCTGAAACTTTCCCACATAACTGGCAGGTGGGTAGAATCAGAAGTTTACCATTAAGACAGTGGCCCAACCTGGGTAGCCCCTCGGTCTCCATTGACCTGAGGCTCTTCTCTTCCTCTTTTTCCAAGAGATAACCAGGTATCCCAACCTGGGTAGAGGGAGCTCAGAATCTGTTCCATCCCCCAGACCACTAGCAAGGACCAGTAGATAGATCAGAAAGCTCAAAGATTCTGAAATATCATTAATGTAGATCCACAGTCCACAGAAGTGATTCAAGCAGTAAAATGTACAAAGTGGCTGCCTGCTAAAAGTCAGTTTTAAATAGGATCTGGTGTTTCTTAAGATAATAGACAAAATGTCCACAGCACAATAAGAAAGATTACCCATCCTGCCAAAACCAAAATTATCACAGCTGGAGAGAGAAAAACAACATCAGCACTGAGATAAATAAACTGTTAGAATTCTCAGATAAGGATTTTAAATCAGTTGTAATGTAAATGCTTTAACAATCAATTACTAATTCTCTTTAAACAACTAAAATATTTACAAAATCTCAGCAAAGAAACAGAAGTTACAAGCTAAGTCTGGTGGTGCAGGCCTGTAATCCCAGCTAGAAGGCAGAGGCAGGGGGATCTTAAATTCAAGCCCAGCCTGGACAACTCAGTGAGGCTCTGTTTCAAAATTAAAACTAAAAAATGGACTAGGCGTGTAACTCCATGTGAAGGTCCTGGGTTGGATTTCCAGTGCGGAGGGAAGGAGGGAAGGAGGGAAGGACGGAAGGAAGGAAGGACGGAAGGAAGAAAGGAAGAAAGGAAGGAAGGAAGGATACAATTAAAAATAGAAATTAGAGAATTAAATATAATAGCAGAAATTTTAAAACCACCCTCTGCATGGGTTCAATTTTAAAAAAAAGAAGGACAGAATCTCTGAACTTGAGTTTGCTTAATTAAAAAACCCAAGATGAACAATGGGGAGAAAATTGACTGTAAAAATAAATAGTCTCAAGGCTCCAGGTGTAGCTCAGTAGTCAAAAGTGCTTGTCTAGTAAATGCAAGGCCCTGGGTTCAATTCCCCAGCACACCACAGAAACTGGGTGTGGTGGTATATGCTTGTAATCCCAGCACTCGGAAGGCTGAGGCAGGAGGATTGCTGTGAGATTAAGGCCAGTCTGGGCTACACAAGTGACAAACTATCTTAATAAATAAATAAATAGTCTCAGAGATTTATGGGACTACTAAAAAGACATAAAAATTCTGTCACTGGAGAGATAGAAGAGGAGAAAACAGCCCTGAAAGAATATTTGAAAAAATAAATGATTGAAAACTCCCAAATTTGGTGATACACACAAATCTATAGATTCCAAAAAGTTGAGTAAATTTCAAACAGGCTAAAACCAAAGAAATCCATGGCAAAGGCAAGAGAAAAAACATCTTGAAATAAAGTAGAAGTAAATGACACATTGCATGTAGGAGGAAAACTATTCAAATGACAGTAGTTTGCTCATCTGAAACAATGGAGACCAGAAGAAAATAGCACAGCTTTTAAGTATTTGAGAGTAATTGAAAGGGAAAAAAATCCAACCATGAATTTTGTATCTGGGAACACTATCTTTCTGGACTGAAAAATAAATAAATAAAGTCATGCTCAGATGAAAGAGAACTAAAACAAATTGTCCTTAGCAGATCTACATTAAGTCCTGGTTAGCAAGAGTCACGCCCTGATTCCTCACATAAACCAGGCATGGTGGTGCCCTCCTGTAATCCCAGCCTTCAGGAGGCGGAGGCAGGAGGATTGCTGTGAGTTTGAGGCCAGCCTGAGCTCCATAGTGAATTCAGGATCAACCAGGACTACAGGGTGAGACCCTGTCTCAAAAAAAAAAAAAAAAAAAAAGAAAAGAAAGAAAAAAATTCTCATGTAATTGTCAAACAGAAAGAAATCAATAAAAGAGGAGCTCTTGAAGCACTGGAAAGAATTAGGAGCAGGACTACCAGGCAGTGAGCTTCTGGGCTGGCCGTGGCCCGGTCCAGGCAGGAGGCAGCTGCAGTGGCCTATTGGGCACACGAACCACTGATGGTAAACCTGTGCACGTTACAACTGTTCCAGTTTCAGAAGGTTCAGTGACAAGTGCACCCTGAAGCTGATGGCAGCTTCATGAGTGAAAGAAGGAAGCAGCAGGAGGAAGCTGAGGCCACCAGGTCCACGGCTAAGACTTTACCACAGTGGAAGACACGGATGCGCGTGACCCTGAGATACCCAGGCGTTATGATGGCCTCGCTACAGAAAGGAACGTGAAATGGCGAGTTCCGCAAGCAGCGCTCTTTCTGCAGGATGAGACCGAATTCCTGCGTGGGTGGGCGGGAGGAAGAAACGAGAACTGTTACTGGAGAAGTGGAGGGAGTAGAAAATTTAGGGTAAAGTAAGAAGGGCTAAAAATTTTCTTGTCTTCTCCTGGAGTTCTAGTCCATTCTGGATAAGCAGGATTTTCTAGCACACAGAGGAGAAGTTGTGACTCTGACGTCCAGCCTTTAGGTTCCCTAGTCTGCTGATCGCGTTGTTTGGATTTGCTTTTCAGGAAGCATCATTTTGCTGAAAGCTGTATAGAATTTTCCCTTCTACTAAAGCAGTACTTCATACAGTGCAGCTGGGGCCCTGAAACAACGGAGGACTCTGTTTTTAAAAATGTTGAGCTTTTGTCGCCTCCGTGGAAATTTTTGTTTCACCTCCCATTCCCTTGGAGAATTCAGGATTCTGGACACAACTCCTTATGCGTGACAGCTTTCCTTCACACAGCATTTTTATGGGTGTGTATATATCTGACTTGGGGAGAATTCTTTAAAAAGCTTTCTGAGTTGTTTAAAACAGACCTTCTGCCTGTTACTGTTTTTTGCCCTTAACCACTGAAAGGTACCAATTACATTTTTAGTTTTACATTATCTGTGTTTTTCCACTAGTATATTGCTATTGATTTGTTTGTGCCCTTTATTTGCTATTTTTTTCAATAAAAAGGTGTGAAAAGTATCGACACTATCCAATTCTTGAGCCAATGAAATATGAGAGAAGGGCACATACCCCACGTGGGAACGGACTCTGCGCAGCACAAGGCGGTAGAATGCTGATACCCGTGGACTGTGATAAGTCTTATTTTTATATTATAATATTCAGAGCAAACAGTGAAACAACTTCAAAGAAATATACTAAAAAACAACACAAGTATAAAAGTTGCTCAAGGAACCCCAGAAAAGGAAGAAAACAAGAGAAATGAATAGAAACAAAATTAATTATAAAGCCTACATAAAAATATTCAATAAAAATGGTCTAAAGAAAGCAACAAAAGACATGGATTGGCGGAGGTTAAATATAACAAACCCTTTATGTGCTTAGCTAGAGGAAAGTCTCGTCAAAGCATCAGTATAGGCAAGGTGGAAGGGCAAGTGAGTGAGCAGACAGAGGCAGGCATACCCCGAATCATGGATGAGTAGTAAGAGGAGTGACTCCCTCAGACACACAATTTCTTGACTAGATCTCAAGAGAATTATGCTGAGTGAAAAAACCACTAACGGTGCAAGCTGTACAATTGCATTTATATAGCATTTTTAAAATCTAAGGAGAGAAGTGATTGTCATACAGTAGGACTGAGGTTGAATCAGAAAGTAAATCCAGGAACTGAATGTATTTGTACAGGATGTTAGAGATGTGAGACGTTCAGTATTTTGACTGTAGTGATGCAGACCCTGCGTTACATACAGGATAATATCACATCTTTGCCTTATGTGTACCCGTGACTCTGCCTGGTTCTTTCTCTCAACTAATATAGAAATATGGGTCAGAGTTGGACAAGTTACATTGTAAAAGTTTATTAAAAAGGAAAGAGAGAGAACAAAACCTACCCATTAGGGAATAGGACTCAAGTGGAATGTCTGAAGTCCCTACCTGGTGGATCTCCTTTTATGAGTTTTTGGCTTTCTCTGATCTCCAGGTGGGCATCGGGATTGGTGTTTTCATCCCAAGTTAGTGATTTATGGCAGGGTACCCACTGATTAAGCGGTGGTAAGAGAAAGTGATGGATAATTCGATTCTGCTGCTGCTCCCTCCCCCTGCTCTCTGCAGCCCCACCAATACACCCCCGCCTTTGCTCCTTTGTATGAGCAAAACCCAGAAATTTTGCCCACCAAAAGTTGAACCAAGCAGCAGAGAAAAGAAAGGAGCGGCTGGTCAGTTGATGTTTTAGTCTTTAGCTAAGGGTCATTTCCCAATTTGATTTCACCAGGCCTATCTCCCCACACTAGCCTACCTACCCCTTTACATTTCATAACAATACGAACCAAATGTGTACACATGTGCATGCACACACACACAGACACACACACACACACGCACACACACACACACACACACACACAGAGCCAGAATATACGTAAATCTGAGGAAAACTGAGATGGTGGATTATGTTAATGTCAATACTACGCTATTAGATTGCAAAATTATGATTGAAGAAAACTGGGAAAATGTATATGAGACCGCTGTATTAGTTATTAATACTTTCTTATGAATCTCGAATAATATCAGTTACAGCTTCAACTAAAAATAATTTTTTATGATCAGAGTTGTTTAAAAATACATGCACATGAATATATGAGCCACACACAGTAAAATTTGCAATCTTCCTCTTTATTGACACAGCATTTTCCTCCTGGGAATTCATGACCTCTCAGATTGTACCTGCCCTCTTCCCTGAGGCATCCTTAAGATACCTGAACAAAGAAAGGCACTCCAGGAAGCTACCTGGCTCCTGGCTCCACCCCTGCTTTTGTCTCCAGTTCTGGGTACAGTGCTGATCCCAGGATTCTTTGGTTCTGAGTCAGTGAGAGTTGGCTCATTAAGAGCTGCAGCACTGACTAAGCCCAAATTGGCAAGCCAAGGGAAAAAAATAAAAAAAGAAAGAACAGTAAAGAAAAAGTCAAGATTTTAGAGAGGCAAGATTGAGTAAAAGGGATTTAAAGCCAGGACTTTAAGCTTCTCTTACAGGTCCTTTAGAGACCATGGCATGTTCCCTGGCAACAAAAAGAAGCAGAAGAAAGGACTCTGTGAGTTCCACATGTTTATGATTAATTACTATCTTCTGTATTAAACAGAAGGTAGTAAGAGTGTACAAGCCTCCCAGGACTTGCAAGAGGCACAATTCTCCTCTTGGGCCCCTTAAATACTTCAGAGTCTAAACAGGTCAGACCAGTGGCTTCTACATACAACTGTGCTGCAGGGTCATATGGTCAGCAGGGAAGCACTGTGAGCATTAATCCCCCTTCTTCATGAAGTGGTTTGTGAGCATTGACAGCCATACAGACAGAGCCTTCTCAGTTCTCACCCCATAATGAGGGCAGCACCCTCTTATGTAGCATGGGCACTGATATAGGGCGAAGGAGACCATGGCATCCCAGGGAAACCACCACCAGGAATATGGGCTTCTCTCAAGTGACTCAGGCTGACGATGCCACCTGCCCCACAGCACTTGGGAAGAAGAAACAAACACATAAAGGAGAACAGAGGGTATCACTGGCCATCAAAATAGGCTCCTCTTCTAAGAGAAAAGAAGTCTTCAATTAAGAAATGCAACCTTCCTCCTTTTTTTTTTGTTTTGTTTTTTTGCCAAAAATTTTTGAAGGAATTTTGCTATTTTGATCCTCAAAATTCAGGCTAACAATAATTTGGTCCTCAGAGTCATTGCACAGTATATAACTTCATTCATCTTCTCTTGACTTTCTTGGGCACTATCTAAAGGGATGGCTTCAAAGTCAGCTCTGCCTCTTCTATTTTTATAAAAGACCTACCCTCTCGGTTTTGTAAAATAGTGAAGATCACCCAGGAAAGGCACTTTCTACTCTCTCTTCTTCCTGTCTCATTCCAAGTCTGTCTCCCCCTCTCCCACTGTCTCCCAGAATGGCCAGCCTTTCTCTTTCTCCTGTAGTTTCCCTCTTCCATCTACCTCACAAGTCCTCCAAACTAGCTTCCCTTACGGCCTCTAACTGTCTGACTCCTTAGATCTTGACCGATAGTTTCACCTCTGTTGCTCTGGTAAACAACTGTCCCCAGCATCTTCAGGCACATCAAAGCCATTTCCGGGCTCTCTGTCATCACACTTGTTGCACCTGTCATCTTGGGAAGCTATCCTTGGCATTGTTGCTTGGGCAGTTTCCTGGTGCTCTACATTTTCTGATGACTTCAGTTCTATTGTTTTTTCCCCCCTCAGACTCCAATTCATGAGCTTCCTCCAGGATCCTAGTCTTAGTAGTTTCCCCATTTCCACTTGAATTTCCTTTGCAAACTCATCTGTTTTCAGGACTTCAGGGATGGCCTTGGGCCTAAGTCCCTGTCACAGACTATCAGCTTTGGCTCTCTCTCCATCCCTTATTTGGTTTGTTATTGGGCATTTCTATGTGGATAGATCTTTGGAAATCTAAGTTCTTAGTGTTCAAGTCTCCCTCTCTGAACTTGCTCTTCTCTATGAATCTGCTTCTGTTCTCATGACCAAAATTGGAAATTTTAGCATACACGTCCCCGTGTGTCCCATGAGGTAGTATTGGGTCTTCATCATCCAAGCCCAGGCATGCAACACAAAGCCTAGAATAATAGTTATTGAATATATGTATGAATGCCTTCTTTATCCCCGCCCCTCTTTGCTTTATCAGCTATTAAGTCATAGCACTGAGACTACTCACACACAGTAATTCAGATAAACTAAATAAAGGACCAAGATTAAGTTGGTAGTGAGGGCAGAAATTGTAGGGAGCAGCAAAGTTGTTATTGGAGTTGAAGGGTATGAACCTGGAACAGCAGAGTCAATGTGTATAAGCCCTGACAAGTAAGCGTATGATAAATTAGCAGCATCATATTGATTTTAAAATATTTATTTTATATCCATTTCTACTAAGTTAATCTAGAAGAGAGATTCTCATAGGTGTTCTAACCTTAACAATCACAGTCATTTGCTTTCTTCCTTTGCAGTAATCCTATTTCTTCTTATTTTGGTTATTTTGATTACATTTCAAGACACTCTTAAATAATCAAAGAAATGACAAAATGTACAAACCCTCACCCAGAGTGTCCTTTGAGTTACAAAACACCCTGAAGGGGATCTAATAATTTGTGACGTTTTCACAGTGTGTGTCTCTGTGTGTATGCTTTAGGTTTCTGTACAGATATCAACTTTAGAAGAAAAAAAAAAAAGCCCCTGTAAGAGCTCATTCAAAAGACTAGCAGGTCCCATTGCCATTTAGCAGCGATTAGGAACTCTAACAATGTACACTGCATACATTATTACCCAGTTGGATATTTTTATTGCTATCAGATTTATGTCCCCTTAGAAGGAAAGTGAAATGCAGCTTAGGTGGAAACGTTGCAGGCACTGCTCTCAGAAGCAGGAGGTGTGTGCAGTGGTGCCGAGAGGCAAAGCCCTAGACCTTCGTTTCTAGGGGAGCTTTGAATATTGCAGTGTCACACCAGAAGTGGATGGTTTAGATTGTCTTTTATTTCATTCACTCTGCAAAAACTAACAAAGCAGAGGTCTCAAGACAATTTGGAGTTATTCTGTAATCACACAGTAACATCAGCAATGCCACCTTTCTCTACCAGGAGGAAAGGAGGCTTTATTTTTTTCTGCAATGACATTGCTAAACAAGATTCTCTGAGGCCCCTGGAGCATCACGATCAGCTATGGCAAGAAGTGCTGGGTACCAGGCTTTGTCCCTTAAGGACCCGAGGACATGTGGGCACTGAGCCACACATGTTCTGCTGACTCTGACCTTGTTGCTGCTTCACACTCAGTCACGCATGTAAGGGCAGAACTGCAAGTCAGGGTCACGGGTGGCCTCTGATGAAAAGCTCACTCACGCCCTCTTCACATAGAGCACCACTGGGCTCCAAAAACTGCGCTTGGTACAAAGATAAACTACACTCATAACGCTACCAGCCTTTGAAAATTCGATTATTAAGTGAGTGTAGATAAACAAGTAAAAATTGCAAAATTAGAAAATGTACTCTGAAGGAAAATAGTAGGAACTTTGAGAGGCTACCACATTGGAGAGTGGCGGAGGCAGGGGCTCCTCACCGTAAGTCAGTTAAAGCCTCTCTCTGATGTGGATGCTGGAGCCTCATGAAGGCAAGGTAACAACCTGTGAGAAGGAAGCAAGGCACAGGGCTCCCGGTAGCCGCAGTGAAAGGCCCCAGGCAGGAACCAGCTCTCGACCACAAGAAATCAGAAGTCCAGGGATGGTTAAAGTAGCAAACAAACAGGGAATGAATAGGTCAGAGTTTTGCAAGACCGGGTAGCAGGCTGTCACGCAGGGCTTTTGCAGCCTTCATTAGAGGGCTTCAGTTTGGATTATTTGCTGGTTTTGCTTTTGTTTGTTTTGCTTTGTTTTAAGGGTAATAAGGGTATATGGGAGTGGTGGATACAAACACTGGATTGCAGAGTAAGGAAGACAAGCTGAAGATATGAACAAGAAGATATAAGCAAAAAGCGTTTATTTCCTCCGGAGGTTTTGGCTATAAAAGAATACAGAGCAAAAGGGTTGAGGGGTGATTCTTTTAGATGGAAGCTTTCATCATACTCGCAAACTAAAAAATGAGCCAGATATGGGCATGGAGGAAGGACAGTCCCCCTCCACGGAGGAGGGAGCATTTCCCAAAGAAGTCACCTGTGCAAGGCTCTTCTGGGGGCCTGGTGAAAAATAAAAATCCCTGGGCAACAGCATCAGTCCTGGATTTTTTTTTGTTCTATGTTGTCCTGTTCTGTTCTATCTTATTTTGTCTTTAAAAAGCTTTCATGAATTTTAGGGAAATGTGGCAGTGACTACAGTGGGATTCTCGCAGTAGACAAGCTTTTAACAGGAGAAAGGTACTTTGTCCTTTCATATGGGAGATCAGGAAGCAATGCGAAAGATGGCAAATCTATCTGAGCTGGGGAGAAGAGCCAAGAAGCTCACCTCAATAATGTCCACAGAGTGAAGTGTCCACTCTCTTTCGGGCCTGGGGGTGGGGGGATAGCCCCTTAGGTGCTCCGCCCCATCTTCTGATTACCGTTTAAATCGGATTCTTCCAGGAGAGTGGTTTAGCTGGTGGCTTGCCTTGCTCTCAGGAAGCAGCCCTCCTGCCTCTGTCCATGGTGTGTATCCCAGAAACACTAGGATAGAAGGAAAGCAGAACTTGGCAATGTACGGACTCTAGGTTCTCCCCTCGCCTGTCTGTGCACTGCTTTGTGTTTACACATCTATCTCTTAGCTGTGGACTCGTTTCAAACCAAGCAATGGGAGAAGAGCTTGTTTTACAGGTTTAGGACTCGTTAAGATTTTTCCCAGGGTGTGTACAGGTCTGTGTGAAAAATCAAAGGTCTCAGTTCCAAGAGATGAAAGCTGCTATGAAAAGTAAGGATTGATACTTTTCCATCTTTTAACATTTAGTTCAAAGGTACATGTACCATTAATGATTTTTATTAAGTCAAAACATGTGGAAAAATTGCATCTGACTCTCATGCGACCGTGATATGCCATATTTTACTACTTCAAGATTTCAGACATGTTGTAGAAAGAAGCTAATCATTATCTTGGCCTTTTTTTTCTTTTACTCTAGTAACCCTACTGTACTTTTGCTTGGCAGCTGTCTTCGAGTTCAGTTTCTGTTCCCCAACAATAAGAGATTGAACTCTGACAATATTATGTTAAGTGAAATTCTCCACGCTTTGTGGACCATTCTGTCCCAGCAGAAAAGAGTTCTCACAGCAGAATGGGCTCCCCATTCCTTCAGGGGAGCCCCTCAGATAGCATAGCTAGCAGAGAATTGTAACTGTTGTTCTCCAGATAAGTAAGGCTTCAGCAGCTGAGAAGAGGAACCTTGTCTACCCTGTCTCCTGGGCAGTCATTATTCATTTTAGTTTTTTGATTGACACAAAATAATTATGCACATTTATGGAGTACAGCATAATAATTTAATGCATATCTATGGTTTATACTGACAAAATACAGATACTCATATTTTTGTCTCCATCATTGTTTGGGGAACCTTCAAAGTCCTCTCTTCACACTCTTCTTTATATATATATATATATATATATATATATATATATATATATATATATATATATATATAAAGTTCTTTATAAGCTAGAGCTGCCCTATTGTGCTGCGGAACATTAGAATTTATTGCTGTCTAACTCTGTTTTGGTACCTGTGATCCACTTTTCCTCTGTATCTATTTCCCTCTACCCTTTACATCCTCCCATAATTACCATCCTATTCTTTCTTTGAGATAACTTACATGAACTCATACAAGAGAGAACACATGGTATTTGTCTTTCCATGCCCGGTTTATGTCACTTAGCATAATATTCTCAGGTCTTATTTACTTTGTTGCAAGTGGCAGGAATTTGTTCTTTTTGTATGGTTGAATGATATTTCATGGTGCATATCTACCACATTTTCTTTATCTGTTCATCAGTCAACAGACGCTGTAGTTGATTACATATCTGGGCTATTATGAATAGTACCACAATAAGCATGTGAGTGCAAACATCTCTTTGATATGCTGACATTATTTCTTTTGCATAAATACCCAGTAGTGATATAGCTATGTCGTGTGATACGACATTTATGCTTTACATTTTTTTGGGAAGCTCCCTTCTGATCTCCACAGTGATTGTACTAATTACATTACCACCAACAGTGCATAAAAATTTCTTTTCCTTCACATCCTTGCTAGCATTTGTTATTTCTTGCTTTTCTGATAATAGCCACTCTAATTAGAGATGCAGTAACAATAAAATTCTGGTTTGCATTTCTCTAATTACTGGTGACATTGAACACTTTTTCATGTAAGTGTTCGCCATTAGTATGTCTTCTTTGGCAGACATTCCCTGAGCCCTGGCTGAGGTTCTATGACAAGATGATCAGTTGGTCTGGGCCTTTGTCCTGGAGAACAGACAATCAGAGAGAGAGAGAGAGAGAGAGAGAGAGAGAGAGAGAGAGAGAGAGAGAGAGAGAATTAGACTGTGTGATACATTCAAAAAATAAGTAACAGGATTCTTGACAACGGGCCATTGGTTGACACCAATCACATTGTTTTCTGATGTCAACACTCTATCTCAGAGGCAATCCAAGAGAATATACCAAGACACAATGCACACCCCTGAGGCATAGCATTGAAAGTCCACTTGGTCTGTCCTCACATAGCCTCCATGGTAGGGACCGAGTGGTGTCAGGCCTGTGAGAAGATTTACCCTTATTTATTAAATTATTTACTTTTTAGGTATAACTATATTTCATCATACAAATGAATACTTGTGGGAGTCAGCTCTGGATAGACTCCCTGGCCTGCCTGTGCAGGAAGATGCCGCTTAGCATTAACCCCCATTGTGGCGCAGCAGAGAATGTAGGAAGAAAACTAAGAAGCAGGAAGTGGCGTTGATTGGCCACCGAGATGCACAAGCAGTGGTGTGATGCTATGACGTAGCTGCTTGTCCAATTGGCTGTTGCTATGCTAATTGTGTGGTTTTGCCCTATAAAAGTGCGGGGTGGGATATAATAAAGGGAGAAGCTTCTGGAGATACGGGAGAAAGTGTACGTGTGGTTTCTTCGCCGGTCGAAGACACTACAAATACTGAAGTGAGACATGAAGATTTTAAAGAATATATCTCTGTATTTCACTCCTCAGCCAAAAATAATGTAGGCTACTGGATACATGTATTCATTTTAAAAACCAAAGAAGCAAACAAAAAATATTGGCTGAATCAGTGTCTTAAATTTTACTCAACTGTACTTAGGTCAGGACACACACCTGAAAATCGTCCCTATCAGTAAATACAATCTTTCTTAACAGGGGATCTGTGTGTGGATTTTGTCATTGACTTCATGGAAGAAAAGCCTCCTATGTCTTTGGTCAAAGAAAATGGCACACAAATCCTCATCTGACCCACCAGTGTCATAATGACTTTGAACTTGTTCTGCATTCAAGTGTATTGGCTTCATCAATCAGATCAAGAAATTCTTACAGGACCAAATGTTTAGGTCAGTCAATCATCGTTTCACGTTAATGCACTTGCACTTGGTTTGCCTATATTGTAGCAGATAGTGGCGGACTTGTCTTTCACTGAGAGTGGATTAAGGCAGTGGCACCTCAATGCTCAGGGCTTGCCTCTCTGAAAGCCCCACAGGGGGACAAGCAGGCATGTGATAGTGAGCTCTTTTGCCACCTTCATCAGGACCCCAGCTACTTCCAGCTTCTTGGTCAGCTATGGTGCTTCAGGATGGCTAATCCTAGTGGTTGTACGAGTTGTTCCTGGTTGATAAATACCTCTCTCTCTCTCTCTCTCTCTCTCTCTCCTCTCTCTCTCTCTCTCTCTCTCTCTCTCTCTCTCTCTCTCTCTCTCTCTCTCCCTCTCCCTCTCCCTCTCCCTCTCCCTCTCCCTCTCCCTCTCTCTCTCTCTTTGGCCTAATAAAATTAACTTCCCTCTGAGCTTTCCTCCTGTGATCACAAAACAAGGTTACTATTGATGGTTTGAAATGAAGCCAACACTTGCTCTGATCATTAGCGGCAGCACCTAAACTGGCTGATCACACCCTCACCTGCCTACACAGGCCTCTCTCAGCTCCTCTATCTGTACTCTTGTCCATCATTTGACAGCAATGCCATGCCCAGCCTGCAGTCTAAGGATACGCCTGGGTGACTGATAATTGGTTGATTCTGTGCCAATCATCCCTGTTGGGGCAGGGATGGGGGTGGGGAACGGCCTGTTGCCTACTGCTGAGCTTCCTTCAGTCCCTTGGGTCCCAAACACTTGTGTATATGCTACAATCATCCAGAGTTTTTCTTTACTAGTTCTGTCAACTACCTATAAAAGCAAGAGGTCAGTTTTTCCAAGAAAATTAGCTATGTCTGAATCCTACTTCTCCCTTCAAATTGTAAAATTTCAAGTTCAGCCTCTTCCCTTTGACTCAACAAGAACTATTCCAATGGCAAGATAAAAGTTTTTGTGCATGGAAACAGATGCAAACAAATGCTTGGTTTAGGGGTACATTACAGGAGTATCGGAATTGAGTGTCATATTTAGCTTCTGAGAGCCGGCTAAGCCACGTAAAATGCTCCATTTCCAAAGCAAATGAACAAAGTAAATATTATATTGTATAGTTTGTGTTAAAGGCAGAAGAAAAATCTGAAGAAGGAAACATTACTTGGTTCTCAACTCCCAGAGATAAGTACGATTTATGCTTTACTGTGTCCTTCATATTAGACAAATTAGACTCCCACTCTGCCCATGTGCCGATTTTACCTTGTTCACTTTCCTGTTGGTGTGCATGACTTTCCTAAACTTCCTCACATGACCACGGTAAAAGCTTTTACACCAGCATACACTATCTTTACTGGAGATTTATGATGAGATAAGCAATTGATTAGGTATTAAGAGTTTCATAAAAATTCAGTGAACATCTGATACAAAGAAACAAATGCTCAGTAAACATTAGCTATTATTAGTTAGTCATAAAATTCACTGGTGATCTACCAGATAGTTTGAAGGCTAGGTAAGCCTTAAGATCTGGAAACTATCAGTGAAGTTCTATACCAGTGTTAATGATCTCATTTTTAAAAAATCCTACGAATAGCTTTTCTCTATCCCATAAGTGAGGCCTGTCTCCGTTACTTTCTTGTCTCTGTGACTCAATACCCATGCATGCATTAGGGGAGGAAAAGTTCATTTTTAGCTCACAGTTTTAGAAGGCCACCGTCTGTTCATGGGTAGGTGACAGGAAATGGTAGAATCACATGGTGAGGCTGGAGCCAGAGCCAGAGCCAGAGCAAGTGCTCTAGAGGCAGAGATTCTCACAGCATGGTGAACAGAGCCAAGTCAAGTCAAGTCCAGTGGGAAGGCAGGAGACATCATATATCCTTTTAGGTCCCCTCCCAGTGAATCACCTCTTCTGGGTAAAGCCTCAGTGTGCCACCCCTTTCAGGTTTAACCCCCCCCCACACACACACACACACACACTTGTAATCCAATCCACATACCTGCAATCTACAATCTGCCATACCCCTCCAGAGCAGGCCCCAATGTGCTAATAGTACATGGTCCTACACACAATCCATTAATATCCAAATACATGAGAATCTTGGGTGACATTCTAGATCCAAACCTTTTATCAGCCAATAAATGACATCTAACATCCTGCATACTATCCAGGTGGGACGGGTACGAGGTCCTTGTATGTTTAGCTTGAGTCCGGACACTATGTCTACCTTGCTTATTTACTGTACTAAGTTTCTTCTGGAAGAAGGATGGTAATTTTTGGAGACAATGATATTGCCTTGAAAGAGAATAAATGCAATTTGTGCAGCAGAGGCTACTGCAGCTCATAGGCCATGATACCAGAGTTAGTGGATGAGATTAGGAGCAAACCTTGGAGTAAACCTACAGTTTCTACCTTGGAGGATGGCTGAGTGACACATGTGAACTCAGGTTCTCATGTGAAAGTCTTTTTGTGAATGGAAACAGGTTCACACTTCAGAGTTCACACATCCTTCCTAAGCGGCTTCTTGGATTTGCTCTTTCTCACACCTCTGTGCCCTTTAATGGACTGCCCTCCTGACCCGTGCCATGCTGAGATCCGGTCCAGTGCTTTGTAACTGACATAACTGACACCTAATTCTCTCTACCCTAGAAAGTCTTCCCCAGGCTCTTGTTCCTGTGATACGGTTTCCTCTTTGTTCTTGCTCTACAGCGACTGCTGTCACAACACATGACTTCCATCCTGGAACTCTGATTACCTATGTTGGTTCTTTTGCAAACTGCACGCTCCTAAAAAGGTCATGAAAGCTGAAAATGGTGTTTTTCCAATTTTGTGTTCCCAGAATCTGAAAGAATATCTAGTGTACAGTAGAAGATAAATGAATTTCTGTCGAATGCATGAAATACACAGTATTTTCTCCCTACTGATGGTCCAGATCTCTTCGAAGAACTGTGGGTAACCTATCTTAAATCTTCAGAATGTTTCATAATAGCATGTATCACTTTTATAGTGAAAACTTAAATATACATTTAAAATTATCTTTTAAAATTTTAGTTTTACTTTGTGTCAATGACTACAATGTATTAAATAAATCCAAATCACTTGTTACATTTGCAGAGTTCACACTACATGTGGGCTGTTGCTTCCAGGTTTATGGAATTCCTTGCATTTATGATTTTAAACCCATTTTTCTAGATGAAAGCATATTTTACAAAATAGTACAATAGGTAAGAATTACCACTTGGCAGTCACGCCCACATGAAACTACCCTCTCTAATCTAAATTTTTCCTGATTGTCTTCACTGAAGATAAAGAACTCTGTTTAAAGGTATTTTTCTTGAATCACATTTTTCTGTTTGTTATTACTTGTTCAAGCCATATTCTTGACAGGTCTTTTTCACTGTGTACTACATACATATATGTGTTGGTGAGATTTTTTGGGTACTTGGATAGATATTAAACTAAGCCATTTGCTCTCCTAAAACTTCTTTTTTTAAAAAAGGTTTTTAAAAATTTGTTTATAGAGTTGATGTCTTCTTCAAATGGTTTCTCTGCTGACTCTAAACAGTTCCCAGGATAACTTTCAAATGGGATCTGGTGGGAGAAAAGAAAAGAACCCCAAAGGTTTTGTCTTACAGAAGCTGCTATTGGCAAAGGTGACTTTTGTAGTGAGGTCCTTAGGCAGGACAACCCTATTACGCCTGTCATCAGAATGTACCTCTCATAGTATGAGACATTCCAGGGCAACCTTATTGCTCCACTCAGTTCTCTTCTTTAAAATCTATCAGTTCCAAGTATTATTTGACACTGTCATTAATTTGCATAAAATGTATGCTCTGTGCTGAGGCCAACCTTCACAAGATACTGGATACTAACTAGGTCATGTAATATACTGAACACAGAAGAATAACTTTCTGTTTCTTGCTCCCCTGGAGATTTCTGCATGAGAACTTTAATGTATTTCTAACCTCTCCATCTCTATGTTAAAATTCTCCAGTGGCCACACTGCGCTTTCTTCCCTTGTGAGAAGAAAGTATTATCCAGCAACAAGAGCTAGCACAACCAGGCCAGAAGAAACTCAGAGAAAGTACCTACAGATAAACTCTTTCTACATGCTGGTCTTGTCTGCTCCACACTAGGTCCTGTGGAATTATGTTAGGATTATCTTTGAGGATTGTTATTGTTTTGAATCTGGAATTTCTCATGTAATGGATGCTGTAGCTTATCTATAGATTTCATGTGCTCTCAGGAGGTGGGGCCTGATTGGGAAGGGTGGATTACTGAGGGAATGGTGGGCCATTGAGAGTGTGGCCTGGAAAGATACTCTCGCCTCAGCTTCTCCCCAGGTCCTGATTCTTTCTCTTGCCGTGCCAGAGCAGCTATTCTCCACCAGCCCCTTCCCACCACTGCCAGCCAACTGTGAATAGACTGAAACCTTCTGAAACTGTGAGATAAAATAAACCCTTCTTCCCTCAAGTTGTGGACATTGAGTGATGTGTCCCAGCAACAAAAAAGTAACTAGGAAATTGTGGCTGTGACTTCACCTGACAAAATGGTTTAGAAGCCTTTGGAAATTGTTTGCCAGAGGAGTTTGAAAAGGTTTGATGATGCCAGCTGGAGAGAAGCCTTAGAATTCTGAGTCAAAAGTGATGGGAGATTCTGGTTGGAGCTCAGAGGACCAGAATTCTGAAAGAGATGCAAATCAAAAAGACCAGGCTCAGAATATGCAGAGTGCAAGCATGGTAGGGTGTGGAGGCTTCCATCTCAATTTTAGAAGAAGGCCTTGGAGGCCGGGCAGTGTGCCCCTGAGAGGGCAGTACAGGAACCTGTGAAAGGGTATGAGAATGCAAGGCTGGATTTTCCTTCAAGCTCACACTAGGACTCTACTCAGCCTTAACAATGACCTCTTAAGAATGTGAGCCATGTGTCTGAAAACCTTGAGCTACATGCCCCCTCTGCCACTGAGCTATAATCGAGATAATGGATAAGAATAGCTCTGCTTTGTAATTTTGTTTTCAGCTTCTCTATGCTCTGTAACTTCAGATAGGCATTGACTAGTTTTGGGTCTGCTGTTAGAAGTTCTCTGTAATGATTCACTGCCCTAAGCATCTTTCTTCATGTATATCTCCCTGTTTCCCTGATAAATATGGGAAGAGACCTCATCTAGGCACGACCAGTAGCCTCATTCTCTTCTTCAGAGGATGAGACTACATCGGACCTGCCGATCTCTCTTTGTTCCCAAGGTGGACTCTGAGCTATGTCTTGTCTTCAGCCTTTGTCGTAAAATGTGACAAAAGAGAAGCCACTTGTGCAGCAGATTCTAGAGAAATGTGACAATGCCAAGAATGCGGACCATGTGCAGGGGAAAACCGTGTACTATGAGTGGAGCCAGCCCCAAAGAGTAATCACAGAGGTTGCAGCCAGGGGCAATATCATGGGGATAGGGCCACCCAAAGCCTTTGGGGCTCATGCCTTCTCACAGCTTTCAACAGGTGCTGGACATGGGGCGAAATCCTGGACGAGATTTAATGGAACAGCACGATTTGCTGTTGTCTTGCTGACTTTCTGGCTTACGTTGTTCTGGTTGCTTTCTGTCCTCTTGTTCTTCCCTTTTGGAATGGGAGTCTTTACCTCACGCCGCTGTATGTTGGAAATGTCTGATTTTTCTTTGATTTTCACAGGGGCTTATAACTAAGAGTTTGCCATGAGTCTTTGAGGAGATTTTGGTCATATCTTTTTAGCAGTGATAGAAGAGTCAAGACTGGTAACATCTAGAGACAGACTAAATACATTTTACATAAGGAGGTAGACATGAGCCTTTTGAGGGTCAGGGACAGGGTGGTATGGCTTGGATCTGTAATGTCCAAAGCCTCATGTAGTTGGATGTGTGGATTATCAGCGTGTAGATTTCATATGCTATTGGGAGCTGGGGCTGTTGGGGAGAGCGTGATTACTGGGGCATGGTGAAGTACTCAGGTATGATGAGTTATGGAGTGCATGACCTGGAAGGATATACATTTGCCTCCGCTTCTCTCCAAGGCTGGATCCTTCTTTTTATGATGCTCTGAGTTAGCTTTTCTCCACCAGACCTTTCCTGTTGTTGCCAACCACCCATGCATTTCTGGGCTAAAATCAATAAAACTGTGGGCTAAAATAAATAATTTTTTCCTTCCTTAAACTATGGGTGTTGAGTATTGTGTCCCAGCAATGAAAAATAACTAAATCAAGGGTGAAAGGGAAATTAGACACCCATCATTCTCTCCAGGTTTCTGTGCCAGTGATTGGCAATGCCCCTTGGCAGAGGATCAGGAAAGAAAGAATGGCATGCTCTTCGTAAGATAATGAAACTGTTTGATGTCAGAGTTCATTCTGTGAGCACTGCTTTCTGTGAGCACTGCTAAATGCAGTAGCCTCACCTGCTAATCCTTAAAATACATACCAGGGATTCGGAACATCTAATGCTATATCATGGTCAAATGTAGTCAAAGTGAAACTCAGTACAAGCACATCCCCATGATTTAGCTGACAATCTCATTATTTCAGGTGTATTTGTGCAATAGGTGTTGGCCACTAAAAACTAATTCGGGCAATCCTTTGAGCCTCATTGATGTCTGCAAGACCTTTTTCACTGGCACCTCAGATTTTATATTTACATAAAAATATGCGTATATTCCCTCCATTATGATACTTAGAACTGGAAAATATTTAGATGATATTATATTTGCTTCCTAGCATCTGTGTCCAAATCATTCTACTGCTTCCAATTCTGCACTAGGACATGCAAAGCAAACTGTGCTGTCCCTTGATTATAGTATGAAACAGAATCATAGCATTCTGCTCCTGTTCAAACTCTTGATTTCATCACCAGATTCTAAGTGGAGCTGGGGAAACTGAATACTAAATAAACTCCCTAGGAGACTCATATAGATACTAACAACTCAAAGTCAATGCTAGTCCTTACTGATATTTTCTCTCTTTAGCAGCATTATTAAGAAGGATGAAGAAGAATTTGTAACATAGGACTAAGTCATGAGATGTTAATGAGATTTTGGTGTGTTGCTGATATCACTGATCTATGACATGTCTGGAACCCATTATTAGAAATTCACAGAGAGTAAGTTTAGTGCACTTTTCCGAATGGGCTCAAAAAACTTCTAAAATCTCAAATTTTGTTAATTGTTCTAATATTCCCTCTTCACAAACATTGCATTACCAAGACATACCCCCCAGTGAAAGAATATAGTTAGTCAAACAGTTATCAAAGGTCATAAAAGTGGGCTGGAGAAATGGCACAGTGGCTAAAGCACTTGCCTTGAAAGTGCAAGGCCCTGGGTTCAATTACCCAGCACCACATAAAGTCAGGTGTGGTGGTGCACACCTGTAATCCCAGCACTCAGGAGGCTGAGGCAGAAGGATTGCCTTGATCCCTAGGCCAGCCTGGGCTCCATAGTGAGTGCAAGACCAGGCTGGGCTACAGAGCAAGACCCTGCCTCAAAACAAACAAACAAACAAACAAACAAACAAAAAAAAACAAAGTAAAGAAGCCTGAGGAACCTGGGACACTGTTTCTGTGATAAAATAGTCCCTTGTTCATGACTCAGAGAGTAACAGGTTACCATCTCTTCAAGAATTTTTCTAGCAGCATTACTCAAATCCAAAAAATATGAAAGAACACAAATCCATCAGCAATAGAATGATTACAGTAACATTACATAACAATGAAAACTAGCTACACAAACATGATATATCATGGAATCATGGATAAGCCTCACAAACAATTTTGAATGAAAGAAGGCAGACAATGCATATGTGCTGTACGATTCCTTTTGCATGACATCAAATAAACAAGGAGAGTACAGATCAAGATGGACACACAATAACAGTTACAGGTTGCTCTGAGTTCAAAGCTCAGGATTAAATCTCCATGGGAAGAAAAACTTAGTGAAAAATTCCAGTAGGGGGGTGGGGGGGAATGAGGAAGGCCCCACCCCCCACACAAGACTAGTTAGGGCAACAAGCTCGTGGGACTCACCTGTTCATCGCCAAGGTGATGAGAATAGAACACAGAGTCCTGTACAGTTGGAGAACCTTACTACACAGAGCACCAGCTAGAGAAGAGCAGAAAGCCATGAGGTGGGAACAGCCCGTGGAGAGGGAGATCATGGGTGGCTGCACTCACCAACAGATAAGAGCAAGCCGGAAACTGTCAGAGGCCCAGGCAGGCCCAGCCTCCTCACAGCCCTGACCCAACTCTATTTCCCTAAGCAGGACTTGTCCACCTGGCCTCTATCTCCACCAGTTCCCTCTGCATCAACCACGCACCAAACTTAAAATCGATGAAGAAAAGGGAAGCAGCGTAACAGCTGCAAAGGACTGGGATAATTGGGAGCAACTGGCCACGATATGGGAAGACTTCTGTTCAACGGAATGGTCCAGGCTGATACACTTCAGCTGAAGGGGAAGTAGAGGGGAACTGTCACCTTGAGAGCTGTGGACGGCGATGGGGGCAGAGAACCTGTGGCTGCAGCTGAGTGGGTCACGGAGGAAGGTTGCTTTTGGGTGTGCACCGCTGAACACAGGAACTTAGCACCAATCATTCCTTCCCCTTGTCTAGCTAAGAGTGATATGCCGGCATACACCTCCCAACCACTTCTCCAGCTGACGGTAATGCAGAGGGATGGGTCTTAACACTGACTCAGACAAGGAACCTCAGCGACAAGAGAGAAGGAGGCAGTTGAGGAAGAAACTCCTCCTAGAGGCCAGCAGAAGACCGGACTCCCGACTAGCCCCACTCCACTGTCCCAGTTTGCTCAGATCTAGCCTGAGGAATCAGATCAAGTGGTTAGGAAACATGCTGAGGTAATTAAACAGCAGCTTGCTTATTTGGAAAGGACCTTATCTCCTAGCTGTCCTCAGTAGGCGTGTATGAGCTTCGATTTCCCTTTGTATGCCATTAGTCCTTCTCCTTTCTCTTCCCTGTTCACTTTTATCATGCTCCCACTCTGTTTTCTTCCCACTTTCCCCTGCTTGGGCTCTCCTCCTAGGCACAGATAAGGAAGATTTTTGTATGTATGTATTTTTGCATGTATTAGAGAGTAAACACCAATCAATGCTGTAAGCCAAAAAAAAAAAGCACCACTGAAGGCTCATCTAAGGGAACTTTTATAAAAAAAATTGTATATGAAAGACTCAAAAACGATTTCATTCTAGTGTATATAAGAGTTCAGAATCTAAAACATCACATCCCAAATTCTAACTACACAGGATCTACTTCTCTGTCTGACATTTGCATACACAGATATTCTTTCAATCCTCTCCCTTTCATATATGAGCAAAGACTCTCTACAGTCCAGCAGTTACCCCTGACTTAGTCCTCCCTTCCTTCAGAACCTATTTCTCTTCATTCCTCAGCTGTACTTCACTTTATATTCCTACTGCATCAGCTTATTAGGCATTTACACTAATGCATCGAGTACCTCTGATACCGAAAAAACTGTATAGTTGTCAAAACAAAGTGTGAACTACATGATTTCTACACAGTTGAATATAAAACGCTGTAATAAAAGATAATTTCTTTCTCTTTGCATAGTAGTATCTGAGACTAATTCTAGTACTTTGAGTAGCAGTGTAGCTAAAAGAGAAATACAATCCCTAAGATAGAATCAAACAAGAGGATTTTCCACAAGAAGACATACAAGAACTGCAGAGCTGCCCATAATAGCCCAGACAATTTTTATCCTTGCTAACCTTTAATTCTTACTACAAAAGAGGCGTGAGATGAGAAAACAAGCAAACAGTATGCCCCACAAAGCTTCTAGCTCACCAAAGCTTGACCAAGTGGGGACAGAAGAGAATTCAAATGCTCAAAGCTTTGGAAGCCAAATGCTCAAACTATTAGAGAAGCGTAAGACAGAGTCAAGTTAATCTCCTCAAGATATTTGATGAGTTTTAAAAGAATATAATTAAAAGTTAATGGATAGGAAAACAAAAGACACAGTGAGAAGAATTAAGAAAAAAAGATAAAATGCTAACTCAGTTACACAAGTCAATCAAAGAAATAACGACAAGTTAACTGATAAGTTCAAAAAATACGAAACAATAATGGCAGAGCAGAGCTCCAGGACATGAAAGCCTCAATGTAAAGTATTCAGAACAGAATAATCCATTGATGAGGACTGAACCTCAGAGATAAAAGTCAAGGTGGAAGCCATAGATCAAATTCTCAAGTATGCTGTAATAATAGTACATTAAACAGGAAGTTGTATCCAACAGTTGTTATATGGCTCAAAGGAAGTTAAACTCAGAATTGCAGGAATTCAAGAAAAAAATAGGCCATTAAAGACATATTATCCACCAAAATCATAATGAAAACTTTCTAACATATTGGGAAGGAGGTGGAAGTCTGGATGAGGACATCATATTGAAATCCAGATATGACAAAACAGACTCCGCAAATCACATTGTAATAAGAATCATAGACATCGAGCACAAAAAAATTTAAAGGTCCAAAAATAACATATCATGGCAAATATATCAGAATAGCAGCAGATGTCTCAACACAAAGGCTTGATGCTTGAATTGAAGACTTACAACCCCTAAGAGAAAACAATTACCAAACAAGACTTCTATACCCTACAAAGTTATCCTTAAAAATTGATGGAGAAGTAGAGACTTTTCATGAGAAAGTCTTAAGAAATTTATGACAAAGAAGCCACTATTACAAAAAAATACTTAAGGGAATATTGGACAGAGACAGGAAGGAGAAGGAAAGTAAAAAATCTAAAAGAAAGTATGTACCCAACATAGAAAAGCACTAAACAATAGAAAAATAGAAAAACGTTAAAAGCCAAATAATAAAGTCAAGAGAGGATTTAATAATTTCATGACAATGATAACTC